>CAWUFW010009736.1:600000-758411 GCA_963921515.1 Calotriton arnoldi | reverse complement strand
GTAATTTTGCAGTTCATCATCCCCATAACAGCACCCACGTTGGAATCACGACAGAGGCAAGTATGGTGTATTAGTGTGTTTATTGTGATACATTTGTGTTAATAGTGCATAGGATGGGTTGTGCTGTACATGAATCTTGCAATCCCAAGTTCCTAGGTGAATAGAAAGTCCGGGTAGACAGGATCCCCAGTATCGGGCCACAGTTGTCTGACACATTGGTCCAACTTGTTCTCCCCATGCAATGTGTGGGAGTAGTGTTGCCGCCAACAGGGTGAACAGTCTGTGCACAAAGGCGAACATCCAGAACAGGTTCAGGCTTCCTGGGAGTTGCGCTTGGCCATCGGCCTCTCACTTTTCCCTCCTCGGACGACCCCTCTTCTTGGGGGCCTCAAGTGCAGGCTGCTGCGGTGCAGGGGACTCTCCGCCAGAGTCCTCCTCCCTCCCTGTGGCAGTTGCAGTTTGTTCGGCACCAGATGTTGTTGGCACACAGGGAGGTGTGGACTGGTTGCTGTTCATCTGGCGGAGGCATTGTAAAATGTCCCTGTGCACCGCCGTCATCTCATGCAGTGCATCCCACTTGGACTCCACGCTGGACATGTGTGAGTCCACACGGGACATGTGTGACTCCACGTGGGACATGTGGGAGTCCAAGCGGGCATGATGGGCAGCCTGCTGCTGTTTAATGTCTCTGAGGAGCCCCACTACCTGGCTGAGCTCTCCGGTGCTGGACTGGTACGCATCAGCTATGCATACCAGTTGTGGGTCGTCATGCACACCAGCAACGCCTGCAAGCAGCGACCTTCTGTCTCCCACTCCCTCCCACCACCCCTGCTGACATGTGCAGTGTGTGCAGTGGCACGCACACATAACCCTGGTCCACCTTGGGGTTGGTGGTGGTGGTGGTGTCCATGGCCCCAGGTTGGTCCAGGGTCACTGTGCTGGTGTTGCTCCTTATTCTGTCCATGTCGGCAGGGATGGTATTCGTGGTGACAGTCGTTGTAGGGGTGGGTGCAGGGGGTGCAGCTGGTGGTCCTGCTGGTGCTGCAGCTGGTGGTCCTGCTGGTGCTGCATGTTGACTTGCACCGGATGTGCCAGGTTGTTCTTCATCGTCCGAGGAGGACAGAGGCTGTACGACGCCAGTGAGCTCGGCATCCTCTTGAGCCTGGGACTGGGACTCCTCAGCGCCTGCTGCTGTGTCCCCATCATCACCTGTTTTTGGGAGACACAAACAATGTATGTCATGTTTCTGCAGGCATCAATGGTTGACACACATGACAGTTGTGACTGTGCCTCTGGGTGCGGGCCTGTACATTGCATTGTCCTAAGTCGTCACAGTCAGGGGTTGATATTGGTGTGGCACATTGTCCTGCATTATTTGGGCATTTCTATGTATTTTCTGGGGTGTGAACATGGTCTGCATTGGTTGTGTTTGGTTGACAGCCGGCCCTCCTTCCCACCCACCCAGCCAGTCAGTTATCCCACCATGGAACGTGCTTGCGTTGCAGGGAGTGTAAGTTGTCTCTCAGGATGTCAGTCAGTGGTGTCCTGCTGTTTGTTGGTGCACAGTTGCCAGCAGGGCCTTGTGCTCCCACAGCAGTAGCCAGTGTCAGCCATCTTGTGAGTCCTTCTCCACTCCCTGTGATGTGAGCATGGTTCATGGTGGTGTTGATGGGACAGTTGTGGGGGTGACCAATATCAGTGACTACGACTCCCATCATGCTATTGCCTCCACCCCCTTCCCAGCATGCCCATGCTTCCTTCCTTTGAATCTGCTTCCCTGTGGGGTGGGCTGGCTGTGCTGACAGGATGGCTGGGAGTGTTGTCCTGGCAGTTGTTTGGCTAAGAGTCCCAAGAGTGTCCCTGTGCTTCACACAACATAACCCAGGGTGGTGGTTCTTTGTGGGATCTTGTGTTAGGATGGGGGCATTGCATTCTACCAGGTGGGTTCTGTGGAGTTTGTGTTGGGGGGTGTGAGGGGCGGTGCTTGTGACTATGGTCAGTGCTGCAAGTCCTCCTTCCCACCCAGCTAGCCAGATTTCCCACCATGGAACGTGCTTGCATTGCAGGGAGTGGAAGTTGTCTCTCAGGATGTCAGTCAGTGGTGTCCTGCTGTTTGTTGGTGCACAGTTGCCAGCAGGGCCTTGTGCTTCCCACAGCAGTAGCCAGTGTCAGCCATCTTGTGAGTCCTTCTCCACTCCCTGTGATGTGCGCATGGTTCATGGTGGTGTTGATGGGACAGTTGTGGGGGCAATATGTGTGACTGCGACTCCCATGATGCTATTGGCTACACTGACTTGGCCAGCATACACAGAATTCCTTCCTTTGAGTGGTCTTCACTGTGTGTTGGTGTTGTTGTGGTGGCTACATGTGTGGATGTGTTTGTTAGTTCTATTTGTGCCACTGCCTAGCTGTAGTTGTGGTTGTGTTTGTACATGTGTTGGCACAGTTGGATGTGACTTTTTTGATGGCATGTGTTGTGTTTATCTGACTGACATACACATTTTGGGATGATTCTGTTCTGGTTGCTGTGTAATTGCTATGAGTGCATGGTTTGACTCTCCCTTGACAGTGATGTGTGTGTGTTTTGTGGCAGTATATTGTGTACATTTGTTGTGTACTCACCAGGCTCTGGGATGTCCTCTAGTCCATATACGCTCACTGGCGGAAGGATGGCCCGCACCTTCTCCTCCCAGGGCCTGAGGTATATTGGCTTGGCAGGAGGGCCACTGCCGGTGTGTTGGCTGTTGATGTAGTCTTGCTTCAGCAGTTTCCGTACCCTCCTGCGCACGTCATACCACCTGTTCTGGATGTCGGTCTTTGTGCGCCGACATGGTGATTGGGCGTTCACCCTGTTGATGATCCTCTCCCACATCTTGGTTTTCTGCGACATGGGGGTCTGTTGGACCAATGTGCCAAACAGCTGTGGCTCTACCCTGAGGATCTCGCTCTACCAGGACTTCCAATTCACAATCTAGGAACTTGTGATTCTTCTTGGGGGCATGGTGATGGGTGGTGATGGTGAGTGATGTGTGTGTTGGTGTGCAGGTGAGGGTGTGTGAGTGTGTGTTTTGCTGGGTGTATGTGAGGTAGGTATTTGTTGGTGTGCTGATGGTGTGTGGCTTGTGTGAGGGATGAGCTGTGGGTGTGTGGTTGCTTTCTCTTGGGTGCTGGCAGTGGAATGGCATTTGCAAAGGCTCATGGTAGTGATTTGTGTCCTTTATATAGGTGGAGTTGTGGGTGTGTCTTTGTTCTCTGTCCCCACCCCCCAGTATTTATTGGCTTGGTAATTGCTTGTTTGGCCTTTTTTGGGTGATTTTTCCTTTGTGCTGTTTTTGTATGTTGGAAACGTTCTTGTGACCGAAGTCGGACCCTGCATTGGTCTCGTACGGTGTTCTCCATTTCGCTCACGCTGTGTTTGTGCAGTTTTCTATGCTGCATACGCGTCGGTCGCGGTGTATTGTGTTGCTTCGGCTCGGTTTTGTATGCGTGTCGGCCGTACGGCTTGTCCTCCGTCCGACTCGCTCGTGGTTTTCGCGCCTTGCATCGTACTTTGCGGTTTGGAGTTAGCGTGTACGCTTCGGTCGGATTTGTTCCGGGTGCGTGTCGGTCGGTTGGATTCGCGGTGGTTTTTCCGGCCGGATTGCTGTTTTCCGTGCGGCTCGGTCGGTCGACTTGGTTTCGTACGTGTCGGTCGGATTTTTCGCGCCTTGCATCGCATTTGGCGTGGTCGTGCGCCACGGGTACGTGTCGGTCGGTATTTTTTCCGGATCCGAGTCGGTCGGTGCTTTTTCCGGCCCGAATCGGAATCGACCCCAAAGTGTTATCATTAACCAAGAAAATGTAAAAACATGGAAAAAACAATTTCCGAAATTATTCAGAGAAAAGTTGGGATGTTTGAGGAAATTTGTACATAAAACAGTTTTAAAAAAGGATGCGAATGCTAAGGTCCACAAAGTGCGAAATGTATTGGTGGTACTGAAGGCTGCATTAAAAGCAGAACTGGCCAGATTGTTGAACAAAGGGGTGATAGAACTCATAGAATTGTCTTAATGGTTGAGTCCAGTGGTGATTGTCCGTAAACCAAATGGAAGTATCAGAATGGTGTGGACTTAAGATACCTCAACAACAACATATGGGTGAATCGCCATCCCATTCCTAATATAAATGTGTTGCTGGCGGTGGTAGGGGGTGAGCGATTCTACTCAACTCTTGATCTCTTAAGCGCTTATCATTAGATGCTATTACACCCAGAATCAAGACACCTAACTTCATTTATTATGCCAGAAGGGGCATTTCTTTCTGTGCACATGCCATTTGGCCTTGAGTCCGCTTTGGCTTTGTTCCAACGATTCATGCAGAATCTGTTGGAAGGTATGAGAAATTTGAGATTTTTCCAAGATGACATCCTAGTTTGGGCAGAGATCAAGGGAGGCCATGATGAATTGTTGCAAAAAGTCTGTGGGATTTTGGAAAAGGCAGGGCTCACAGTGAAGATAAACCAATTTGACGCACAAGACCACACTATATTCGCCACTGATGCGAGTAGGTATGGTTTGGGGGCAGTGCTTATGCAAGTGAGTAAGGAAAGGATTGTAGCATTTGCCTCGAGAGCACTGAAGGGGACGGAAGCAAATTATTCAACTATTGAGAGAGAGGCACTCTGGTGGGGAGATCAGTATTTCTGTAATTTCGTGTGGGGAAGGAAATTTGAACTACGAACCAACCACAAACCACTAGTTGATGTTTTTACCACCAAGGGAGTGGGGCGAGCATCACTGCATTTTGCAAAGCAGATTTGCAGGCTGCAAGAGTATGCGTTTAAAATAAAGTATGTACCAGATATATGTAATGAAAATACAGACTGTATGTCGAGATCACCCATGTAAGAAGATGTTGAAAAGGAAGAAGAGGAATGGATGGTAGCGGACATACCGGGCATAGTATGCACAAAGATTATAGCCATTTTTTCTGAGAATGAATGGAAGGTATGGTGGTGAAGGACAAGGAGATGCAAATCCTCATAAAATGTTTGCCTAACGAATGGTCAAGGGTGGGAGATTGCGCATGTGATTTGATTAATTATAACGCGCAGACAGCTGAGACCAGTGCCGGATCACCGACAAAATATCGAAGGTCAAAAAATCGACCTACAAAAATATCGCAACAAAAATATCGGTCAATAATATCGAAATCCTATCTACAACATGGTAAGTACAAAAATATCGAAAAAACAATATCGATTGTCAAAAATATCGTTATCAAAAATATCGTTTTTTTTTGTTAAAAATAATATGTAAAATAAACTAAATAATACTTATAATTAAAATAAACATAGTTAAAAATATTTTATAATTTTTAAAATTAATAAGTAACATATATAATTAAATAAAACATTAATTAAACATATACATATAATATATAATATATATACTTACTTTATGAGTTTCAATAATTATTTTAATAAATTATAAATTATTAAAAAATATTATAAATTACAAATACATCTATACACATAAAACAATAACATAAATAAAAATTAAATAATTATAATAACAAATTAAAAAATTAAATTTACTTTTAATATTTTGAAAATTAATTATATACTATATTAACTAAAATAATACAAAAATATTAAATAGCGTAGGGAATAAAACTACTATTACAACCCCCAAAAAACAACAGTAAGATAAATGTTGGATAGCGTAGGGGTAAAAATTACTATTCCCACTCCAGTGAGTGCAACAGTAGGGAAAGTGTTGGATAGCGTAGGGGTAAAAACTACTATTCCCACTCCAGAGAGTGCAACAGTAGGGAAAGTGTTGGATAGCGTAGGGGTAAAAATTACTATTCCAACTCCAGAGAGTGCAACAGTAGGGGAAGTGTTGGATAGCGTAGAAGTTACAAATAACATACTTATAAATAAATTAATTTTTTTAAATAATTAATTAATTATTAAATAACTCTAAACTATTTACCAATACCAATAAATAATTATTAAAAACATAATTACCAATAGAAAATGTATTAACAATAAATTAATAATAAATACCAATAAATAATAATTAATAAATATTAATTACTAAATAATAAATATTGAACAATAAAATATTTTTAATAACAAAAAATATAAATTATTAAAACTTAATTACCAATTAACTAATATTAAACAATTAAATGCTTTTTTATACCAATAATAATAATAATTAAACATTAATTATCAATTAATAAATAATTCTTAATATATTAATTAAATTTATCAATAAATAATATTTAATAATATTTATTTGCCAATTACTAATAAAACAACAATAAATTACTTTTAGAACCAAAAATTGTAATTTAAAAAATTACCTATTAATAATTAATATCCAATAAATTAATTATCAATACCCAAAAATAAATTTAATAATTACTTAATTAGATTTCAATTACTTCCAAAAGTATTCCCTATAAACGCACAACACACTCCAATGATAAAATAATACACTTAACATAATGATCAATTAATCAATTAATAAAAATTAATAACTAATTAATAATAATTAATTACCAATTAATAATAATTGATTACCAATTATCATTTAATTAACAGTAATATAATTATCAATACCAATTAATTAAAATAAATTATAAGTTAATTACATTTAAATTACATGATGGCCAATTAATGAATTAATACAAATTAATCACCAATTAATGAAAATTAATTACCAATTATTAATTAATTAACAATTATATAATTATCAATAACAATTAATTAAAATAAATTATAACTTAATTACAATTAAATTACTTCCCACCCTATTCCCCTATAAACCCACAACCCGCTACAGAACTTAAACGCAAAAATAATTAAAATTAATTTATAATTCCTAAAAATTAATAATTAATTTAGTATAATTAAATTACTTCCCACCCTATTCCCCTATAAACCCACATCCCGCTACAGTACAAAAAAAAAAATAACTTAAAAAAATGTATTAACATATAAAAATTGTTTACATATATTTTTAAACAAGTAGAACACTTAACAAAAACACATATAACACATACATATTAAAAACATAACAAAATACATAACAATAATACAAATATCGATATTAGTAACATCGATATTAAAAATTCGATATTACTTACCTTAGGGTCGATATTCTGTCCATCGATATTCTGTCCCTTCGATATTCTGTCCCTTCGATATTTTAACTTCGATATTTTTGTATATCGATATATTATTTTCGATATTTTGTCTGCTCACCACCAGTGTCGTGAGGGGAACGGCCCCCCTTGCCTCACCTTTAGACCGGACACTGCAGTGAGGGGAACGGCTTAAGGAAACTTTTGCTGCACCGCAACACCCTCCGTGAGGGCAACGGCTGAAAACTACCATCGCCAGCAGGCATTGCTTGTTGCTTGCTGGGGACGTCATTGCGGCACCTGGGGGCGCTTATCTGCCGAGCAGATCTCCCGCAGCGTGGGACGCGCGCGGGCGTGCCCGGGCTCTGCCCGGGCAAAGCCCGGGCCAAGGGCGGGCCCATCCGCGCCCGTCAGAGACCGGAAGAGGCTGGGCTGGGCCACCCCCCCTAATATCGGCAACTATCAACACCAAAATGGGTCAGCGAAAAACTCTCTGCTCCCAGGTGCAGGGGTGTGACAGGGCAAAGGTGCCAAGGAACTCTGAGTCGATAATATCTTACCTAACCTCGGCTGTGGGGGCTCTGAACAAGGAGATTCAAAATGCAGAGGTGGAACTGGAGCTTACCCCAGACCCTGCGGAAACTAACACTGCCTGTTAACAACTCTCCAATTCCGTTACCTATTGAGCCCAATATTCTGATTTTGAAGCAAAGAACTGTGGGGGCCAGTAACCCTCACACTGTACTTTTGCATGGTGGCGAAGGGGGAGAAAACTTGGTGGAAATATCTAGAGAACACCGCCTCACCAAAAGGGTGACCTGAACCATCAAGGGAAAAAGAAACCGAAGAAAAGGGTATCTAAAACAGGACCTGGACAGGCAAACCCAATAGCAGAAATGACTTCGGTTCAAGTGGGAGACTTGGTACAACGTGCTCAAATGGCCGTCAAGTCCACATTGGAGGAATTTTTTAATTCTAGGATGAGCCCTATTCTCCAGAACACTATAAAGGAAATCACAGATATGTTGAATACCTGTGTTGAGGGGATCATGTCGAAATTAGTACGTGTTGAATCGCTCTTGGGAGATTCCAAAACTCTAGCAAGTTCTAATAGTCGTTCCCACGAGGGTCAAAGGCAGGTTAGTACTCAAATTAGGTTGAGAGGTCCCACCCGCCACTCTGATAATAAAACTGTAAGGAGTTTGATCGGGCCCACCCCTACAATTACGCCAGATCTAGATTCGGGCAGACAGGCTGGGGCCCGTACCCAAAGTGAAATATCTTTACTGCAAAATACCCCATCCAATCCCGTGCCCCTAGATGGGAATAGAGTCAATCGCACTCAGTTGATTAATATGAATAATATTGAACCAAACAGAGTTAGACTCAACCTGCCCCCAGAAGCCACCCCTTTAGTTGCCATCCTTATATGGGTCCCCCCACTCAGAAGGAATTATGTGGAATCAACCGTGGAGCTGCTCCGGAAAACCAAACACTGGTGCGACCAGTATTGTAAAGATAGCTCCTCGGTTTCTTCCCATATTATAATGGCGAGACGCGTTGGGAAAATAGGTCACAGACCCAAACAAGGTACAGATGACTGCATTGTAATTAATTTCGACAGGGCAGATATAGCAGGGCAGCTATTTATGGGTGATAACCAGGCGGGGCAGGGGAGCATAAGGGCCCTGCCGCTCGGTTATTTTTATCCATCACTAAGGGGGCTACACTCACCTAGCGGACACCTACGGGGGCCAGACCGAGGAGAAATTAAGCAGGGTAGCTTTCTCCCTTACCATCCTACAAGGGTTAAATACGATGCTGCAAGCCTAAATGGCAGTCAAGCAAATGCGGCACTACAAACTCCCACACCCTTAGAGAGCGTGGATGTGGTAGGGCTTGAGCACCAAAATCGGTTTCAACCACTGTCTTGCCTGGATGAGAACGATTGACTGGAGAGGTCTCCCCGCCATCAGGGGCATAGTAAGGAACCCCTCATAGGTAAAGTGGTAGGCGATGATGAAGCCAGCTGTAGGATTATTAGCTGGAATATAGCAGGCTTAAGAACTAAAAAGGAAGATGAAGAGGTGTGCCTCGTAGTAAAGAGTAGAAAGAGGCGCTTGAGGTGAAGATGAAGTTTATTGCAGGTTACATATCAGAAGACCCCATCCAGCATTGAGTCAGGAGCAACTGCCACCACACATTCGAGCAGTGCTAGGTAACGAACACCACATTCCAAGTTCTGGAACTAAGACCAGCTTACAAAGCATTTGCTAGTCTCTGCTTAGGAATGCTTGAGAACACCACATCACCTCCCCTTTATAAACAAAACAAAACTTTGTACATCACAGGAAGGTTTGATAACACACACAAAGGAGAAACGCTTACAAGTCTCAATCTTGGAGACGAAGAGGAACCCGTTTCACCCGTATGGGTCTCGAACTGCAACTAGATGATTGAAGATCACTTTCTCTTGAACATCCCACACAACTCGCCCCACATTTAACTACCCTTTCTAAATTCCAAATTTTGTGATCACTTGTCTTCACCGCATTTCTAAACACCTTGACCACCTGAAATGGTCGACTATATTTAGATATTCCTGGTGTTTTTCTTGGTAACCTGATCTTGACCCAGTCACCAACAGCAACAACGGTCTTTTTCACGGCCTTCCTTAGATCGTAGCTAATTTTCCTTCTCATCATACCAGTTAATTCCTTGTCCTTCCACCCATCTACACAATCAAACTTCTCATCCACCAAAGCTCTTTTGCAGGAGATCCACGCTGGAGAGATCTCCACATTTGCTAACCTCCCTTTGAAAAGGCGAAAAGGAGTCACCCCCATAGAAGAGTGTGGAGTGAAGCGATACTCTCTCACCTTTTTCTTTACTGCCGCTTCCCAGCACACTCCACACGACCTTGCTTGCTGTATCGCTCTTTGAGGACGCGGTTAAACCTCTCAACCACGCCATTACTTTGTGGATGATAGAGAGAGGTTGTTTTGTGCTTAATGCCCCTTGCAGACAGGAATTCCCCCACCGAATGTGAAGTAAACTGCACCCCGTTGTCGGACAGCACAGTGGAGGGAAACCCTTCACGCTCAAATAACTCATCTAGGAACTTTATCACCACATCAGATTCAACTGAATTGACAAACTTTACCTCTGGCCACCGTGAGAACATGTCAACACACACAAGGAGATAACGAGTCTGGGCTTTCAGATTGATGGGACCTAAAATGTCTAAGGCGATGTCAGACCACGGGCAACAGCTTGTTCTCTCACCACCATTGGTTGAGTTCTGCATTTGTAAGACTTATCACTATTTGCGCACTCAGCACACTCACGCACCAGCCTCTCTATTGAAACATCCATGGCGGGCCACCAAAATCCTTCTCTGACTCTTCCCTTAGTCTTAGCTATACCCATGTGTGAAGCATGGGCACTCCCACCAACTTTTCTCTCAGGACCAGTGGGGAATGAGCTTGCTCCCACGCATAAGCAC
Source organism: Calotriton arnoldi (assembly GCA_963921515.1). Classification (NCBI taxonomy): domain Eukaryota; kingdom Metazoa; phylum Chordata; class Amphibia; order Caudata; family Salamandridae; genus Calotriton; species Calotriton arnoldi. The sequence goes on along the minus strand of CAWUFW010009736.1, from coordinate 747,772 downwards.
GCCATCAACAACAGCCAACTCTTCTTTGACATGCCAAAAACCTCTCATGTCGACCTCACAGTCTTTCTTTTCACACCAACCATTCTTCACCATTGCAATCACTTTTTGCAAGATCTCATCATCCAAAAGGTGCTCTTTCCATTCAGATTCCGAAACAACACCTTCACTAATTGTGCAAACGTTGACATCTTCTTCCAAATCTTCACCTCCAAAATTGTTAAAGTCCTCAACCGGGTCAACTTCATTGCTACCCAACCTTGACAAGCAGTCTGCTAGTACATTGTTTGAACCAGGTATATACAAAAGATCAAAATCAAATTCTTGCAGCGCTACCACCCATTTACTTAATTCTGTGTGACACAAAATCTATTCCCTTCTTTGTGAACACCTCTTTGAGTGGTTTATGATCTGATAAAATTGTGAACTTCTTCCCCCACAAAAATTTTCTCAACTTGCGTACAGCCCAAAATACTGCCAACGCCTCCTTCTCAATTACAGAGTAGTTACACTCTGCACCCCTTAAAGGCCTGCTCACGAACAATATCGTCTTTTCCACACCACTTGTCTTTTGTAACAGCACAGCTCCTAAACCAGTGGCGCTTGCGTCAGTCATAAGAGTAGAAGGTTTGGATGGGTCAAAACTACTGAGGAAGGTGGCACCATTGAGTTCATCTTTTATGCTGATGAACTCCTTTCACACTCCAACGACCATGAAAACTCTGACCCCTTTTTTAACAACAGTCTCATATGCGAAGTTTTCCCTGCAAAGTCTTGAATGAACTTGTGGTAAAACTCCGCCATACCCAAAAATTTAATGAGCTCATCTTTACAGGACGGAGAACGCAGACTCAGAATACAATTCACTAGAGACTGCTTAGGTTTAATTCCATGACCTGAGACTGTGTGCCCGAGATATTCAATCTCTAGCACATTGAATTTGCATTTATCGGCCCGTAGAGTTAGACCTGCTTTCTCTAGCTTACTTAAGACAGCTCTCAATCGCAGATTATGTTCGTCTGCGTCACCTCCGAAAACTAGCACGTCATCTTGGTAGACCTTCACACCACCTAGGCCTCTGAGAATGCCCTCCATCACCCTCTGAAACACGGACGCTGCAGAGATAAGGCCAAAAGGCATCCTCAGGAACCTAAAGGTGCCAAACGGTGTGACAAATGCCGTGTAGTCTTGGGAAGAAGAGTGCAGCTTCACCTGGTGGTATGCGGAGCTCAGATCTAGCGAGGAGAAGTGCTTGGCCCCTTCCAGGGAACACAACATCTCAGCAATGTTGGGCAATGGGAAATGATCCACAACTACTGATCTATTGAGCTCTCTCAAGTCCACACAGAGGCGTGCCTCTCCGTTGGCCTTCCGTGCCATGACGACTGGACTGACCCACTCTGTCGCTTCTACCTCTTCGATGACACCCTTTGTTAGTAGTTTGTCTAATTCTTTTTTCATATTATCTCTCACCAGGAGAGGTACTGATCTGACTTTTGCAACTTTGGGAATGACATTCTCTTTTAGTTTTATCTTGTGTACATAATCCTTACAACATCCTAACTCATTTGCAAACACAGCAGGGAATTCCTTAACTAACTCATTTTCAAAGACATTGACCACTTTTACAGAGGTAACTTCTTTTAGACGGACTTGCGGAATTTCATTTGGATCCAGAAAAAGTTAAGGTCCCTTTGGTGAAGCCAACTAATGAGAGAGTCCCTTTCATGGACACATAAATCTTTCCAGAAACGACTCTCCCTTTGTAATTTATCACGCCCCAAAAGTACCCAAACAAATCTATCGGAACCCTCCATAACCTTTGGGCCTAATGTCGGGTTTCTCTAGAGCAACCTTGCCAAGTAGGTGCTCAACATAGAACACCTTTGGAACCAACGTGATTTTAGCACCCGAGTCAAACAGCATGTTGACTACAGCATCATTTATCAAAACATCTTCATAGGGACCATCAGGTTCCTTTCCCTTGACTTGACTAATTACAAACTCATCAGAGTCATACACATCAAAGTCAACTTCCTTCACAGTCTTGTTGGCATTAAAGTTGCCAGAGTTACAACATTTTGACACATGACCCTTTTTCCCACAGACTTTGCACGATGCTCTCCTACCCGGGCAATTTTTGTAATCTGCCATGTGACCAGAGTCCCCACACCTGTAGCACTTCCCATAGGATTGTTTCCTGGTCCATGGTTTTTGGTTGGTTTTATGATTGTCATATGTGAACCTCTGAGGTTGAACATATTGTCTTTGATCAGCAAGAACCTTAGGCTTAATTGACTTCTCCGCCACGACTTTAACGTCGCTTCTGATCACCTTTCACCAGAGTAGTATCTTTCCTTATGGTGTTTATACACGCTTTGGAGTGTTCATGACTCTTGGCTATTGTGATGACTTCATGCAGCGAGGATTGTCTTTTTGCCAAAGAGAATCCCTTGTCTTATCTTGCGCACACCCTAACATGAATTGATCCCTAAGACGCTCCTCCAGGTTAGCCCCAAAGCTGCATGTTGACGCCAATTTACGTAAGGTTGTGACATATTGTTCAACGGATTCATCTTCTCTTTGCATCCTCCTTCCAAAGTTCCATCGCTCCAGCACCGTGCTGACTTTGGGTAAATAGTGAAGGTCAAGTTTCTTTAGGCAAATTTCATACTCATTGAGGGATGCTGCTTCACTATCCGCGAGGTCTGGAAGGTGTTCGAACACTTCTTGCCCCTCCGACCCTAAGCAATGCATTAGAAGAGAAGATTTGCGCTCAGCACTAAGAGAGGTACCACAAACACGTGCGTAGTGATTGAAGACCTTTTTCCACTTCTGCCACAATATTGGAGGGACGCCTGGCGAAGAAAGGAAAAACGGTGGTGCCGGGACATTTTGCATTATATGACTTTAAAACAAGTGTTTTTATTTTTGTTAACCTTAATGAAATGCGTATAATAATTACCTGCGTGAATTAACCAAAATTTTATCAAAATGCACTTGTAAGTGCTTTCATACAACCAATTTTTAAGTAGAGCAAACTGTGCACACTGGAAACTCAAACAGTATTGTAATAAACGTGTAAAGATGAAGCTGTGTGCATCAGCGTGTCATAATCACATGTGCACTGTCATTTGTGAATCAAAGTACTCTTATGTAGTAGACAGGATGCCCAGCTACAGGGGAGAGGTGCGGGCACTTCTACCTAGATCATGAGCAAGGAAGAATGTTGACAGCTGATGGGGCGAATTCTAAATGAATTTCAGGCACAGAAGAAAGCTGTGCGCATCAGCGTGTTGTAGACAGCTGACCAGCTGAATAAGTGCTGTGCGCAGAGGAGTAGCAGAGGAGTAGGAAGCTGTGCGCGTCAGCGCGTTGTCGACTGCTGCAAGGAAGGATATCTTTACAGGCGTCTTGCGTTGCTAGGTAACGTGGGAAAGCCTAGCAACCATGAGGTGAGCAAGATCTTGGACGCACGCACGCAGCGTTCAACTGCGTCACGTTGCTCCGTCGAGAGTCAGGCAGGACAGGCTGGGAGGCGCGCGCGCCTGCACGCGATCCGCTGTGGAAAGCGCGAAATTGGAGGAAGCTGCCACCACCACGGGCCAGAATAAGGAGACGCGACAGGGGCCCAGGTTTGGGTAAACTAACAGGTAGGGGTCCTCCTTCCCCCTTTGCTCCTTACTTGAGTCTTTTGGTGGTGGTCAGTCCTCTTTACTCTCTTTTGCTCCGTAGTTGACTCGTGTTGGCTTTGTGTGGACAAAGCGGGTGACGATGCGTTGTTCCTTTAGCTTTGCACAGGTTATCGACGGTGTGTTGGTCCTTCGTTGACTCTGTGGTGGTCCGTTTTTTTTTTACGGTAGAGGTCGGTTGAGTTTTGTCTTTTCAAGCTGGGGAAGTGCTGTTGGGGTCTAACCTTGGAAGTTGCGTGAGTTCTGGGTCGTCGCCAAAATGAAGAGGTGTGCCTCGTAGTAATGAGTAGAAAGAGGCGCTTGAGGTGAAGATGAAGTTTATTGCAGGTTACATATCAGAAGACCCCATCCAGCATTGAGTCAGGAGCAACTGCCACCACACATTCGAGCAGTGCTAGGTAACGAACACCACAGTCCAAGTTCTGGAACTAAGACCAGCTTACAAAGCATTTGCTAGTCTCTGCTTAGGAATGCTTGAGAACACCACAGAAGACCCCAGGTGGTGTGAGTATTTAAAATCCTATGATATAGTGTGCTTACAGGAAACATGGTATATGGAAAATAATTTTTGGATGGACGGATATAAAACATTTAGGGCCCGATTCTGATGCGGGTTGGAAAAGCTTCCCGACCGAGGGCCTGATTCTGATGCGGTTAGGAAGGCCTCCTAACGGTATTTGCTCCTTCCAAATCGGATCGGGAACGTGTCTTCCCGACCGAGGGCCCAATTCTGATGCGGTTAGGAACAAATGTTCCCATTGAAGTCAATGGGAGTTCAACCAAATCGTATCTGGAAGCATCCGGATGCATCCTACTCCGCCGGTCGGACTTTCCCGATCCGAGTGGGTCGGAAACCATTTCCCAACCGATTCGGTCGGGAAGCTTTTCCAACCCGCATCAGAATCGACCCCATAGTGTTCCAGCATGCCCCTCCGTGGCAGGCAGACCCAAGGGGGGCTTAGTGATGTTATTTTCCCTTGAGTTGGTAGGCGTCTATAGGGTGGTGGAATCGGGGTCCCATAATCTTCTGATAATTGAAGTTGTTGCCCCTAATCAAAACAAAACCTTGTTTATTAATTTTTATAGTTCTGGGGAGAGCAGTTTTATAAATGAACATCTTTGTGTAGTGAAATGTTTTTTAGAGGACTATTGTTTACAGCAAACCACTTCTTATGTCATAGTACTTATGGGCGATTTTAATATTCATGCATGCGAGATGAGTTGCCAAATTATTGACCCTTTAGCCCAGGTAATTTCCCCAATGACTCACTTTGAGCACACACAACGTGGAGAATGCTTGGAGGACTTTTTAGCCACCCTTGACCTTAGTGAACCCTGTCATATGGATTTCAAGGACAGGGTTCCCACTTTTAAAGGTCGAGAGAAGGACACTATTATAGATTTCATATTTATTTCCCCCCTTTTTTTACCCAATGTATCTTTTTATAATGCTATGTGGTCTCCTTATAGTGACCATAATCCAGTTATTCTGGTCCTGAATAAAGCCTGTGGCCTAAAGAGGAACCTGTGTAAGATAGGTAGTGACCATTGTGTGAAAGCCACAGATCAAGGCCGTAGGCTAAAATGGGCAAAGGTAATCCCTGATCTCTTCTTTATAGATCTATGTGTGAGGGTGGAAGATGAGGTAGCCATCTGTAGTGATTATTCGAGCCATGGGGTCGAGGTGTTAACAGCATTTAAAGGGATATGTGCGCAGGTAGCATTTGAACTCACCATGGAAACCTCCTCTAGAACATTTAGTGGTGAAAGGTGGTTTGACAATAATTGCTCATCGGCGCATCGCAAATTAATTGAAGCCTTGAAATCGGCCCCACGAGACAGAACACAAATACCGTGTTAAGGAAACAGTATAAGCAGGCAATGGCAAACCGCAAAAAGGAAATTCAGAAAGAGGCATGGGAGGCGCTTTTATCAGTGGAGGTTTTAAAAAACAGTTCCAGTTTTTGGGCTATCGTCAATAAACCATTTTTTTCAGGAACTGAGAACAGCCCTCTGGATTGTAATATCAACGAGACCCAGTGGCTTGCCCATTTTGAATTCATATATGAGGCTTCTCTGACACCAGCCATGCCAGGTAATACCGGCCAAGACAGGGACCCCAGAAGTTTTACTTTCACTGAAGACGAGGTACAACGGGCCATAACACAAATGGCCAGCAATAAGGCACCCGGCCCCGATGGCGTACCAGCCGATTTATATAAACAATATCCGGCTTTTTGGGCTAAAATTTTGACCAATGTTTTTAATGCAACCAGCGATCAGGGCTTCCCGGCATCATGGTCACTCTCAACGATTATTCCAATTTTTAAAAAGGTTCGAGAGAGGACCCACGATGCTACAGGCCAATCTCCCTAATCGCCACAGAAGTAAAAGTTTTAGGGAGAGTTATTTTAGCCAAATTAATGGTTTGGCTGAAAGAGAAAGAGGTTTTAACCGATTTTCAATATGGTTTTAGAAAAGGGAGGAGTACCCTGGATCAGTGCCTCAACTTACATTTATTAGCCGGGAAATACGCAGTAGCCAAGAAGGGGTCGCTACACTAGCTTTCATGGACCTCAGCTCGGCTTTCGACCTGGTCAACAGGTCCAAGCTGTGGCAGATCATGCTAGATATGGGGATTGAACCTAGCTTAGTCCATCTCCTGGCCGACTTGCATAGGGATCTTCATGCTATTTTTAAAAACAATTTTTTTTATTCATGCTAACATAAGGGTCAATCAAGAAGGGAAATGCACAAGGCACTTTAAAATAAGCAGAGGGGTGCGACAGGGCTGCATTTTAGCGCCCCTACTTTTTACTCTATATATTAACAATTTACCCAAATCTCTTGTAAAAGCCAGCCAGGACATTCCGCGCATAGGGGACAAGGGTATTCCCGTGCTCCTATAAGCGGACGACGCTGTTTTAATAGCGCACACAGCAATAGGGCTCCAGAGGTTATTGGACTCATTTGGGGCGTACATGAAATCACTGGACCTTGTTGTGAACTTAGCAAAATCCCAAACAATGTCCATGGGTCAAAAAAACAAAAAAGTAATAACCTTTTACTGTGAAGGCGCCGAGTTGTTGAGGGTACCCTCTTTTAACTATCTAGGGGTCTTATTTGATGAGAAGGGAACATGGGGCCCCCAACAAACAATGAAACGGAACCTGATGGCAAGATCAACTGCTGCTGTACACGGCTTCGCGTATCGGCTGGGGGCCAAGCCGATCGAAGCCATGCTCAATATTTACAGGTCTAAATGTATGGCTATTGCCTTGTACGGCTCCGATATCTGGGGATATAGGTCAGGAGAAGGGGTGCAGATAGTGGAAAATAAATTTTTACGAGCCCTCCTGTCTGTCCCTCAGTCCTCCCCAACATTTACAGTACACCAAGAGGTTGGGGCCAGCTATGTTTCAGACCTATCGAAACTGGCCCCAGTGAGCTGTTGGCTAAAAACCTGGCTTAATCCTGAGCTAAAGTTAAATCATCAGATTATCAGGGATTGTATGGCCCTGGACAATGTGAGCAGCATCTCATGGTTACAATATGTAAAGACTGTTTTAAGTGAATTAGGACGCCCTGAACTATTTAATGTCCCTGATGAAATAAGGAGAGGTGATGTGTCTTGGGTTAAAACCCAATTCTTGAACTTGTTGGCGGTGGAGAGGGAGGAGAAGGAGCTACTGAAACCTACAGTAAAGGCCTATTTTATGTTTAAAACCACAACTTTGATTGAACCTTATCTGAAATTAGTTACTAGGCCCTACCACCGCCAGCTCTTAACGAAGTTTCGTTTTAACCTAATTCACACCCTCTTAGGTAATTCGCAAAGCTGGAGTAGGGTGTGTGATCTAGGCCCCTGTAGTTGTGACAACTTCTCAACCCAGGACACTATGCACTTTATCATGTTTTGTGAGCATTTTAGTATCATCCGACGGAGGTTTTTAGTCCCAATTTTGAAGGGAAAAGGCTTTATACAGGTTAAACCAGCTCTTCTTTACCTGCAAATGCTGAACGACCCATGGGAGATTTTTAACATTGCGAGTTTTTTAGTGGCAGCTAAAGCGTCAGAGGAAATTACTATAGCATTTTAGCTCTTGAATGTTTTAACATATTATTGATGTTTAATTGATTTTATATTGCATCACATGAATTTATTGTCTTCAGTGTCTTTTAACCCTTTTTTATCGCCCATGTACCATGTATTTGACCTCCTAACTATTTTATACTATATGGAGTTGTACAATTGTATTATATGTTGCATACTTTTATGGTTCTTATCAACCGAATAAAGTGGTTTGACTGACTGTTTAATTATAAGAATGTCTGGTCGGAATTATCATGCCAAGACAGAATTGTGAGGAGAGGGAACAAGCTAGCGGTACCAAGCAAGTTGAGGGAAAGGTTATTGGAAATCTTGCATGAAGGTCATGGGGGAATGTTGGGAATGAAGAGGAAGGTGAGAGAGGATTTTTGGTGGCAGGGAGTGATCGAGATGTTGAAAGGTTAGTGAGAATATGCACTGGTTGTCCATGTAGCGAATGCGATAAGACACATGTGCCAAAAAACACACCAGTGGTTCCCATATCTTTTCCTTGTAAGGCTTGGCAGAAAATGGGGATGGACATTTGTGGTCCGTATGAATTGGATATTAGTGGTAAACGTTTGCTATAGTTATGGTAGACTACCATTCCAAATGGCCTGAGGTAAGTTTGGCGAATGAAGTGAGGTCACAAACAATAATTGAATTTTGTGAGGAAGTGTGGAGAAGGGAAGGTTATCCTGTTGAAGTACTGACAGATAATGGTCTTCAATTTGTATCAGGATAGTTTGGGGTTTATTTGAAACAGTGTGGAGTGAAGCATGTGAAGGCAGCAGTGGGACATCCATGAGAAAACGGTCTGGTGGAAAGGTTCTACCTAGTACTAAGTGAAAACATACAATTGCTGGTGCAGAGTAGATTTGCCTAAGACTATTAGCACGGAGCTCGTACTGGCTCCGGGGAAACTGTGAGAAATTGTTTTAAACTTTGACTTTTGTTTTTAACAAACTGTTATGAATTTGATGAACTTTTAATTTACTTGCCTTTCCAAACCTGATTTGCTCATTTTGCACTTCGTGTTGTCACTTGACGGTCCCGCTAGCCAGAACGGGCCGCCATTTCCGGGGTCGACGCTCTAGTTGTTTTGAGCGCTACGTCCCTTGTAACCCCTACAAAAGGGCATGCTGACGCGACCGCGCAGCGGGCGCGCCAAAGGCGCGCCAAAGACAAGCCCGTCTGCGCCCGTCCGCGCCCAGATTGCGCCGTGCGCCAGAACCCCTGTGCAAAATCCAATTACCACCTATACTAGAGCTGCTCTGTTATCCATTCGAGATAAAGGTGACCAAAATAGATGTGACGCCTTACATCCCACAAGCTACTCCTTGGCCCAAATTTGCCCTACATGCAACTTTCATTTTAAAGCCATGTCCCTAAACCTTCATCCTATTAATGCTGGTAATACGAAACAGTCTGATTCACGTTTAGGCAATAAGCGTGCCCTAACCTGTGTCCTACTGAACATTCGTTCACTTTCTAAGCATAAATATGAACTTGCCAATTTCTTTGAACAATATAAACCAGATATAATGTTCCTTACTGAGACATGGACCCATAGTTCCTCTGAACCTGATTTAAATATCGCTATACCAGCTGGTTACGACTTGTTCAAAGTCAACAGAGAAGGACAAAGAGGCGGAGGGGTGGCCATTGCTCACCGCTCCCACATCAAAGCCATCTTCACAGATATTTCCCAATTAAAGGAAGAAGCTATCTTGTTCACTTTCAAATGCTTTAATACTTCGGTATTCAGTGGACTATTAGTATATAGACCACCAGGGCCTAGAATCCCTTTTATTGAATCCTTACTTACAGTCATGGAGTCTTGTATGGAACACTCTAACTTCTCCATTTTGGGGGATTTTAACTTCCATTTAGAATCCATTGATAGTACGGACACAAATACCTTAATAGATAGTCTAAACAACCTATACTTAAAGCAAATTGTCACTGAGCCCACCCACATTGGAAAACACACTTTGGATGGTATCTTCACCAATTACACACAGATAAAATTTATCAACACACTACCAATGCCCTGGACAGATCACAGCGCTGTCTTTTTCGAGGTATTCATAAACGGTCTTCCCACTAAAGCTCAGAACAATAATAGGACAGACATAGTACGCCCTTGGAGGCATATAAATAGTCCAGATCTAGAAGATGCCCTAAGATTACATAGCCCCCTCATCGACATCGATCCTGATCAAGCAGCATTAAATTTTAATAGTTGGATTGACTCTGTGGTAACTAAACTAGTCCCTGAAATGCGGACCCGCACTGGGAAAAGATCATCATCAGCCCCTTGGTACACGGGGGGGCTAAAAGATTTAAAGAAGATTTGTAGAGCTAAAGAACGGAATTGGAGGAAGGAATACTCTGAAATTGGGAAAAACTATAGTTTCTGCAAAATCCTGTTTCTTCGCCGAGAAAATTATGGCCTCCAAAAATTCAGCTAGAGAACTTTTTAAGACAGTTTCTACCCTAGCCAATTTCAGAAATAGCAAGCAGTTCTGTCCTACAAAGCAGTTCTGCGAAAAGCTAGCAGAGTTTTTTCATGATAAAGTAGTTAAGGTCTACGACGAGTTCTCCAACAACAAAGAGAGAGTCAGGTCAGATGAGCCAAATAAGGACAGGGCAATTACTCAAGTTTGCTTACAAAAATTTAGCCCCTTAACATCGGATAGAGTTGAGAAGATTATACTCTCAACTACGTCAGGATCACCTCTTGATCCATGCCCTGCTACAGTTTTCCATATGGCCCCAAACATAAATGCTAATTATCTAACACCTCTTCTTAACAATATCCTTGACTCAGGACACTTTCCTGTCACTTGGAAGAAATCCTTGGTTAGACCCATCCTCAAAAAGCCAACTCTTGACCCCACCGAGGCAAGCAACTACCGTCCCATTACCTGTCTACCATTTCCATCAAAAATATTAGAAAAAGCCCTAAATGAAGAACTGCTATCATTTATAGAAATCAACAATATACTTGATCCAGCGCAACACGGTTTTCGACCAAGGCACAGCACTGAATCCGCATTGATCGTTGCTACAGAGGACATACGTGTCCAACTTGACCAGGGGGGGAAAGCCATACTGATTTTACTGGATTTGTCGGCCGCTTTTGATACGGTCGACCACCACATACTTATCCAACGACTGGCAGAAATAGGGATCGTAGACAAAGCCTCAGACATTCTTCGGTCGTACTTAACCGAAAGAGAACAATCCACAATGATGAACGAGCACAAATCGCACCCCTACGCGTTGCCATGTGGGGTCCCCCAGGGATCGTCACTTTCTCCAACCCTGTTTAATGTGTACATCACACCTTTGGCAAAACTCATACAATCCCATGGCTTCTCGGCCATCTGTTACGCCGACGACACTCAAATAGTCGTTTCTTTATCCTCCAAACCAGATACTGTGGCCCTAAGCTTTAATGCCTGCATGAGTCACATTATCAGATGGATGCATGACAACTGCCTGAAGTTGAACACCGGTAAAACGGAAGTGGTTATGTTTGGAAGAGATACCTCCCTCTGGAATTCCACTTGGTGGCCGGACATAGCTGGGCTTTACCCTCAGCCGGCAAAAAAGGTTAAAAACCTTGGAATTATCATAGATGACCATCTTTCACTATCAGACCAGGTAAATAGCGTTACTTCCTTCTGTTTTCACACTTTAAAAACCCTAAGAAAGATTTTACCTTTATTCCCATTGCCCTCAGAAAAACTGTTGTAACTGCCTTGATACTGCCCAAGATCGACTATTGCAACTCACTCTACCTGGGTGCAAAAAGTGTGTGATACGTAAATTACAGACTTTACAGAATGCGGCCGCCCGTATACTACTTAAGATTCCCAAATTTAGCCCAATAAGCCAAGCTATCCGCGATTTGCACTGGCTACCTGTCCAGGCAAGGATCCAATTCAAAGCTATGTGTATCGTGCATAAGACGCTGTATGGGGTGGGACCTGCCCAACTTAGTCAACATATTAAGCGCTACACTCCACAGAGAAGCCTCAGATCATCATCCGCCTCACTACTTGTAGTTCCTAGGGTCAAAACCTTGAAATGGGGTGGCAGAAGCTTTCGTCACTTGGCCCCTAAATTATGGAACTCATTGCCTATTCACCTCAGAAACCAAACCAATCTACTATCGTTCAGGAAGGAATTTAAGACATGGCTATTTGTCCCTAAACCATAGTCACTCCTATTCTCCCACTGTGAAAATTAAGGGCAGTAAGCGCTAAGACACCACGGCAGACACGCGCTATATAAAAACATTCATTTCATTTCATTGGGCTGGAAAGAGGAGATAAAAAATCTCCTGTAGAGTTATTGCACCACTCCACATTCTACTACACTACAAGCACCTTTTGTTTTATTGAAGGGAAGAAAGCCATGTACCAAAGCTGTACCTGGATGGATGAGAAAGATGGGGAGGAATTGCATAAGTGAGGAGGAATTGTAGAGCAGGGCACTAAGTAAACAAACCAAATACTTGGGACTTGGGAAAAGTGTAGGAAGCTGCAGTATGTATTAATGTGGAGATTTTGTGCGCACAATGTTGGTGGGCGGTGCGAGAAAGTGGTTGTCCAAGTGGTCTTCTCCGAAAAAGATTGTGAATGTAAGAAAATACAGTGTGGAGTTGGAAGATGGGAAACTATGGAATATGAGAACCAGAGTCAAGTGTAGTGAAGCATAAGTGGGAGAATGGATGAGCAGGAAGAGTGAGTGTGACGGGAGGAAGGAGAAGGGTGTGAGAAAGGAAGTGAAGGAAGTGGAGAAGGATGAGTCTGTTGTGAGGAGAAGTGACAGAGTAAGAAAATTCCCTGAGTATTTAAAAGAATATGCTAAACATTGATAGTGCTGTCATGTATTGTGGCTTTATATAGTTTTGGCATAGTAAAGAATATTTAGGTAATGTTATTTATGCATAGCTTTGTAGTCAATGTCATTGATGCTTTATAGTTTTTTGTCATTAATGCATAGCTGCATTGTTGTTATGCATATAGGAGGTGTTTTTGGAAGGGAGATATGTTGGATTGTGATGGATTTAGAATGTAAAAATGTTTGCATTAGAATGCTGTTTGAATAGAAACATCCCGGCAGTTGCTGATTTGTCTTGCCAGGGCTGGTCGCATGATTTTACTAAAGAAATAAAGTCAGGGAAATCAGCTACAAAGAAGGTGTGTTCATTTCAGATTCGATGGAGTATAATTGGGTATCGTCACACCCTTAAGATCTACACCTTATAAGATATTTCCATCATTTGTTATGAACAGGGTCATATTGTATTCTTATAGTTACTCTGCCAACCTTAAAATAATTAAAAAAATATAATGTAACAATATAATGTAACACTTCCCATGCTTCTCCTGGGAAACAGTAAAAAAACCTGACTCTCATACTTGTTTCCAAGAGCTCCTTCTACTAAGTACATCTTGACAACCAGCTGGATTCTCACCGACAGAGCCTGACCTTGACAGCAGAGGTCAGCCTGCCTTATCAATCAGGTATGTGATAATGTACTGCACCTCTCCGCTAATAAAGTTTAGGTGCTAATACTAATGAGCAGAGACTTAGTAGGAAGGAAAACTATCACAAATATTATGTTATCCATTTCATATTTTAAAAGTTGTGTTAAAACTTTTTGTAGCCTCAGAAACTGTAATGATTACTACCATAATTCTACATATGTTCTGCACTAACTTGACATCCAATAAATGCCTCCTTTAAAGCTAGTCTAAGTATCTTGTGTCTCTGCTTACTCTGGGGAAAGGTTGATGGGAACCCAGAAAATATACCTGCTGTGTGTGGTGTAGTGTTGTGTAAATAAAGAATGACGGAAGCCTTTTGGTTCCTCATAGACTCCGTAGACCTGTGACGTAAGCGTTGGAGGGTAATGAAGTGAAGGCAGGTTTAGAATGTTGATTTGTTGCTTACACTCTGAAGAATAAAGACGTATATAACTACCCTCCGTGTGTGCGCAGTCATTGTGAGTGCCAGGGCTGGTTAAGATGCTAACACTGAAGCTGAACGAGTAGGAGATAAGTAACCCGTAGATCAGCAGCGCTCTCCCAGAGAGTTTGCTGTTGTCCACAAAACTGCTTGTGCATGCCACTTGTGCAGCAGTCGAAGTGAAGAATTGACGCTGGCACCTGTGGAGATTCAGGGCAGTGGCAGTCTATGTGAAGCATTTGTAGACAAAGAAAGCGTCATGGAAAATCTGCACATCGGCGGCCGACAATTGAATGAAAAGGCCGCAATGAGAGGTACTGCGCCACTAGGCAAAGTAATGCTATATGTCATACAGAGTGATAGTGCTAAAGGCGGATACAACCAGGTCTTGAAAAGCAGCGTATTGCGACAATCCAGTGCAAGTTAAGCTGCAATGTATCTGTTTATCAATTCATTCAAATTTGAAATAGACTTGTCTTTTTCATCCGAAACAAATAAAGAGAATCATCATACCACCATCTGCTGTGGAGTGGCCCCAGAAAGAGGGTCGGGTTTGTGCTTGCGGATCTGTCCATAAACGAAGCGGCTCACCACCAAAAGCTGCTTAATGGGGCTCAGAACAACTCCACAGTTCTTTGAAGAGTGAAAGTCAGTGGGGAGTCTGGAATAGTGGCAGGTTGTTGTTTCAATGGAGACCAAGAAGAAAATCATGTTTCCAGTTATCATCAAGGATGATCTAGAGGCCAGTATGTCACAGGGTCTCAGAGAGAACCAGTTAGAAGCAGTGGCTGAAAGACCACCACGTACTGCCTCATTAAGCTCCACACTGGTCTAACACACTGATGTTTTCGTAAAACTACCATCACCATTTGATTGATACTGCCACAATAATAATATTGGCAAAAGATGGACTGCTTGGATAGAGACTTTTGAGGATTTCGTAGATGCAATCGATGAAACAGATGACAAAAAGATTATCAACTATCGAAAGAACATAGCTGGTGAGGTGTAAAAGAGGCCATAAAAAAGATACCACAGGATTGTGAAGTGATATACAATCACATCAAAGTAGCCTTGAATGTCAAATTCAATCCAGTACCAAATGTAGATTATGAACGATACATCTTCAGTCAAGAACACCAGAGAGTAGGTGAAACCATGATGAATTTGTTGAGAGACTGGATCTCCTCATAAAGCACTGTAAGTTCAATTAATTTAATGATGAGAAAGCAACATGCCTCAGAGTGATAGATGGATAGCGATGTCAGACTCCTTTCGACGATGAATGTTAAAGGAAACTCTGAGTTTTGAGCATGTCCTCACGGCTGCTCGAGCTGAAGTCTGTACTAATCGACAGGCGGCTGACATGGAGGCTGAAGGTGCCCAGAGTGCGTCAGTCATGAACATGAAAAGTAAGCCAAGGCCTAAAGCTGAGGGATGCAGAATGATGTCTTCACAGAAAAAGAAAATGTGCTTCAGATGTGGATTGTAGTTTCCCCACGGCAGTAGATGTCCCACCATTGGACAGATTTGCTGTGGCAAAGCAAATCATTTTCTGATGGTTTGCAAGGCGAAGGGAAAAGTAAGTGCATCACAACGTGAAGACAAAATGGCCAAGCGGTCACACCAACTGAGGCAAATCAACACCAAATGAAGTTGATCGTCATCAAACTCATTGTCAAAGAATTCCTCAGTGTCGGTTTCAGGGAAAGTGACAATGATAACTGTGCAATGTTGATGTTTACTACAGAGAGTCAAATGCGAGTAAAAACATAGACAAAAGAAAGATCAACATGAAAAAGCACCAAAGACCTACAAACACGTGCCGAAGATCACCTTGAAGTTGAATGGGTGTTTAATACCTTTTATTATTGATAGTGGTGCATCAATCAATATTATGCCTGAGGAGAAATATCATGAATTGTCTCCATTACCACAAATTATGCAATCAAATACTAAAGTATATATAAGGGCTGCATCAACACATTTAAAAGTCAAGGTTCATCATTTGTAGGTACGATGAAATACATGAAAACAGTGGTACAAGCGCCTATTCATGTACTGCAATGTACAGTTTCAAGTGCCTGTCTCCTCAGTTTTAGCACTGCTCCTGATATGGAACTAATATCAGTGAACTACAATATGAATTTTCTTCATTATTTTGTCGGTTAGGAAAGCTCAAGACTATGAAAGTGCAGCTACATAAAAATGAGGATGTTCGTCCTATTGCACAAAGACAGAGACTAATTGCATTTCATTTGCAAGAAGCTGCTTAAAGAGAACTTAATTCATTGCTCAAACACAATATCATTGAACGTTACACTGGTCCAATGCCATGGGTTTTTCCCATAGTCCTATAGTACTAGTGCCTAAAAGACACAGTGAAGGAGCTGTATGCATTTGCGTTGACATGAGGGAGGCCAACAAGGCAATCAAGAGAGAATGACTTCCAGGACCGCACATTGCTGATATGATAACTCAATTAAATGGTGCAAACTTTTTCTCTTGACTTAAAAAAAGGATATCACCAGATGGAACTTGAAGAGAATTGCAGGTATATTACAAACTTTTCTACACACATTGGTCAGTTTCACTATCAGCAAGGCCACTGGAATTATGCGTGTGTACGGCCATGGCGATTTTCACATAATTGTATATTTGCTGCATTTGCCACATACTTCCATCATCTGCCGCATAATCTGCAGATTTTAACAAAAAATGTGTCTTAAGTTCAGATGGCTCAAAAGTTAACAAAAAATCAATGCCACGTGTTGCTGCGCAGTGGAAGGACCTTTTCAAAGGTTGACTCGTACCCTTTCTGTAGCTTTTTGCTATATTTGGTTTAAACTGGTATTAATGAGGTACAACTAATGCTCAGACAGTGTTAACAAGTTTAAAAATTACTAAATAATGAAGTAATACTATCACAAAATGTGCTGCACAATGCTGCATTATTTGCATTTTCTTGCTGCATAATTTACACAACCCTGCCGCATATTTTGACTCTCCCCTGCCACATATTTCCAGTGGCCGTGGCTATAAGTGACGAGTTTTGGTGTATCCTCTGCTGCAGAACTTTTCCAAGATGTCATTCGGCGTTTCATACAGCCTGTTGTAAATGCCTACAACTATAGTGACCACATATTCGTTTTTGGAGCTACTCAGAAAGAGCATGACATAGTTCTCATGCAAGTATGTCATTTGCTAAATGATGCTGGCTTGACTTTAAATGCTGACAAATGTGAATTCCATAAGACAAAATAGGAATTCTTTGGCCAGATCTTTTCTGATGGGGGTATGACACCTGATCCAGCTAAAGTACATGCGCTATCTACTGTTAATCCCCCACAGGACACTTCTGTGCTACGTTCATTCTATGGAGTCTTGTGTGTTCTAGATACATACAAGACTTTGCCACGGTCAGTGCACCGTTACGAGAACTGACGAAAAATAATGTGGTGTTTCAGTGGTCGTGAGTGTGAGGGAAGTTTCAAAAGAATCAAGCAAGCCATTGAAAATGCCACTGAAATGGCCTACTTTGATCCCAAGCTTTATACAGAGGTTGTAGTTGATGTCGGATTAGGCACAATTCTTGTACAGCACAATGGACAGCCAAATGCCCAAAGGCATATTGTGGCTTACGCCAGTAAAAGCTTGTCAAAAACTGAACATGCTTATTCACAACTTGTGAAAGAACGCTTGACTTGGTCAATACTTCCATGAGTTCTTATATATAAAAGCTTTTCACAGTAGTTACTGATCGTCAAGCACTATTGACAATATTTGGCAATCCTTAAGCCCAATATGCCTCCTCGTATTGAATGTTGGGGTCTGAGATTACAAAAATACAACTACACAATTGTTCACTGTCCAGGGAAAGGTAAAAATCCTGCTAATTATTTTTCAAGAGTGCCATTACAATGCCCTGGTATCCCATCAAAGACGGCTGAAGCTTACATAAATTTCATTGTAAAATTGAGCACACCTGCTGCCATGTCATGAGAACAAATTGTCACTGCTATGAGTCTAGATAGTGACATGCTGTAATTGAAAGACATTATTGCCCACCAATCTTAGAATCAGCACTCTAGACCGCTCACCACTAACAGTGTGTGCTTAAAATTCAGAAATGTCAGAGATGAACTGTCTGTAACTCAGGAAGGCCTCATCTTGCGAGGTACACAAATTATCATTCATGAGAGTCTACGACAACAAGTAATTGAAGTAGCCCATGAGGGACACCGAGGAATAGTTGCCACAAAGAGAGTTCTTAGCAACAGAGTCTGGTTTCCTCATCTTGACCAAAGGGTTGAAAGAGAGTGAAAGGCCTATCACCTATATCACTTATACATTTGTGTCTCATCACATATTACTTAGCACCATTTAAACATGTCAGAATTGCCTAACCATGGTTGAGACAGACTTGCTGTTGACTTATTTGGTCCTCTTGAGAATGGACACCATCTAATGGTCATTGTTGATGAATACTCCCGTTTTCCATTGGTAGAAGATCTTTCATCCATCATTCATGAAAAACGTATTGAAAGATTAGATGGCATCTTTGCAACATAAAGTGTCCCTGCGATCTTGAAGACCCACCCTTGAATAGTCGATCGACCCCTCACTTGACTATAGTGGAAAGCCCTGCAACCTTAATGTTTGGGAGAGCCATGACGACCAAATTACCTCAGTGGACCAACCACAGAGCCAAGACTGAGAAAGACATTTGCACAGAAGATTCTGGTTGTAAACGAAAAATGAAAATCTATGCTGACAAGCGACGTCATGTAAAGGATATCACTTTCAAGAGAGGAGATCAAGTACTAGTTTGACAATCCAGAAAGCAAAAATCTGAAGCTCCCTTTAAGGTAGAGCCCTTTACTGTCACAACCATCAAAGGATATAGGGTGACTGCCCAACGTCCTGGGAACTCCCTTATCAGAGATTCTTCTCACTTCAGAAATGTGGCTCATCAGTCACCAAACATCAATATCACTGTAGAGGCTGGGTCCAGACATACAGTTAATGATCCTGTAACTGCTGTTGTTTCCACCTCACCTGTGCAGATCACTGACACTTCAGCTGCCTGCTCCCGGTTTCAGATGACCCGCTCAGGACTTGTGATCCAAGCACCATGAAGGCTCATTGAAGAGTTATACGTGCATATGTATTTGTTATTATTTATGTATTACTTTATTTATTGTAAAAAGTTGTAACTTTTTATTTAACAAATTGGGAGATGTAGTGTCATGTAATTAAAGAATGATGGAACTCTTTAGGTTCCTGATGGACTCCGTAGACCTGTGACGTAAGCGTTGGGGGGTAATGAAGTGAAGGCGGGTTTAGAACATTGAATTCTTGTTTACACGCTAAAAAATAAAGACGTGTATAGCTAATCTCCGGCTTAGTCATTGGCGAGTGCCCGGGCTGGTTAAGGCACTACATGTGGCATGTATTGTCGCTTCCTAATGAGAATTCTTTCTCGGAGGGTTCACAGGACACCAGTCTGTTTTCCCTGCTGTAAATGGTAAGTTGTATACCTGGCAAACACAAAAAGATGATGGACTGGAGCACTGAAACTTTTCAGACACTCACCCCCAGCGCTCCGTCCATCATCTCCTTGTGTTTGCTAAGTTGGTATACCTGAACAGCCTTGGGTTAAGGGCAAATCCCTTAATGTGGCCGGGATTAGCTTTGGCAATGCAACACCTACTGGCTTATTTCCCCCTTTTTCCTTGTCCATGGTCCACTCACGTCCACTCAGATTAGCTGTGGTACCCACTGCATCTAGGAAGGAGCAGAACAAGAGTAAAAGTTATGCATTGGATCTCAGTGGTATACCACTTCATGATGAACAGCTTCAAAAACAAAAAAATCCAAATGTGTGTTGAAAACATATTGAGAAGTAACCTCCATGTGCTCATTCCCCATATGAACAATGGTTATTGTTTCATTGTCATTTAGGAGTGAAGTAAAGAGTTAACGTAAAGGAATTGTATTGTACCACAGGCATGTTTTCCTCACCCACAATATTTTTCTTGGTTGACATTTCATTTGAAACAGTTTTTGGTCATGTCTTAGTGTGCCATATGCTGCACCAGTCCTCCCACAATGCACTATGGAAGATGCATCTCAATTCACTCAGATTTTTTATTTTTGAAGTGAAAATTTGCTTACTCATACTGGAATACTTATGTGATTCATGGTTCTTGTCATTTGTACTGAAGAATATATCTTCCATTTAGAGGTGCCTACATGCTGCTTAGATTTCTGTGCTGAAGTACCAAGAGAAGCTTGATTCTTGCCATCAGCTAGGACAACTAATGCAGAGCTTCCTTCCTGCTCAGAAGGATCACTCCTTTGGATGCCGGCAGCTGTGTTAGACATTGGATAAATGCTTTTAAGTTAAGGAAGGTTCCTCCAGAACCGGCAATGCTTAAATAATGGTATCATCTAAGATCTTTGAATTTTGTATCCTGACTGGTATAGAACCCAAATTAACTACAGGAACAAGATATTGTCACCTTAACCCTGAAAGTGTATGAATGGACTCTACTGCTGTAAAGCTTGTAACCTACAATGGTTGCTATGAATGGCTCGCATTGAGAGCTACTAGCATGAATGACTGGATTATAAATCTAGGAATTCATCGCTATTATGTAACAAAGTTGGGTAACAGAAATTGTTAACCACTTCTGCCATATCGTAAAAGAATTCCCGGCTGCTGTGGCTCGAATCTCGGCTATCCCATTAGATCATCGCTGAAAAAAAAGGAGCTTTCGGATGAAATGGAAGGGAAGGCACAGAGAGTGGTGGGGGGGTGGGGTTGTGGCAGGAGGCCATATATTAAAAAAATGTAATTAGGGTTAGGGAGGAGCGGCCATGTTATGTATGGCTCCCTTATTACTCCAATGCCCCTTTTTAGCAGCTTAGCAGCTAAAAGAAGGGGGCAGATGTTTTGGGGTTTATACAACACATAAAAGTATAGATGGGTAAAACATGAATTACAGGAATGATTTCCACATCAGGGTTCTGAGTGACATCATAGAAACTCAAGCTTCACTGTCGTGGTCTATTTAATGCCACTCACAACCCCTCAGTGCAAATCATCCCTGTAATTCACTGTTACTCATCTATTACTCTATATCATATGCATGGCTCTCACTGAGTGCACTGTTGTGAATACCAGGTTCTAAATCTGGTTATTTACTGCTATGACGTAGCAACCGTGGGAAGCAAAAGTTGTTTCCCACTGTTGCAACACCATAAGGTAATTCCAGGCTGCACTGACAAAACGTGTCTGACAGCTTGTCAGTGCATCACTGGGTCTCTGCTCTGCTCCAATGGAAAGCAGAGAGCACAGATTAGTGAGTGGAAAGGGAGTGGGGATGGAAGGCCCAGAAGGTAGTGGAGGTGGGTGGTATGATGCCATTTGTTTTTTACATTGGGACAGGAAAGGGAGGTTGTGTTATTTAGGGCTCCCCTCTTACACCTCTGCTCCTGAGTAGCAGTTGAAAGCAGGGGCAGATGACTTTTTGAGGGGTCATACATAACATAAATTATACATGGGCAAAAAGTGAATGATGTGAATGTTTTCATTTATGGATTCTGAATCCATAAATTGAGTTGTCACAGGACAACTCAAGTTTCGCTCTTGTTGTCTATTGGATGTCAGTCAGAATCTGTTGGTAAAAAGCATCCTCATTCTTCATTGGACCCATCTATAATTCTATATATTATTGGCAGCCAGGAGAGCTTTAGTTCCTATTTATAGAGACAAGAAGGAATGATTTGCTGCAGCTCTTCTTTAAAATAGTTTTTTTGCAATTTCTGTGGAGGAATAACATAACTTTAAAAAAATCCCATCCTCTTACTTCTTTTTAATATCCTTACCTGATCTGTCACTTCAATGTAACCTATTCAATTGTTTCTTATATCACATATTCTGGGAAGCGTCTGTCACCATTTTCATAAAAAAAACGGTGGAAGAATTCACTTTTTTTTTAGAAAAGATATTATATTTGCAAGACCTTATATAAAAGAAACGCTAAGCATAGACATAAAATTATTTCTGAACAACTGTGAAGACACCTTTTGTTCCAGTAGTGAAGAGTTCACATATATGGTATTTTACAAATCTGTAAGTCTGGCTCATATGCTTTCTTATACTACGTTGGCTACAAAGAACGCCTGATATATTCAGCAGATGAAAAGTTTGCTCTGCAGAATGACACTGAACACTAATAAACTACTAAAAGTGGATTGCAATTTTTTTTAATTGATTAAGGATGGTGCCAATAATTTGTGCAAATACTTAGATTTCAATACACATCCAACAAGTATACATTCGGAGCAGTTACAATACATTTTGCACCAACATCTGCACTGACCAAACACTGCAAAACTAATTGACCCACATCAGTGAATCAGTGCAAATATCGTTTTTGCACTTTTGCACTGGTCTTAATCATCATCATCATCACATTTATGTTTATATAGCGACAAAGAATGTTAGACTCAAAGCACCAACAATGAAGGAAAGACATATCCTTGTCTAACACGATGGGACTTATTTTTTTTTCCGAAAAGGTAGTATTTGGTTCATCTGGTCGGCCAACAAAAATGTAGGTGCTTTTTCCCCAGCCTTCCTGCAAATGTATTTAATTTGGCAGCCCGCTTTCATCACACTCCCATCAATGCCTAACCTCTTCGATTTTTAGACAAGTGGCTTTCTTTCTTAATTATATACCCACCTCGCATAACCTGTGGACTGCTCAACCAGTCTACTTATGGTGTGGCCAGTGCTTTAAATGGGCCGGTACTGTCCGGTACGGAGTACCGGCACTTTTTTATTTTGAGGAGGAGAGTACGGGCACTTCTCAAGAGAAATGCAACGCCTTTAATTGGAGAGTACCGGCACTTCTAAGAAACAAGCAGGTACTCTTGCACAGGGTACCTGCACTTGTATTTTTCCATTTCAGGCACTGGGTGTGGCTATACCTTGGTGCAAGGTGAAGACAGGGCGCCTGTAATTATGTGGCAGCAAAAGTCCAAATCAGGTGACAGGGTTGACTAAATTATTATTTGTGCAAAATTGTCAGTGCTATAAATGCCTGAATTCCACAATCAAAGAATAAAGAAAGAACAGTTAATGTTTGGAAAGTGTCAGGCGCTGTTGGGCATCCCTTGCACAGCAATTTTTATAACTTTTATCTGTTTGATATAGAAACAAAAATATTTCATTATGGAACTTTTGCAGTAGATTGAGAATTATGTGGCAAGTGCAGCAAATTGAAAAAAAAAACTATGGCAATGGAATCGTATTTGCCTGTAACCATGGGGACATCATTTTTGAATAAAGCACATTCTCCACACAGTTCCGGTATTGTATGCTGCAAGTAAAAATATGTACACGTGTTGTTGAGAGTTATTTATTCCTTGACAGTAAAGAATGTGAAAAAAACATATTCAGCATATTTTTTTGCGATCAGTGCTGATGCACGTGCATGATGATGAGCCACTGACTGCTTACAGACTTTTTTACAGAATTTGTGTGCATGCAATGCTGTACAAAAAATGAAAGTTCTTACATAATTACCTTTATAAAGCACATATGAAGGTGGCTGGCAATCACGGCACTAAATGACTGTTTCCTGCAGCTCAAATAGAAAGGAGTGTAAATGATTTGAAATTTAAAATGATAGCTGTGGCTGTCAATGTTTAAATTACTATGTGAAACTGTATTACATACACAACTTTTGATATTTAAGAGGTTTGTGTACTTGCCCAATTGCACCTAGGGGTCAAAGATGGCACAAATTGTTTTGTTTTGAAGCTTTCTCCTAAAAAAAAACTTTCTTATTGCACATTTTTTTATTGGCTTTTGGAGCGGCTACTAGCAGAGGCCACAGAAATGTCACTATTTGTGCATACTAAACACATGCGCAAACATTATGCACACTAAAGCAGGGAAACATGAGGCATGCATTTGGTGTGCAACAAGATGGCCACCAGTGCCTAGCTGTCCTGCTCACTCATATCCTATGCCGGGGATACTCAGATAGTAGTGTCCGTCTCATCCATCATTGGAAAGGTGGCCAAACTGTCTAACAACTGCATGATTAGCATTGTCAGTTGGATGCAGAAAAACGGTTTTAAATTAAATTCTTAAAAGACCGAGGTGCTCCTATTTGGTAGTGACACGTCCTTTTGGAATACTGCCTGGTGGCCTCCCAATCTTAGTGCTCTTCTTCTACCAGTGCAAAAAGCCAAAAATGTAGGAGTCCTCTTTGACGGAAAGTTGTGCTTCGCTAATCAGGTTACATCCTCCTGCTTTTTCATAATGAGAATTTTGAGAAAAATCTTTCCTTTTATCCCTACAAAGCTCCAGAAAACAGTTATTGTAGCTCTAGTCATCTCAAGGCAAGACTATTGCAATGCTCTGTATGTGGGCACCCAGCAACTCCTTCTGAAAAAACTCCCAATCCTTCAAAACGCGGCTGCTCGCATACTAATGAAACTCTCAAAATGTAGTTCTGTCTCACAAACCATTGTCGGTCTTCATTGGCTGCCAGTGAGCAAGCGGATTAAGTTTAAGGCCCTTCGCTGAGCGCATAGAGCTCCTCACAAAGTCGGCCCTGACTAGTATTAAAAACGTTTTCAATGGCACTTACCCACTCACAATTTTTGTTCCAGCTTAGTGAGAATGGTAGCAATTCCCAGAATTAAAAAGGCTCGATGGGGAGGCAGAAGGTTTTCCCATTCCACTTGTGGAACTCACTGTCTGGCCATCTTAGAGCCCAGCCAGATCTGTTAAAATTCAGGAGGCAACTGAAAACCTGCCTTTTTTCTTCTTTATCAAAATAGGTCTTTGTTTTTTGGAAGGGCTCTGTCTGGATGCTAGCGCCAAGACGTCACCAGGCATTTGCGTGCTTTATGAACCTCATACTTACATACTCAGAACTCGGAGTCAGATTTGTGGCATCCCTGGCGGTGACTGACTGGTCAGAGCAGTGTCGGAATATCAGGGGAACAGCTGGGTGAGTTTATAGACCTTTTTACTTAGGTCTCTGGAAGATGGCTCACTAGTTTTGTTGTTCCCCGCATGACACCGCTGTGGCTGCCATTATATACTCTTCAAGTTTTCCTCAGTGGCCACATTGATGAAGCCTTTGCGAAAGTTTCTCCCTCACCTTCTTTTTCAGGAAATTTGTCTACAACTTTCTCTTATCCACATACCTGGGAGCTCATAGGTTCTTGTTTACTACATTGCAGCTGCCGATATTTTAATATAACTTGCGTAATTTCTTTCAGAGGCTGTGCCCATATAGCTATTTGGAGAATATCTCTCCTCCTGTTTTGCATCATTGGAGAATGCCTCTGAGTGTAGTTGACTTCCATAAATACTGTCAGCCTGGGTTTCTACAAAATTATGTTTTTTGTATACTTGCTGTGTTAGGCATCTCCCTCATTTCCACAAATCTTTCTCTCCTATATTTATTTTTTACTTTCTTTTTACTCGGGGCTGATCTGTGGCTCGTCTACTTCCTTTTTCACTCCACTCCCTCCAGTTTCAATTATCCTCCAATCTCTTCCTCTGATTAATTTGGCTATAGCCTTTCGGCTTTTTGCCATCTCCTCTTCAGCTAACGTGGGGAGTTTCAATGTCTCCCCTCTAGTCTCGCTTTTCTTTTTCTCCTCTCTTTCTTTCTCTTTTTCTTTCTGCCTCTTTCCACCTGGTCATTTCTGAAATGTATTCCACTAACCTTACCTTTTTTTGCTTAAATTGTTTATACGTTGTTCAACTTACTACAGATCATAATATATATATCATAAGGTTTTGTAATCATTATGTAGACTATTTTTCTTTTTATGATTATATCTCATGAATAATCTCTGTTTGGTTTCATGGAATGTCAAAGGTCTCCATAATTCTATAAAAAAACAAAGAGTTCTCACACACTTGACTAGACTAAAATGCCAGAAAGCTCTCTTGCAAGAAACTAATCTTTTAGAAAAAGATATTAATTCTCTAAAGAAACAATGGGTGGGTGACATTTTTGTTCATTTGCTAACAACAAGAACAATTTTCTCTTTCTTTTTCATAAATCCCCTAATCTGGATATTGATATTGAAATTAACCACGATGATGGTAGATGACTTATCTTGTCTCCTAAAATTAACAATACAACACTCTCCTTATGTAATATCTATGGTCCTACTGGGGTTGATTTTCAATTTTGAGATGATTTTTCAAATCTGCTAAAGTCTTGCTCCAATGACAATTTAATTGCTGATGGTGTTTGTAACCAATTGATAGATCCATTGACAGATAGAAGTTTCCAGTCAAAATATATACCGAATAAAATCCAAAAAACCTCTAAAAAGCATGGAGGACTTTTAACCGTGATGTTTTGGAATTCACATGCTATTCTCTTGTATGTCAGTCCAGATCTAGGATAGGTTACATATTTGTAACTCAGAATATTTTAAAATCTTTAGTAAAGGCAGAAATTGGTTCTATACTAATATCTGATCACGCCCCAGTGTAGTATGAGTATTCTTATGTGTTGCTATGTGTTTTCCTTTAAGCTCTTGTTTGTATTCCATTTGGAACACACATTATGGTTCTGAGAACTGTGAGGCTTCATTCCTTGCCTGTCCTCTGAACCATCTGGATGTCTCCAGTGTTGTGGGTCCTTACTCTTGGAATAAAGCAACCATCAACAGGTAACGTCTCTGTGATTTATTGGAAGAACCTACTACAACCTCGTACTCCATCTGGTACAAGGAGTGGGGTGAAGAGTGAGTGGAAGAATCTCATCTTTTTTGAGCAATGGAACCCATTGTCAGAAATCTGCCGAGAGAATCCTTGCGTCGCGGGACTACATGTAGTCGACATATCAACACGACTCAATGTTATGAGTTTTGTGTCTTTCTGAGACTTTAGGGCCTAAAAACTAACTTTAAAATAAAAAGGTCAGCCTGACTTGAGTGTGTATGTGCCCTGGAAGCTCAAGACGCTCCTTTCATACCGTTACTGCCATCCTCAGCATCTTTCGATTGTCTGTTGGCGTTTTCACTGAGGAACTGCGAGTGGGCAGTGACACTTCATGCTACTTCAACAACACCTGGCTGTTCTTGACTTCATTGTGACCCGTGTCAGGATTACGCATGTGCTGACGTTCCCAAGACGAACCTGTTTAGAGCCCCGCAACACGTCAGACGTCGGTGGCCATCTTAGTTTTTCTTTCAATCCAATAAGCTGGTCTTCACGTTGCAACGCCGTAACCTCATCAGACATCAGCGGCCATTTTAAATTGGATACTACTTGCGTCTCTGTTACGCATCTACAGCCCTTTATCTTTTTCTTCAAGCATCGCTACCAGCGGGAGCCAAGGGCAGGCATCTCAGGCATTCTTTGGGGGTATTCTTTGTTTTCCTCAAGTTTTGGCTCTTACCTCGCTTGGCTAATGCTTGGGAAGCATTGCAATACATTATTCTCTGTACTTATCCTCAGGTGAGACTTCTGTTTTCTGGCTTGGGATCATGGACACTGCTCAAGGAGCAGTACAACCTCCTCACATTTTGCAAAGACCAGGCAGACCTGAAGTAATGTGGCAAGAGTGGCTGCGCATCTTGAGAATTACATTACAGCTATAGATGCTGTTGGGTATTCACCAGTCAGAAAAGATGCTCTTTTGTTTGGTCATCTTGATATTGCTGGACATAGAGTGTTTGATAACCTGCCAGTTGTGCCAGCTCCTCCAGGGGAAGATGTGCCCTGGAATGTGTATCTAGAGGCCAAGGAAAGGATGCGTAAGCAGTATACTGATGAATCTAGTGTCCTTCTTGAGAGGGACAAATTCTCAAAGTGTATAAATTGGTTAAGAAACAGCGGAGGAGTATATTGCCACATTGCGTGTGTTAGCATCCTGTTGTGAGTTTGAAAACAATGTTGACATCTATATAAGGGATCAGTGTATTTTCAATTGCTATTCTAAGAAGGTGCAGGCAAGGCTTTTGACGTGCAAGAACCCAAGTCTTAATGAGACAATTGATATTGCGAGAATCATTGAGAGATCCATCATAACAACCCAGGTCATGAGTGGTCAGGGTACTAGTCAAATTAACAGTCAAC
Organism: Calotriton arnoldi; assembly: GCA_963921515.1. Lineage (NCBI taxonomy): Eukaryota > Metazoa > Chordata > Amphibia > Caudata > Salamandridae > Calotriton > Calotriton arnoldi. The sequence continues at coordinate 719,865 of CAWUFW010009736.1, read as the reverse complement.
CTGGTCTCTCACCTGTCAATTATATTTCTGATTATTCTTTGAGCACCACTGTTAGTAAGGGTGGTAAGTCTAGAAAGGGCATTGGCGCTTGTTACAGGTGTGGTTCTAGGAACCACATGGGAAATCATCTCACTTGTCCTGCACTGGGAAGAAGGTGTAATCGCTGTCAGAAGATTGAGGCATTTTCGGGGTATGTGCAAAAGTGTTCCTACTACCTCAGACAAGGTTAGGATCAGTCATGTGGATGTGCCAGGTAATTCTGAAGAAATTAGGGACTGTGTTGACAGGTTATCTAATGTGCTCCTGACCATTGACATGCCTTCAATCCATTCTCATAAGCATGTTAAAGGACCGTTTTGTCAAGCTACTGTGGATGGTAAGAAGCTTACCATGATGGCAGACTCTGGCGCCCTGTCACCATTTTGGCTGATTCCACGTTTCTCAAATGGTGGCCTGGGAGCATGAATTTGGTCCCTCCTCACATCAGCCCCAAGGCCGTCAGTGAGCAAGATGTGGAGCTTTCAGGGTACTTTGTGACATCCCTTGAGTATTTGGATAGACAAACTTCCACCAAGGTCTATATAGCTGTTAGGGGGTGGGACATTATTGGCTGGTTGAATTTAGCTAAGTTGGGGATTTATTTACGTCCAGGGCATGATGGTCCAATTGTTTTAGGTGATGTTCTTGTTTTGTCTATTGATACACAGGCTGGAGTGACTCACTCAATGGTGAGTAAGTTTCCTAGTGTGTTCAGTGATGTTATTGGAACAGTTAAAGGCTTTGAACACACTATTAATCTTAAGAGAAATGCTTCACCTGTTATTCATTAGGTGCGTCCCGTGCCTTTAAGTATAAGGGCAGATTTGAAAGTACTGTTGGAGAGACTTACTACTGAGGGTTTCATTGCGCAAACTGACTCCTTGGAATGGGTGTCTCCGGTCATTTTGACCAGGAAATGGTCTGGAGATTTAAGAATATGCGTGGACTTAAGGTCACTTAATCAAAGCATACTAGTTGATTACCACCCGCTACCACGCAGTCAAAAGATAATGGCCAACATCGGAGATGTGAAATTCTTTCCTACAATTGATCTCCATTCCACTTACCACCAGATTGCCCTAAGTCCAGATTCACATTCACTGACAACATTCGCCACGCCATATGGGGCATTTAAATACTTGAGACTCCTGTTCAGCCTAGTGTCGGTGGCGAGTGTCTATCAGAAGATGATGGACACTTTTTTCAGTAGTGAACCTCAAGTCCAGGCTTTCCAGGCAGATGTCTTGGTCTACACTAAATCTGAGGAAGAACACAGGGTTTGTCTTTTAGAGAGAGTTTAGAGTTTTAGAGGAACGTGGCATGACTGTGAAGTTGGAGAAATGTAATTTGCTAGTCCAGCAGGTTGAATACTTGTATGTATCAGTGTGGGGTTTTTAGTATTGACAGGAATAATGGCGCTCAAGCTAATTCGCGCTGAGTTTATGTTATACTAGAAGTGTGAACGGTGCAAACCAGGTCAGGGGATATGCCCTAAAACCCCCGTGATGGTATGGATAGAAATCCACACAAATGAAGTAGGTACAGTCCCGGGCACACGTAACGAGGATATAATATCAGGAGAAATGTCTCATACTGCAGAAATGTAGAGGGTCTACACCAGAATGATAGTCATAGGTGTTTAATATAGTAACAGAGCATAAGCAACCAGCCAAAACAAAAGCAACCAGCCGACACGTGTTTCGTCACAAAGGGTAGTAACCCGTGACTCTTCAGGGCTGGGGAAGATACAAAACATAAGATAAACTGACAAGAAAGCAAACAAACGATGTATAGGTCGAAATTAAAAATCATAAATACAAGTGGAAACCTGGTTACATAACTTACACACAAAATGACAATGAAAGATCTTTGCACCAAGATCAAAAGGTCGAGCTGTGAATGTGTAGAGGAAGAAAAATAAATGGAATTGCAGACCAAGAGGCGAAATAATCAGAACATGGTAAATGAGAAGCGACACAAGCCAATGTGATAAAATTGAAAAGGCAGCCTGTAAAGATAACAATCACGCACTAAGCGGAACGTGTTGGAAATACATGCAATGGAGGCGCCCAGTCATGGCAACGAACAGGTTCTAAAAGCAGCTGTAAACGCAAAATCAGTGTTGGTGAAAAGTACTCAGGCAGAAGACCAACTAGATAAACAAGAACTCCTAAATAGAGGATAGGTCACCCAGGGTTAAAAGGAGGACCTCTGGTACACAAAGGTAAGACAAAACCACATAGTGAACGAAATGGTGATCACGAGCAAGCTCCATTGTGAGCTAGACGAGTGCGACTGAAAGACATGCGGAGAAAGCGAAAGAACGATAAAGACACAGCCTAGTAGGTGGCTCTGGAGGGAATAGACGGCTGCCCTAAGTGTGTGCTACTAGTAGGTAAAAGAAAAGAAAAAAGGGGGGAAAGAGGGTAGAGAAAATACCTGAAAGGCGGTGCCAACAAGGTGGATTCTATGGAGAGGAAAAGGAAAACGGTAGCGAAAGGGGTGAGCTGGAAAAGGAAAAAATACGTACAGGGAAACTAAAGTGAAACCTTACCAAGTGACCGTTCAAGAATCCAAAACGGCAATGGGAAATAAGTGAAGTGCCAAGTGTGGGAGGGAAAGGGGGAAGGGGAAAGACGAAAACACTAGAGTATCGAGGTGAAGAAGGCTTACCTTCAGAAAAGTCGATGCAGTCTGTGGCGTGCCAGGTCAGTAGTCCTGGACTACTGACCTGGCACGCCTAATTCTATATTCCCCCTGTGCTACTTAGCACTTGGTTAATCTCGTCGCCACAGACTGCATCGACTTTTCTGAAGGTAAGCCTTCTTCACCTCGATACTCTAGTGTTTTCGTCTTTCCCCTTCCCCCTTTCCCTCCCACACTTGGCACTTCACTTCATTCCCATTTTCCGTTTTCTCTCAGGTCAATAGTCCTCATTGGCTTATCCGCCGCCCGGCGATATCCGTCTTCCTTTCCTTACATTTGGCAGTAGCCCACCTACCGTGGTTCGCACTGCTCTTCATTGCCGTTTTGGATTCTTGAACGGTCACTTGGTAAGGTTTCACTTTAGTTTCCCTGTACGTATTTTTTCCTTTTCCAGCTCACCCCTTTCGCTTACCGTTTTCCTTTTCCTCTCCATAGAATCCCCCCTCTCTCTGTTATATCATGGAACGTAAACGGCCTTGGGGATAAGATAAAGAGAGGATTGGTCTTACAATATCTTAAACGCAAGGCACCTGCAGTGGCCCTGATCCAAGAATCACACCTGGTGGGCTCTGCTTGCAAAGCCCTGGATAGATGGGGTTTTAAAATGGTGGCTCACTCTGAATTCACTTCCGGTTCTCGAGGGGTAGGCGTCCTGGTTAATAAATGCTTCCCGCTTATTGTTACTGGGTCATGGACAGATGATCAGGGACGCTTTGCAGCTGTAGCATGCCAATGGGAGGGGCGACCATATAACCGAGTGTCAGTATATATCCCACCGGCTCTACATCGGGTGGCCTGCCCTGCCCTGGGTAACTTCCTACTTACACTCCCACAAGGTGAACTGATACTGGGGGGCGACTTTAATGCCACTGTAGATGCCGCCATAGATCGACAGCCCCCCAGAGACCAAAGCGGTACAAACCTCCGTTTATCAGAATTCCTTGACGCCTTTGGTCTCGTGGATGCTTGGCGATTGTGGTTCCCACAGGAGCGACAATACACCTTCCGCTCGGAAGTACATGACAGTCTCTCGAGAATAGACTATATTTTCACACTGGCGACGGGTCTAGAGAGAGTATTGGAGGTATCACACCTACACAGGGGTATTTCCGATCACTCCCCTGTTTTAATCAAATACACATCTCATATCCTGGGACGACGACGCATCTTCCCCGTCTACCCTGGGTTCCTTAAAAACACTAAGATATGGAAGGGTCTACTTACAACCACAAGACACTATTTTGCGGAAAACGAGCACTCAGTCACATCCCCGACGACTCTATGGGAGGCATATAAGGCAGTACTGCAGGGCCAAGCAATCTCATTAATCACATGCCATAAACATGACCAATTACGCCACATGGAGGCTCTGGAGAGGGAGGTAGGTCAAGCCGAAGAAGATCACGCTTCTGATACAAATGACACCACGGCACACAAGTTAAACTTGGCCAAGCAGGAATACAGAGACTATATGTGGGAAGAGGCGAAGACTAGGCTCACCAAGACACAGCACACTATTTAAGAAGTTGGAGATAAGGCGGACAAGCTTATAGCCTGGTTGGAAAGACGGGAAAATGCTAGTCGCTGGGTGGCACAATTGAGACTAGACACTGGAGCCACCACTACAGATCCACAGCAGATAGTTGATGCGCTAGCGCTCCATTACGAGACAATATATACACCTACAGCCATAGCCACGATAGAAGACAATCTTGCATTTCTCAAAGATTTCCAGATGCCTACACTTGCCCCTAGCAAAATGCAGGAACTAGAGGCAGATTTGACGTCAGAGGAACTGACACTAGCAATAGGTGCACTACACACTGGGAAAGCTCTGGGCCCTAATGGCATACCTATCGAACTGTATAAAAAAGCAGTGAGTCACCTTGCACCACACCTGCTAGAGATGTATGCAGACAGCCTGGAAAGGGGAGAACTTCCCAGGGATCAACGTCTAGCGACAATAGTGGCAATACATAAACCTGGTAAACTATCGCAGGAATGCACATCTTATCGGCCGATCTCACTGCTAAATGCAGAAGCCAAAATACTGGCTAAGACGCTGGCCACCAGACTATTACCCTATCTCACAAAGTTGGTACACCCGGATCAGTCAGGGTTCATGCCAGGCCGTAACACGGCACTTAACCTGAGGCGGCTACATGGCGTCATGGCACGTATACCACTCATTGAGGAAGATGCTGTCATTCTCTCCCTGGACGCACGTATGGCATTTGATTTAGTCGAATGGCCTTTTCTTTTTGCAGTCCTCAGATACCTAGGCTTTGGCCCCAAGTTCTGCGCGTTGGTCCAGCTACTATATATGAAACCCTTAGCACATGTGGTGGTGAATGGACACATCTCGGCCGACTTCCCCTTGGGAAGAGGGACAAGACAAGGCTGTCCCTTATCACCGCTCCTGTTCGCACTGGTGCTCGAGCCATTGGCGGCATGGATAAGACAGGACCCGGTCATTCGAGGGCTAAAATGGACAGAGGGCTGGGAGGACCGCATTTCCTTATATGCGGATGATGTGCTGCTATACATGGCATCCCCCGCATGTTCCATTAATCGCCTCCTGGATATTTGCGCTGCATACGGCAAAGTCTCAGGTTATACCATTAACTGGGCGAAATCACTTCTATACGTGCTTAGTGTCCCTCCTCCGTGACTACCAAGGAACTGTGAGATACAGATTGCGGATGGTGGATTTAAGTACCTGGGACTTCATATTACGCCCCAGCCTGCGCAGTTCACTGAAAAAAACTCCTGGAACCCCTGGGACGGTTCCGCTGTGATGTAAAACACTGGCGCTCCCTACCATTAACGCTGCTGGGAAGAGCTGCCCTTTTCAAAATGATGGCACTCCCTAGATTCCTATACGCCCTACAAAATACCCCGTTTCCGATTCCCCCCTCCTATTTTAAAGCAATTGAAACTGAAGTAAGTAACCTCCTTTGGGATGGAAAACCCGCCCGCTTAGCTATGCATAAATTGGTGAAGGGCTGGTATGATGGCGGAATTGCCCTTCCAAATATAAAAGTATACTATTGGGCTTCACAACTCACCGTGATAAACCAATGGATCCACGCTCCGCAAGAGGAACCGGCGTTACGTATGGACAGATATGTCCTTGGTGCAGAGGGCATCATGGGAGCACTCTATAATAGGTATCGGCGGACTACCCTCATAGGACCAGCAGCACACACTGTACGAATATGGTTCACTGCACTCTGCGCACTTGGCTGGGAGGGGGTTTTAACACAAACCACACCACTTTGGGAAACCCGACGATTAAGCAAATTACGCAATAGCAAAGGATTTAAACAATGGGACCTAATAGGTATCTCCCGGGTGGGGGATCTGTGGATTAGGGGCAAGGTCATTGTATTCGCTCAGCCCCAAGAAACATATGGGATGGCATCGACGGAAACTTTTCGCTACATGCAGATTAGACACGCACTTATGAGAACTATCCCACCGGGAACTGAGCTCCCAGAGGCCTCACCATTAGAGGATAGACTATTGACGGACCACATGACAAAAAAAGCGATTTCCCAAACCTACCGCAAAATTATAAATAACCAACCGGACCCCACAAAATCCTTAGGGACAGATGGCAGACCGACATTGGGGAACTGGACGAGACAGACTGGCAGGAGGCACTTGTGTCCCCGCGAGAGGTTGCAATACCCTCTAAATTAAAGTTAGTGCAACTGAAAATCCTCCATCGAATCTACTACACACGAACAACTATGCACCAAATGGGTCGCGCTGACACACCACTCTGTCTGCGACAATGTGGCGGGCTGGGTATCTTTTACCACATACTGTGGGATTGCCCGGAAATCAAACCATACTGGGAAGCTGTCATGTGCACCATCTCACGGGTGGGCGGAGCTACCGTTGAACCGGAACCCAAGAGATGTCTTCTAAATATCTGGGAGCCGACGGACCTTAACCAAATGGCCCAAGGCTGGGCGACGTTAGGTATGATGATAGCAAAACGGAACATAGCTCAACACTGGGGAGCGAGGTTAATTCCCACCTATCGTCAGTGGTGCTGTGACATGGATGGCGCAATGATAGCAGAGAACCTGGTATATGTACATAGAGGGTGCCCCAAGAAATAGACACGGGTGTGGGGAAAATGGAACGATTTCAGGGGTAACATTTGCGATCCGCCTCTAGTTGAGTCGGTGTCAGATATCAGTGACTAAATGTGCAGACCGGGGGCACTGCGATGCTCTCAATAATCTACATAAATACGTCGGAATGATTATGAGGGGAGACTGTGAAGAAGAGCATATAAATGTAATCGATAAATATATGACTAACCACTGTACCATGCTGTATCTATATTATTCAGTATATAGCAATATGTACCAGTTAATGAAAAATGCTAATAAAAAATGTATTAAAAAAAAATTACAATACAATTACAGTACATTCTTGCCAGCTTCTAACATGAGAACTAGTCAATTACTGTCTGCTCAATGAATGACACAGAATGCAAGCCAGCTAAAATACCTGTCGGACCACAGCAAAGCTCCTCTACCTGACTATAAAATGTCCATTCCTTGAGGGTTGCACATATGCCTCTCTTGTGCAGATGATAAAGGTCACTGTAAAGATGGCAGATGTCACGAAGGGCTGGCCTGACAGGTCAGTGCGTGGGCTTTTTTTTGGCCATTTGTGGCCCTGTTTAATGGTATGGTGTGCCATTTTTTGCTATTGATTTCCCTGAAATTAAAACAAATATTGCCTGCAGCAAGTACAAATGCATGCTTTTCACATACCTTCCAAAACACTTATATAGCATGTCCTTACAAGTTCAAAACTGCCCTGATTTGCAAATGCAGATCACTTTTTTTTAGCTATCTAATTCACTAATGGTGCCAAATTTTATTTTGGTATCCGGGCCTATTTTCTATCCCAGTCCGACCTTGGTTATTTGCGTACATGCATAACCTCATCTATCTCACACTTTTGTAAACACATGTATATGCTTACGCTTGTGGTGCCACGATATGAGCAGTTTCTGCCTTATACGCAGGTCACAAAAACACAACCCAGAGGCAACACTGCACTCACACACTGTACCCATTCATGCACCAGCTCTAATACTTAGGGATCCTATAGCTGAGCCCAGCTGTATTGTATTGATAAAATAAAGTAAGAGCACACTACTGGTCCTCATGCACAAGATCTAAACACATTCCACATAGTCCACATATACATGTACACACTAATCCACTCAAAGCCCTCACACAGAGTCCCTCGTTAGAGGTATATGCAAAAAGAACAATTGATAGACGGAATGCTGAAAAAATGCAAACATTCACCCCCAGTTACAAAGTTCTGGGTTTAATCCATCATTGTTTTGCTAACCATGGCACCCCAGTTTGGACCCAGTCGTCGTTAGTTGTATATAGCGTTATATAAATGAAATGTCAATACTAAAATGGCTAAGAGTTGTCCACTGGCACACCCTGCACAAACAAGGAAGGCAGAGGCGGACATGGATCCTACTGCTCAAATGTTCTAGCATGTTCCAAGGCTGTCCTTGACACCAGCACTTGCCAGAAAATAAACCTGCAGCGTAAGATGGATGTTTGAGAAAAGATTTGCAGGGGCGAAAAGTAAGAAAGAATGTTTTTCCTAGCCAGTGATTGTGAAAAGTGATTTGGAAAACTTTGCGGTGAACAGCACGGACAAATTCCCACGAGTCAGACCAGAAGGCATAGCTGAGTGCAATGAGGTGCGAGTTCTCATTTCCGCCAGGGGGAGTCTGCCAAACAGAATTTTGGGCAGGACCCACAGACAGCTTTTTTTACAAAACTTTTTTCGTGAGTACATTTGGGTTTCAAACCTACAAATACTGATGTGTTGTTTCTGCAGTTTTACTGCCCAGTGTCTTCCCATTATTGTGACGCCCTGTCAGGGCCGGACTGGGAACTCAAAGCAGCCCTGGCAGTTTTGTTGGACCAGCCCTCGGGGGAGGGTGAGGGGGGCGCAAGTGTAAAGCACTGGTGCTTTTGTCACTGGGGGCTGATATTGCAGCATCACTGCAAAACCGGCCCCCAATAACAAAACCGGCCCCCACTGCTGCAAAACCGGCCCTCACCCTTACAACCTCCGGGAGAAACACGCCAGTCCAGCCCTGTGCCCTCCCTGTGCAGATACAAGTTCACAAGTCCATTTTTTCGCGTATAAAATTTCTCAACAAAAACCACTGGTGAGTTTTCTGTGATCTATACTTCTGAAGCCAAGGACAAATTAACGCGTAGTACAACATTGACAAATTTTGCACTGGTGATTGGGAAACTTTGCACTGCACTTTGCACTGACTAACCAGTGCAAAATTACCGTTGCATTGAGAAGTCTTAACCTCAATGAAATACGCATTTTCTGAGAAAAGCAGTTCACACGTGTCGGCTATTGAAATTGAGGGTGCAAAAATTACCAGCTCACTGGTGGAATTGCTCGGTCAACCTTGCAGTGCATGCAATTCTGTTCCACGTGGGAAAACACATACGAAACCACCACCAGTTGTGCACAATGTGCAATCTCTACATTTTAAAAGTAGTCCTGAGAGTTACCTCACGGACATGACATGAGTTGGATGAAACACGTCTTAGGTTACTTGTGTTCCCTTCTGGAGTGTCCTTCGACTGGGAGTTCAACTGATTGTTACCATAAGGAGGGGGGCCAGTACTGATTTGGACAAAGTGGGCTTTTTTCTAGAGTGGCACAGTAGATGTAAAACAATGGGTTGGAATGCTACCCGGAGCGAGTGTCAGTGGTTAGACTTTCTGCAAAAATTCTTCCCATTAACATTTGTGTGGTATAAGTTTCACACTAGGCAGAATGAGCAGTGTCACAATAGACTGTCAAGAATAGGAGCCCAGTAACTAAGGTGACACAAGTTGCAATTTCTGATATCCAAATGCAACAATGGTAGTGGCAAAACATAAAGGGACACATTTATCAATATTTCATGAAGAGCAGCAAGCCACCTTGATACACTGTGCTCTGTGAAAGAGAAAGGTCAGGACTGCGCCATATTTAACATAATACAGCACATTCCTGTCCTTTCCATGCGCTGGCGCTCTTTTGGCAGCCTAGAGCCAACGCAGGCACCCTTGCGCCATGGTGCAAGAGTGCCTGCGTTGTAACCAGGATTCTTTTTCTTCAGGAAAGGGCACCTTCCTGCACAAAAACAATCCTCTGAGGCATTTTCCTCTTTCTATGTGTGTTGCAAGATGCAGCACATGTAAAAAGAGGAAAAAACGATTAGCAATAATGATATTTCTCCTCGTTACGCCTCACCTGAGGAGGCGCAGCTTTTTGATGCATTCCCAGGTCTCCCAGTAATGGTAAATCTGGGAATGTGCCAAAATCCATGGGTGGATGAGTGGGAACACCCACGCTCCACTCATGGAACACCTCCCTGGAGCAGAGTAACGCAACTCAGCGATTTGAACTGCATTGCGTTGCTCTATATTTCTCAAGCCACAAAGGGCCACGCAAGGTGACCTTGCATGCTTCATAAATTTGACGTATTTAGTTGCGTCGCCCTTGCACCTCCTTGCATAGCGCAAGGGCTGCGCAACATGTTGATAAATCTGCCCCAAAATCTTTACACTCCAAATCCATAACTGAAGTTGGCACAATATTCAGGCTAAATATTAGAAAGGCAGCATCCTTACTGGTACAGTTGTCAATTTCCGCATTACAAACATAGCACTGAGGGTGGTACTGTATGCAGGCTCTATATGAAAGTAAGCTTGACACTGGAATGAGATCCAAAGAAGGGTATTGGTACAATGTAGAATCTCAGGGAAAATAAAAAAAATTATGAGTTGATTGCTTATGTGAACCAAGCAACTACCCAATTTCCAACTATCAATCATTTGTTGTGTTCACTGTGCCGTAACATACTAAGACTAACCTTAAGGAAATCACCCTTCGTAGAGCATTAATAAGAACATCGTAAACTTCAAAACCTTCTCTCGTTCAAATGAGAACAAGAGCAACACCAAACCAGTTTCAGCCTTTTTGGGAGAGCGCAGGTCCAACGCCTTGGCCAAATCGGAAGGATGGAAGACTGAGCTGATCTTGCTGGATTCAAACTCATGATCTGCTGATCAACACTTTGTTCTAGCACCAAACATTCAGCACAATGAGCTTGCTTTCAGACACATCTCTGGCTGCATTTCAGGTGATCGTTTTTGCTCATTGTGCTGCAAAAGACAACGTTCAACCTTATGCAAATAGCCATGGTCCTCCTAAGATAGGAACAGCCCATGCCAAAAACTCAAGGCTGTATTACAGCTGATCAAAATGAAATATGTGTGTTTCAGAGAAATTTCTACAGAGGCATAAAAGTAGCACAGAATGCAAATTACATTATGATGCATTCATTTCTGTAGCACAATAAGTGTTTCCTAATTTACAAAGAGAGGAACAATAGTGGAGCCTGAAGCTAAGTACACACAACTAAGGCACCGATTATGAGTGATTTGAATGGAGCAAACATTTTATCGTGCCAAATCTACCACATATATGTTGGATTTAGGCTTCCCTGCAGGGCCCCACCTTTTTCACCACCAAACTTTTTGCCTTAACCCTCCTGTTTTCTGAACCAGTTTTTGTTGACTATTAGGACTCTGAAACCCTTTACAACTGCTAACCAGTGCTAACATTCTTGTGCTCCCTCATTTAAACATAGTGAAATTGGCTTACCCCCAATCGGCCAATTTAATTTTCTTGTAAGTACCTAGTAAAGTGGTACCACATGCACCCAAGGTCTGTAAATTGAATCCTACTAGCCGGCTTGCAGCACTCATTGTGCCACCCACTTAAGTAGCTCTTTTAAACAGATCTCAGACCTGCGATTGCAGCCTTTGTGTGCAGTAGTACACTGCCATTGCAGTCTGGCAAAATAAACCTTTTGCCAAGCCTAAACCTTTATTTTTAATACATATACGTCACCCCTCGGGTAAGCCCTGAACAGCCCATAGGGCTGGGTGCAGAAAGTTGGACACGTACTTTTAACTTTTACATGTCCTGGTAGTGAAAAACTGTTATATTTGTTTTTCACTACTGCAAGTCCTGTATCTCCCTTAGGATAACATTGGGTTACCTTATTACCTTGAAAAAGTGATAACTTTCAATTGGGAGGAAATAGGAAAGTCGAGATTGGTCTCTTAAGAATTGTAATTTAAAACCATTTTTAATGGTAAAGTTGGACTTTAAAACATAATTCTGAAAATGCCACTTTTAGAAAGTGAGTGTATTCTTGCCCAAACCATTTGGTGCCTGCAGCCTGTATCCTGGGTCACATGACTAGGTGTAGCTGGCAATTGGTCTTTGTGTATTACTCCCAGACAGTAGGACAAAGGGGAATAGGTGGTGTGAGGATGGGCCATGTGTGTCAGGATTAGGGGGAGCAGCTGTCACCTACCACATTTACAGTAGACTCTGCCTCAGCACACTCACAAAATAGTTTCACACAGCACAAGGCCCTGCAAGCACTGCCGGCTTCTTTGACGATGATGCAGCTTGACACCGGCACCGGCCTGCCCAACGCATCTTGTCCTCAGCGCTGACAAAGCACATCGCAGGTCCTCGCAAGCTCTCATGGGCAGCTTCTTGACGACAACACAAGACACCGCATCACAAGACCCCATTGACGACTTCATTGACTTTGGACTTTGTGACGCATCTTGGAGGTGGACCTTGCATTGCAACTCCTCATTGATAGCTCAACGATGCCGGCCCACGCAGCTCTATGCAAGGACTTCACATCTCGAAACCTTAGCCATAAGATACTTTTCAGCATACTGAACTGAGTCCTGCATCCTGCCCACACTCCATCGCTGTCGACCTGAATCTGTGACATGGACCCGGTCTACCACAACCAGAAAACAATGATTGGTGCTTTTTGCTTGATTTTTACAAGACCCTTAAAATTGCATATGGCAGGTTCTACTACTTGGATTTTTGTCATTTTGGTGTCATTTAATTGATTACATTTTACTCTATTTTTCTCAAATTGTGTATCATTTTTTTGTGTTGTGTTGTGTTGCTACTTTTTTACTGTTTGTGTGCTGCAGAAATACTTTACACAGAGCATCTAAGTTAAGCCTGAATGCTCTTGTACCAAGCTACAAGAGGGTTGAGCACAGGGCAATGAGAGGATTGCTTGTGTTTCACCCTGACAAGAATTGTGGTTGCTGCTTGAGTAGGATTTTGCCCCCCGCAACCAGTCACTCGATTTCTCACACAACTCAGTGGATTAGGATTTTGCTGCAGGTTAGGCTTGAGTGCACTGGTGGAACTGTTGTATTTTACAGTAAAATCAAAGTGTTGAAAAGAGGCAAAGTAGATACCCTTTGTAAAGGTTTATTACAACACACTCCCCACAGAAACATCGACACAAACTGTTAGTCAGGCACTGGCTGACTTCATAAACACACAAATCATTCTAAGCAGCATGTGCAGCACAATACATCAACATTGCTGTTGGACATGTACTTCTCTGCAGGGTCACCTCCAAGCTTTTTCCTTCACCTCTCCTGTTTTCTGAGTGTTTTTGTTGGCTTTTAGGACTGCTAATGAGTGTTAAAGTGCTTGAACTCACTCCTTCAAACATGGTAAGTCCATGGTTAAGTGGTACTACATGTACCTAGCACCTGCAAATGAAATGATACTAGTGGGCCTGCAGCACATATTGTGCCACCCACTTAAGTACCCTTTAAAACATGTCGCAGGCCTGGCATTGTAGCCTGCGTGCAGTTTTAAACTATCAATTCGACCTGGCAAAAAAAAACACAATTTTTCCAGGACTAAACCTTCCTTTTTAATACATATAAGCCACCCCTAAAGTAGGCCCTAAACAGCCGATAGGGCAGGGTGCATTGTGTTTAAAAAGTAGGACAAGTGTTTTTAAGTTTTACATGTCCTGGTAGTGAAAATCTCCTAAATTAGTCTTTCACTAGTGTAAGGACTTCCTCTCCCATAGGATAACATTGGCTACCCTTATTACATTTAATAAGTAATAACTTGATTGGGAGAAGGTAGAAATGTCATGTTTGTCTCGAATGAATTGTAATTAAAATCCACTTTAATGGTAAAGTTGCATTTTAGATTACAATTTTGAAAACGGGTCTTATAGAAAGTTGCCATTTCCTTCCCTAAACTTTCTGAGTCATTCTGCTAGTTTCCAGCTGCGTGGGCCTGTTAATTGCTTCCCCATCAGGCTGCATATTGGGTCCAGACAGTGAACAATACAACCTAGGTGTAGCTGGTGAGGGCCCTCCTGCCAGGATGGGAGGGGCGAAGCTGGTCCCTGCCCCACTTACATTTCAATTGCTGCCTCAAACACACTCACAAAAGAACTTGACACCAGCCTATTGTCAACCCCGACCCCTTGGAGCCAAGACAGAGAGAAGGAAATTCCTAAATCTGCTGTGGGTGGGAAATGCTAGGTGTTTCTTCCACTTCAAAGCTGGCACCAGGTATAAAAAAGGACCCTCAGACTCACTCTTCAGTTCACTCTGGGACCTGCAGAAGACTACAGAAGGATTGCCTTGTACACCAGAGGTCTGCCCTGCTGCTTGAGTTCTGCCTTGCTCCTTGAAAGAGAGAGGACCATCTCCTTGAGCCCAGGACTTCCAGAGTGATTACAAGGGTCAGTTGGCTGACCTCCTGTTCTAAGCTACAGGGACACAACAAGCTCCAGAGGCTTTCCTACAACTGCTCAGTTGACCTGCTGCAACTGTCCCTGCCTGAGCCCTGTTGGCTTCTGCTGGAGTGAGTGCCTGATCCCCAAAATGTACCTGCTCAGATACTGGACCCTTGGCTAGCATCAGATGAGCTCCTCCTGTGAAATCCTGATGTTTTGAACTCAGCACACTGAACTTTGAGAAGGTAACATATTGAACTGGAATAACCCGGCCCCTGTATCCACTTCATTGCGGTCGGCAATAGTTTGTGACTTTGCCATGGTCTCGCTGGTGCTTTGATCTTTTGGTTGCTAGTCTTTAATCAAAACTTTAAAAATTCAAAACTCTGGTTCTACTGATTGGATTTTTTTTCATTTTGGTGTCAAATAAGTTATTACATTTTACTCTATTTTTCTAAATTGGGATTCTTTTTGTGTTGTGTTTTCAATTTATTACTGTTTAAGTGCTGCATAAACACATTGCCTCTAAGTTAAGTCTGACAGAGAATGTGGTTTATGCTTGAGAGGGGTTTTCACGCCCATCAACTGAAAACCTCATTTCTATCACCTACCAAACAAAAGCTATATATCAAAAACAATGTCACAGCGTGACATGGCTTGGGCACCAACACACATTTGGCACCATGGCCTGCTTTCTGCATCCTCACTGAATGCTTAGTGGAGACTATCAAACACTTACGCATCCACTTATCATCATTGCATGCTTCGTGACACTCTTGTGAACTCATCAACTTCTCCAATATCACTTTAGCATTTCCATGAACAAAGATCTTGCGTGCAAACCATACTGGGTGCACCTCCTTCCCACTACCCTTCTCCTCATTAATTGGAAAGGAACCTGATCTGTGGATGTATCCCTGGTGGTATGATACGTCCACATCATTTACTTAATGGACTTCTCCTAATTCGGATGGCTACTAATAACCAATTGAAATCTTCCATTAATCGGACACTTAATTCTCTCTAAGAGGCCATTTTCCTTGGGGGGTTTCAAGTAGGTTTAATACCGCATCATCCCCATACATCACCAAAACTCTCTGTTGGTCTCGGAACGCAATTGCAATCATACTACCCATCGACAAACTTGAGGGTGGTTTAGGGTTGAAGTTCATTGGCACACTGTCCATGTGACAACCTTCTCCTCGTTTTAACATTCTGGTCGACATGACATGAAACAACAACTTTTTCATCATCTGTACATCTGTCATCAAGCATAGTTTTCCAAAATTGCACATTGTGTTGATTTTATCACAAAGAAAACTGAGGGCACTATGTTTTAGGAGGGTCTTTTTGTTATATGTTTTTCTGACACTGTTCTGCACATAGCTCAGAAGCGCACAGCATGAACCCTTTTCAAATAGGAGTTATGGGGTATTAAACTCACAACTCTACCCTTCATAGTGAAGTGTAATACAGACAGCAAAGCCTTGTGACTGGTGTGAGATGCATTAAAGATGCGTTTCAGAATAAGCAAAGCATTTTTTTAAAACCTGTAAGAACAATGAAAAAACGCACTCTTTTAGTATTGAGCTTTACATCTGTGTCTGTTGCACCAACGTGAATTCTCAAATTCAGTAGAACGTAATCTTGAGTTACCAACGCTGGTTGACCATCTCGCAGAAAATACTTTACAACCTCACAGCTTTGAATCACTTCTAAAGACATTCGCTAAAGTTCAATCGCCACAAGCCAGTCACTCCACACCAACACCATCAGGTCACTCACACGTTCCTGTTGGCAGATAGGTAAGAAGGTGGGCACACAGAGTGAGGGAATGACTCAAGAAGACATTCAAAGAAAGAAACTGAATGTCTGCCAGATTAGAAATGAATTCAAGTCTCCAAATGTCTAATCCTATAATGCAAACACAGCTTAATCATTGAAGTCTGTCATTCTCTAGCAAACAATTTGGGCGAGTTTCAGTTTTCCCCACAAGGCTTTAGGTGAAGCAAGAGCTTCAAATATAAACAAGCACTGGCAAAGCTAAAAGTATTTCCTTGGCAGGCTGGTGCAATGGTTAATTAAAAAATGTTGCAACAAGCGCACATAATAAAATTGAAAGAAAAACACACTACCGTCTAAGTTTGGTGACCATAAAATTGCAATAAAAAAATCATCAAAAATAAATAAACATTGCTTCTAAGCAGCCAGATGCACTTACAATCGATATAGAAACCCTTCATAGTTTTAATGCACATGATAGGAAGATATGATTCTTATTGATACAAACAAAACTTACTATTGGCTTTGAATTAGTGTAACCTGAATAAATAGTTTTAAAACACAAGGAGGTCTTAAAAGAAAACTAATGAATGAATAGAAATTAGCATTGCTAAAGTAAGATTTTTACCCACCATCCATGCCACTGAGGTGCACTTCTTTTTGGGTGGATGTGCTCTTGTGATAAGGAAACATGCCACCACTCAGAGCGTAAGAGAGCCAACGGCTGAGGTGGCTGACCCATTGCAGAATTCTATGTGCTGTGGTGGGTGGAAACAAAATGGGAACAACAGTTTAACAGACCAAGTGATGAAGAAGGATGACCAAAGACCCTCTATATATGTATATACTTATGTTTCTTTTTAAATTAATGTATGAATTGTTTTGATTAAAGAAATATGATGAAACAGCTAAAACTGTCTCTAGGTCAGACCTAAATAAAGCATCCAATGGCAGTTGACATCAAACAGTCTGTTGCCATACTTAAATAAACAGAAATATACAATACTCAACATATCTATTCATCTACACATTCCAGCCCACTCCCCTCAACCTAGGACCTGTATTACATTGTATTAGCCCTCACCTGATTTATATGATGCATTTTGAATTTTTAGAAACGGGCATGGAAGAATAGAATAAAAACGTTTTGTAGACAGGTCCATGTACACTGGTTTACTGTTCCCAACATCTTTGCAGCCAATGTCTACTGTGTAAAACTATGATACTACGTTCTTTAATAATTTGTCTTTGAATTTTCCTCTACTCTCACTCACCACGCACATGAGCACTTTTCTTTTGCACTCCCTCTTAGAGCAACCGTTTATAGATATACGTTTGACATTTGTATATTTTATCTACTTTGCTATTTCCAGAATAAGAGAATATAAATGAGATTTTGTCTCCAAAATACAGTAGTTGTGTCTCCCTCTCTGGTGTGTTGTGAAGAGTATTTGTTTCTCTCAGGTATAACAATTACGTGAAAACCTTTTCAGTGACTTAAACAATTAATTTCAATAGTCACAGCCTCCTTTTTTGGTCCTTCCAAGAAGGGACGTCAGGACCACCTTAATATCTTTACTACGTTGTACCCAGGTCCTTTGACGTATTATGGGTTACCCCATTAGTTTTAATCAATATTTCCTTTAGGCAATCCTAATAATGGGTAAGCGCCAGGGTTGACCACACTTTCAGCTAATAGACCAAGGGTGTCAGTCTTGCAAGGTCGGATATTCTTTTTAGACCGATGTCATAAAACAGGGGTACGATGGGTGTACTTATTGTACCTGAGACTAGAGATTCAACTTGGACTGTCTCGTAGTATCTACGGATGTTTGGCAGTGCTAAACCCCCTTCCTATGTGGGTCTCTAGAGTGTGGACAATGCCAGTCTGAGTGGACCATTCTGCCATAAGAAGGTCCAGAACAATCTATTATTGACCGAAAAAAGACGTTTTTTTTTTCTTTCTATTGAGCAAAATACTTCAATCAAACAATACATTTATTGTTCCGTAAAAACATCACATAGTTCGATTTAACCGGAGGTTTTAACATTCATTCCCCTACCCCATCACAAATCCTAAGGCATTTCCCTCTAAAGCGACCTTGTGCAATATGCAATATGACAGTATGGCTGACAACATAAAATATGATATTCGCAAGACATAAATTAGGTAAACCAGAAGAGCCAACATTAAAGTGCGGGGTGCTAAGTGGCAAGTGAAAAGTGCTCTTATCCTGAGAATACATGATATTGCCTTAATTCTGCCCCAGAACAAAATTAAACATCATCTTTAGAGTGCATACTATAAATCATCCTGGAAAATCCTACATATTTCATAAAATCGAGTTAAATTCCTATTATGCTGGGCATACTGGTATTCAAATCGTCTAATCCTAACCATTTTATTAAACCATTGCTTTTCTGTAGGAGATATTTTAGAATTCCAACCTTGTAATACCAGAGAACGTGCTACTGCCATTGCTATACACATAAACTGCCTTTGTGAATGTGTTTGGACTGCCTCGACATACCAAATAAACTTAAAGTAGTATCGGGCCGAATATTAGTTTTGACTAAATTGCTCAGTCTTCTAAAAATCTGGTACCAGAAGCGATGAAGTATAGGGCAAGTAAAAAACATATGGGGCCAATCTCCTGCCGCGATGTTCTGAAGTCTGAAACATTGATTCAAGATAGTAGGATTCATCTTATGAAGAATACTTGGGTTGTAATATGCTTGCCATCTTGTTAAAAATGGCATCTTTTTAAAATTCGCAGCTCGCAAAGATTTGCGCCCCATTTCAGCAATTCCACGCCATTCCTCCAATGAAATACTACAACCAGTGTTCTTAAAAATTCAATCGAGGATACGGGATGCCTTACTGGTACTGGTGCACTCTACACATAACATAGCATGTGCAATTGTAAAGAGCACATATCACCCAAGGGTATCAAGGTGCTGAATAACAGATATTTATTGTTACCCAGCGGTACTCATTTTATGGACCTCAGAAGAATAAAAGGCTGAGTGGACCCAGTGGGCTTTGAACCTGTGACCATGAGGTGAAACACAGGCCCATACAATGGATGCATTAGTCCACTAAGTCACCAGAGAAAGCTTTCCCTATTCCAAGTAATCTATTCTTGATAATTAATTTCATCCAGATATCAGAATTTCCATCTGGTATTGCATATTCCTTTTTGAAACAACTACTAATTTGCGCAAAACTGAAAAATAGGGTTTGGACTTTTCCAGCTGCCCGTAGTTCTAATTCTATATCAGCCTGGAATTTAACCTATGATTATAAAAAAAATCCCCAATCAACTAAAACCAAATCTTTTCCCATTCCTCCAGGATTGTTAGCTGGAATCTTTAAACTCATATACCTGCATTCTTTTAATTTTAAAAAAGCAATACATGGAGTTATGTTCCTTTGTCTAAAAAACTGTTTGTTATGGAAAATCAAATCATATAGTTCTTTTTTGTAATTTAGCGGTTTTTAAGAAGGCTGGTAAATCTATTTCGGATTCCTCAATCATTTGGACCAGAAAAATATTGGGGCATATTAGCAAGAAGAGGCGATAATCATCGCTAACCCTGCTTAGCGTGATTTTTTTTATCGCCGGCTATCGCTGGAATATATCGCCACGCTAACGCTGTATTAGCAACGATTAGCGCTATGGCGATGAATATTCCAGCGATAGCGGGAAATGAGCCAACATCGCTGAAAAACCAGCGATGTTGCATGGAGAAGGGAGAACACCTTGCTGATACGACCCTGTGGTCGTATCAGCATAATCCACCCCCATGTTAGGTATGGCTAACACCTGCTAATTGCAGGTGTTAAATAAATGGCGATGACCCCGGTTAGCGCGACTTTTCACGTCGCTAACTGGGGCCATTGCCACCTTGCTAATAGGCGATAGGCCTGTTAGCGAGTGTTTCCCAGGTTTGTTCGTCGGAACGCCCACTTTGCATGTCATTAGCGATAAATATCGCTGACATGCAAAGCGGTAAAAAACGGGCGCTAATGCCCGCAAACTGTCGCTAACTGCTGTTAGAGACAGTTTGCTGATAGGGCGATATAAATATCGCCGCTTTAGCGGCAAAAAGTGCCGCTAAAGCGGCGATAGTGCCCTTGCTAATATGCCCCATTATCTGATAGTTTATACGGATGCATAATCCGAACCAAACCATCTATAAATGAGGCTTGCTTCTGAGTTATAATACTGCTTGGCAAACTCTCTCACATTTATTTTGTCAAATAAATTTGCTACAAAGGGCATATATTTCACAAAAGTAGGTCCAGCAATACTAATTAGTTCATTGGCGAAAAGAAAAAGAAATAGTGGCAAAATTGACATTTCTAACAGTGAGACGTGGCCTATTACTTAGTATGGTTAATTTTATATCCCGCAACTGCCATAAATTCATGAATCAAATCAATCACTCTTTGGATGTTATGTTTTTCTGGTTGAAGATAGAGAATAATATCATCTGCTAATAATTTCAGTTTTGCCATACCTTCTACCGGAGTGGACACCGAAGATGTTTTTTTAAAATTTGATTTCAAGAGGCTCTTTAAAAAAGGTAAACAGGAGCTTATACATTAGGCAGCATTGCCGAGTACCTCTTCTTATAGCCAGAGTACCTAGGTCTTCTGCATTAATCAATACTTTGGCTTCGGCCTGTAAATAAATAATGCGAAGCATAGTTAAACATTTATTAGGAAAATGGTGAATAATTCCCAATTTACCAGATCAAATGCCTTCTCGGCGTCGAGTAAAATCGCTGCTGCTTTTATATTGTTAGTGGAAAAATAATCAATTGCTTGAATTAGGTAGTTTGTATTTACCGTCATTGACCTGCCAGCAATAAAACCGTTCAGATCTTGACCAATAATCTTTTGTGCCACTGGCATCAAAGGTAAAGCCATAATTTTAGTAAAAAAACTGTAATCAGAATGTAACAAGCTAATTGGATGATATGAATTGACGTGCAACTGTGACTTGCCTTTTTATGGGAAAAATATACAATCAATGCCTCTGTAAAGATTTTGGGGACCTCGATGTCCTCCAATATTTGATTAAACAATATAACTGAAAAAGGTAGGAGTTGCGGAGTAAATTGTTTATAGACCTCCATACCATCGGGATACCATAATTTCCACATGCTTTCGCACTTTTACTTGCCTTTGGAGCTGTCTCTACTTCTGAAAAATATATTTTCTCTATAAGAGCCTGTTGTTCAAGCTGGGGGACATTTATTAGTTCAAATGAGTCAAGGTATTGTGTCAGCTTAGACACAGGCACTTGATCGACAGTCTGATATAAATCACAAAAATATTGATAAAATATCTGTGCTTTTTCTTTTTTACTACTGGTTTGTCTTTTGGTGGATGGATCAGCTATTACCTGAATGTAACTTTTACAGGTTTTACATCTGACCCACCATGCCACCAGCCTGACGACATGTTGACTTTCTTCATATACCCCCTGCTGCAAAATTTTGGTATTGCATGTCTCTTCAATCTGGAAGAAGTCTCCAAGATTTTTCTAAGCTTTTTCCAACTCTCCTGGTCTCCGAGCCCGCTTACCACTATTCTCTCAAGTATTTTCTAACTCATCTGTCGCTTTGTCCAATGTTACTTGAAGCTTTTGAATCTTCCAAGATCAAACTCTATTTAATTGTGATTTGTAAGCTATTGTTCAACCTCTAAATGTATCTTTAAAGGCCTCACAAACTATAAAAGCTGAGGAACTCCCTTGATTCCTCTTACAAAATTCGATCATTAGGACCTTAATTTTCTCCCCCCAAGGCTGATCTGTTAATAACATTCTGTCCATCTGTCAGATCTTCCTGGATCAGACTCCTCCTTGATCTCCACTAAAACTGCCGAATGATCTGCAAATGCATTCGCGATAATTGCAGTTAAAACTCTCTTAACTCTAGATGAGATCAAGAAAGACTCTAAGCAGGACGCTGTTTGAAATCTCTTTGAGAAGTAGGTAAACTGTTTAACGTCAGGATGATCTAAACACCATGGATCTACTATCAAAAAGTGTTGCGTAAACAACGATAATAGAGCTGCAGTTTTTGGTTTAGTCTTTTTCTTCAGGTGGTTGGAGGAGTCTAGTTTAACATTTTGCATACAATTAAAATACCCACCTAATATTATGGGGCTAATTTATAGATCTGGGTTGAGGGCCCAGTATCGTCCTCTATTGGACCATAATAGTTCACTAAGTTAAGAGATATCTTCTCTACTGAGACCTTGACCCAGATCCATCTACCCTTGTTGTCCCTTTTAATATCTTTTACCTTCCAGTTTAAGTGGTACGATAAAAAAATCACTACCCCTCTAATTGCTGTGCCTGAAGACACAATAAATGCTCCAGAAAATCCTCTGATCGCCCCTAACCTAGGGTTATTAGTTGTTAAATGAGTCTCTTGGATATAAATCACATCCAATTTAAGAGCTGATAGCCAATTCATTATTGCCCCAAATTTCCATTTGTGAAGAACGTTGTTGGCATTACATGTTATAATCCTAATCATAGGACACTTCAAGCCAAACCTTGAATAAAGCTACTATACCTATACCTTTGTCCTAATTTTTCCTCAATTTGTTCTTATGCACTATATGTTGCAACCTGGTATGCATGATACTCATTTTTATGCTCTATCCCACCCAGTGCAAACCCTTCACTGACCTTTCCCATCCTCCCACCCGCCTTAGTGCTCTCCCCTTCGAAAGAAAAGACTACCCACTGCTTCCTTAGAATCTCTATTCCTTTGTTGGCGCCCTGACCCTGTGCCTTAGTATCTTCTTCTTGCTGCTGGTTGCGGACTGGAATCCCCCCAGCCTTCACTTTTTTCCTTTTGCAGAAACTTTACACACAAAATAACTGTACAGTTATCAATTTAGATTCACTTTATGATTAAATTGCCATTGACCCCCCCAGTTGACAGTACAAGCAGACTTTTGAATCATTGCCAATAATGTCCGTGCTTCTCTGACATCAGAGAAAATATGAAATTGCCCTTTGTACAGGATTTTAAGTTTGGATTGTTGCATCAGGGGGGCTTGGGCATCCCCGATCTGAATTAACTAAGCAGACCTTGAAACTCTTTCAGCCTTCTGGCAGTAGTTACTGACATATTTGAAAAGATGCGAAGATTCGCTCTCTCTAAAATGGAGAACTCTTTCTGCTTGATTGCAGCTGCCAGGATCTGCTCTTTGATCCTGAAGTCATTAAAGTTTACCGAGATGGTTGTTGGTTATTTCATATTTGGAAAAATACCTCTGGGATTGTGCAAGAGCAATTTTGTATAGTGTAGATGAATCGGGACAGTGCGAGCATTTTAAAGATTGATGCTCTGCCCAAAACGGAAAAGCATCAATGCACCCCAGTGTTTAACATATTTCTCCTGCCTGTGGAGTAGCGGGTCAAAATTATCTTCATAATGTATGTGCTTGTTTTTTTGAGATCCAGAGCCCAAAACATTTAAAGTGACTGGTAGCGATCCTCAGTGGTAAGGGTAGTTCCCTCTTAGCCATCCAGTTGCCCATAGGGAATATTAGAGATTTCTCCCAGTTTATTCTCAGCCCTGAAATTGCACTGTATACCCCAAATATCTCTCATAATCTCCTTAGGGACCTCTCCGGTTCAGCCAAATATAGCAATATGTCATCCGCATATAGGGACATTCGCTCTTCCCAGGTGCTCCCCCATTCTCATTCTATTATTTGGGTATCCACTCTACCTAGGAATCACCACACACCTCCTCAAAAGACTGCAGACGATACAGAACGCAGCCAGGCTCATCCTAGACCTCCCCAAGTGGACCAACATCACCCCCCACCTCAAGAAGCTCCGCTGGCTCTCCATTCAGAAGAGATGCCAGTTCAAGATGATGATCAACACCTTCACACCGTCCACAAACAAGGACGAGCATACATCAACCAGCGACTGAACTTCCACCTTCCCTCCAGACACCTGCGCTCCGCCTCCCTCTGCCTCGCCCACAACCCCGCATCCACGACAGCAACAGTGAAGGACGCTTTTTCTCTGACCTCGCTGCAAAGTCTTGGAACAACCCCCCTCTTCACCTACGAACCTCATCCTATCTACTACAATTCAGAAAAGGACTCAAGACCTGGCTGTTCGACTGAGCCCCGGCAGTAGTACTTTCAATGCCTGGGTACCCTCTAGAGTGAATAGCGCGCTTTACAAATCGAGTTGATTGACTGATTGATAAAAGGTGGCATGTCTGTCTGTCTGTCTGTCTGTCTATCTATCTATCTATATATATATATATATATATGTATATATATATTATCTACTGGCGGTCGCCAGTAGATAGTTATAGTTACAACCTATTATCCATAGGAAATCCGCGACATTCTATTTGAGATAACTCTCTTGCCGGTTGACGTATCTTCGCGAAATTTTCAAACTTTGTGGCCCGCTCCGGTCCGCTCCTTCCCTGAAAGTCTCGGGGAGATTCGTCAAATGGGGGCCGAGAAAAAAGGGGGGTCCCAAAACGCGTTTTCCCCATGCATTTTCCCATAGGAAACTTTAGACACGGCTACAGCTCGAACTGCTGAACGGAATTACACCAAATTTGGCAAAGAGGTAGTTCTTGGTTCAGAAAGAACCCTTTTGTTAAATGGTGTAAATCCGTTCAGTAGTTGCTGAGAAAATGAAAAGTAAAAAAGATAGTGATATCTATGGCCGAGTAGGGTCCGCGTACCCTCCCGATCACGAGCTGCATGTTAATTGGTTGTCAGCTGGCTGTCAACATTCCGATTCAGGAAATGTTGGCAGCTATTTTGTCCCTCGGTAGAACCGAGGGACAGAAACAAGTGCGCAAAGCGCACAAAGGGGGCAGGGTAGAAACACCCTGACCCCTAGGCTTGCTCAGGGGTCCCACAAGGACCCCCTGGGCAAAAAAAAAAAATTTTTTTAAATCGGCAGGATGCGCTCAGAGTGCGCGAATCCTGCCGAAAAGAATCGAAGCGCGGTCTCCCGCGCTTCGATTGTATTTGCCCCCGGGTGGCCCAAGTCCCGGGGGCATGGTGGGGGGTTAATTTTATGTGTGGGGGCCTCAAAGGGCCCCCAAGCCCCGGGGACCGCCACCCCCGGGGCTTTTTTTTGAAAATGTTGCGGGAGGGCTCTGAGCCCTCCCGCAGCCCCGGGGACCACCACCTCCCCGGGGCTTTTTTTTTAAAATTGAACAACCTGTGTGGGGGGGCTCCTTTTTACACCTCTCTGCAACGCAGCTCTGTGGCGCTTTTTGGAGGTATATGGTGGGCTAGTTGGACTCCGGGGACCCTCAGGATTCAAGGGGACTTAATCCCCCAACTTAAAACGCGCCACGGGCGCGTTTGCACAGTGGTGAAGGGAGGGGCGGGGCTTCAGGTGACATGTGTGCAAACAGGCCCCGTGGCGCGTTTTAAGATGGGGAATTAAATCCCTTCAATCCTGAGGGTCCCTGGGAGCCAACTAGCCCAACAGGTACATCCAGAAAGCGCCACAGAGCTGCGTTGCAGAGAGGTGTAAAAGGGGTGTGGCCTCTCTACACGTCTCTGCAACGCAGCCCCTGGCGCATATTGGAGGTTCCTGGTGGGCTAGTTGGCCCCTAGGGACCCTCAGGATTCAAGGGGACTTAATCCCCAACTTAAAACGCGCCACGGGGCGCGTTTGCACAGATGTCACCTCAGGCCCCGCCCCTCCCTTCACCATTGTGCAAATATTCTTCTAAAATCATCCGAAATACGAATTCCGATTTACTCACCTGTTATAAGGAGAGACCTCAGTGCTGCATCTTTCAGCCCAGTACTGGTCCTGAAAAGTAATTTTAACCGTACTTACCAGTAACTTGAATTTCCTTCCATAGGATATCATTGCCTGCTTTTTGCTGAAAAAGTTTCTAAGTGTTGATTTTTGAAACATACAAATATTCCTCTAAAATCAGCCGAAATCCGAATTCTGATTTACTCACCTGTTATCAGGAGAGACCTCAGTGCTGCATCTTTCAGCCCAGTACTGGTCCTGAAAAGAAATTTTAACCGTACTTACCGGTAACTTGAATTTCCTTCATAGGCTAACATTGACTGGTTTCACTTGGAAATTCTTCTAAGTGTGGAGTTTTGGAACTTTATAATATTCCTCTAAAATCAACCAAAGTACGAATTCCAATTTACTCACCTGTTATCAGGAGAGACCTCAGTGCTGCATCTTTCAGCCCAGTACTGATCCTGAAAAGTAATTTTAACCGTACTTACCAGTAACTTGAATTTCCTTCCATAGGATATCATTGCCTGCTTTTTGCTGAAAAGTTTCTAAGTGTTGATTTTTGAAACATACAAATATTCCTCTAAAATCAGCCGAAATCCGAATTCTGATTTACTCACCTGTTATCAGGAGAGACCTCAGTGCTGCATCTTTCAGCCCAGTACTGGTCCTGAAAAGTAATTTTAACCGTACTTACCAGTAACTGGAATTTCCTTCCATAGGCTAACATTGACTGGTTTCACTTGGAAATTCTTCTAAGTGTGGAGTTTTGGAACTTTAAAATATTCCTCTAAAATCAGCCGAAATACGAATTCCGATTTACTCACCTGTTATCAGGAGAGACCTCAGTGCTGCATCTTTCAGCCCAGTACTGATCCTCAAAAGTAATTTTAACCGTACTTACCAGTAACTTGAATTTCCTTCCATAGGATATCATTGCCTGCTTTTTGCTGAAAAGTTTCTAAGTGTTGATTTTTGAAACATACAAATATTCCTCTAAAATCAGCCGAAATCCGAATTCTGATTTACTCACCTGTTATCAGGAGAGACCTCAGTGCTGCATCTTTCAGCCCAGTACTGGTCCTGAAAAGTAATTTTAACCGTACTTACCGGTAACTTGAATTTCCTTCATAGGCTAACATTGACTGGTTTCACTTGGAAATTCTTCTAAGTGTGGAGTTTTGGAACTTTATAATATTCCTCTAAAATCAACCAAAGTACGAATTCCAATTTACTCACCTGTTATCAGGAGAGAACCCAGTGCTGCATCTTTTAGCCCAGCACTGACCCTGAAAAGTAATTTTAACCGTACTTACCAGTAACTTATATTTTCTTCCATAGGAATCCATTGTCTGCTTTTCAGCAGAAAAGTTTCAAAGTGTCGATTTTCACAAACTACAAATATTCCTTAAAAATCGCCTGTATGACTTAAACGCATTCTTTCAACTGTTTACAGGAGATGCACCAGTGCTGGATCCAGGATCCAACACTGAGTAAGAAAAAGTAACGATAACAGTTTTTACCTGCTAAGTGAATTTCCTTCCATAGGATAACATTGGTGATTCTATGAGAAAAAGTTTCTAAGTGTCAACTTTTAAAATACAATAATATTCCTTAAAAATCACGACTGTAACCAAAACGCTTTTACTCAACTGTTTACAGGAGATGTACCAGGACTGAATCTAGGATCCAGTCCTGTGGTTAGAAAAGTAATCCATAAAGTAACTAATTGCATTTAACTAGAAATTCACATTGAGCTGAATGTTGCATTGTGTTTGAAAATGTGTTGCCCATTGCAACAACTGTAACTACTGTACTTAAAAGTCTATTGCCTATGTGCAAAGTATTTAAACTAAAGTAATTCATTCTGAGAAAGTATTTTTTGTAATGTAATGTATAATGTAATTACAATGTAATTTAAAAAATAAAATATGTAAAAATAAATTGTTTCTAAAAATGTAGTAAATCAGTATGAAAAAAATTTATATAACAATTAATACATTTAAAAATTGTCATTTACAAAACCTTTGAAATTCACTGAAAAAACCATAGGTTTCAGACATGTTATATTTACAAATTAGCATTTAAAAAACCTTTGAAATTCACTGAAAAAACCATAGGTTTCAGGGACGTTATAGTTACAAATTAGCATTTAAAAAACCTTTGAAATTCACTGAAAAAACCATAGGTTTTAGGGACAGTTATAGTTAGTTGGACATTGCACTCGTACAAAACCCGTGAAATTTCCCCGTTATAGTTAGTCCAGCTAACTATAACTCGCGCCCCGCAATGCACTGCTGATGACGTCACATATTACATCACTCATGACATGGTCAGTGACATCACTGATGACATCACTGATGACATCTCAAATGACATCACTGATGACATCATCCACGTGATAATCTGATGCACCTCCTCACACCCCAATATAAACTTTGATACACCCACTCTAAATTACAGACTGCCATTCGCAAAACCATAGACACTCCAACACCAATAACTACATACCCACTCACTGATTCTTAGGTCTACGCACACATCCACTCACTCACCCGTACAGTCACTCATACTTACGGTCACTCAGTACAGGACTATCATATGCACTCATACTCCTATATAGACACTCAAACACCGCCACTCATCCATAGAGGTACTCACACACCTAGTCAGTCATGCAAATAATTAAACACACTACCATTTACTCACCTATACAGTTATACACACACCAGCTCACTTACTCATACAAATAGTAGCACATTCTTACGCTCTTATACAATCACTGATACAAGCACACACTCATCCATACAGCCACTATCACAATCACTCACTCTCGCTTATAGCTATTTATATACTCCAACACACATATATACTGCCTTTCACATATGTAGTTACTCACACATGTACCACTGGGACATACATTCACTCACTAACACACTCTTACACACACTTACCCACCCATACAGTCTATCACAGATGCACTCTTGAAACCATCCACCCAGTGAATCACCCACTCACACATCTATGCACAGAGTCGCACACACCCCTCCCACACAAACACTCAGGCACCCATACAGATACTCAGACAAGCATTCAATAACTCATATAGACACTCATGTAGCTATTCACAAACACATGCAGCCACTTACACAGCAACAGACAGACGGATACAGACATTCACCCAGTTTAGTCACTAACCCATGCATTCAGTAAGATACGTTAAATCACTCACTTATAGAGTCAGTCACGCACCTACTAAATCATCCATACAGACACTTACACACCCACTCATTCTTCAATACGTCTTTTCCTAAATATATTTAAAATATTTCAACTTTACAGAAACACACAGTCACTGGATGATGTCATCAGTGATGTCATTTGAGATGTCATCAGTGATGTCATCAGTGATGTCACTGACCATGTCATGAGTGATGTAATATGTGACGTCATCAGCAGTGCATTATGGGCGCGAGTTATAGTTAGCTGGACTAACTATAACTGGGGAATTTCACGGGTTTTGTACTGAGTGCAATGTCCAACTAACTATAACTGTCCCTAAAACCTATGGTTTTTTCAGTGAATATATATATATATATATATATTATCTACTGGCGGTCGCCAGTAGATAGTTATAGTTAGGACCTATTTTCCATAGGAAATCCACAACATTCTATTTGAAATAACTTTGGCGCCGGTTGACGAATCTTTGCGAAATTTTCAAAACTTATGGCCCACTCCGGTCCGCTATCCTGAAAGTCTTGGGGTAATTCGTCAAGTAGGGGCCGAGAAAAAAGGGGGGTCCCAAAACGTGTTTTCCCCATGCAATTTTCCATAGGAACCTTTCATCGCAGCTACAGCCAGAACTGCTGAACGGAATTACACCAAATTTGGCAAAAAGGTAGCCCTTGGTTCAGAGTCGTGCCTTTTGGTTAAATGGTGTAAATCCGTTCAGTAGTTCCTGAGAAAGTTGAAAAAGAAAACACATATATATCTGGGCGGAGCCTAACCACACATGTCATCGTGAGATCTGATTGGCTGTCAGCACTTCATCCTGGACTTGCTGGCAGCCATCTTGGGACCAATATAAATGATAGTACCCCATTGAAATGCATTGTAGTGAATCGAAGATTTTGAGGGTTACCAAAAGGAGAACTATAAAGGGTGATAACAGACTTTAGTTACATTAGAATTCATTTGTTGATGGTACCATACTAATTTCAGGAATTGTGGTGTGTTCTAAGGTGATTTTACCCTGTGAAAAACCTTCTGCTGGGATATCATGAATCATGTTTGAGAGAAAACTATTTTCACATGCTTGTCCCATACAGTTTTGGAAGGTGCTCCAGAAGCTAAAATGAGAGCATATTTTCTGTAAATTCACATTATCTTTCTCAGTCATGTGAGAATGAAGTCTGACATTCTCAGTAAAACATGTACATCCAACAAGGGCAGAGACTGTCAGTTGATTCCTTTGTGTTCTACTGCAGCTTCCCAGAGTGTTCTAAAGAACAACTAGAGTGCTAACAGCCTTACTTATGACAAAAGTATGGCACACCTGAAGCCATCTTGATTGGTATAAACTGGTAACACTTAAAACATTTAATTTAAAAAGGAACAAAATGATGGGGTTCATTTTGTCATAGAAATTATGGTTAGTGCTGTAGAAAGAAAAATTAGGACATGTTTCAAGTGTGATCTCAAATATTTTCCTGTTATATTTCAACAGGAGCAGCCTGTCAGTTGATGCCTTTGTGTTCTACTGCAGCTTCCCAGAGTGTTCTAAAGAACAACTAGAGCGCTAACAGTCTTACTTATGACAAAATTATGGCACACCTGAAGCCATCTTGATTGGAATAAACTGGTAACTCTTAAAACATTTAATTTAAAAAGGAACAAAATGAGGGGTTTATTTTGTCATAGAAATTATGGTTAGTGCTGTAGAAAGAAAAATTAGGACATGTTTCAAGTGTGATCTCAAATATCTTCCTGTTATATTTCAACAGGAGCAGCCTGTCAGTTGATGCCTTTGTGTTCTACTGCAGCTTCCCAGAGTGTTCTAAGGAACAACTAGAGCGCTAACAGTCTTGCTTATGACAAAATTATGGCACACCTGAAGCCATCTTGATTGGAATAAACTGGTAACTCTTAAAACATTTAATTTAAAAAGGAACAAAATGAGGGGGTTCATTTTGTCATAGAAATTATGGTTAGTGCTGTAGAAAGAAAAATTAGGACATGTTTTAAGTGAGATCGCAAATATCTTCCTGTTATATTTCAACAGGAGCAGCCTGTCAGTTGATGCCTTTGTGTTCTACTGCAGCTTCCCGGAGTGTTCTAAAGAACAACTAGAGCGCTAACAGTCTTACTTATGACAAAAGTATGGCACACCTGAAGCCATCTTGATTGGAATAAACTGGTAACACTTAAAACATTTAATTTAAAAAGGAACAAAATGAGGGGGTTCATTTTGCCATAGAAATTATGGTTAGTGCTGCAGAAAGAAAATTTAGGGCATGTTTTAAGTGAGATCTCAAATCCTCTTCTATTTCATTAGAAAATTCTGACATGAAGACTGAAACAATCACTTTCAATACCAGCAGTAGACTTCCAGTTAACTCCCTGGTGAGCAGTAGCTTTACTACAGTGATCTAATGAACAACTAGAGTGCTAACATTCTGAATTTATGGCAAATGTGTGACACATCTGAATGCCTTCTTGATGGAATCAAAGTAAAAAACTGAAAGCATTTCCTACTGAGGAGACTGCAGTAAATGACGAAATTAGGAAACTTCATAACAAATAAGTCTCCCAAGATGGCCACCAGAGAAAAAAGAGCCCAAATGTAGCACAAATATCACCCACATAAAGCCCAATGACAGAAGTGTGCAAAACACTTTTTATTTTGAGTTTTTCTGCAAGTTTATATAGTGCAAACTGGTCAGGTATTGGAGCGTTACATCTTACTTGGACCCCTTATTGCGTATTTTGCACGAAGTACATGAGATTGATCTTGCGAAACATTGAACTTTACGATTCTGTTAACCTGAAGTTGCTCTGAACCGGGCTTTGTAACACCCGTTTTTACCTACAGGTTTTAATTAATTCTCACTGTATTGTATTAGGAAAGAGGATTTACTGTTTTTATGTACACTTTTATGATCTATGTTTCTAAATCAGATCAAATAAAGTTTAATGAATTCTATGGCAGGACGGAGGCGAGGATTATGCATATCTTTCCTCACTTTATTTGCATAGCAGTTCAAAGAAAACGTAACACAACAATCATTAAACAAAAGACTACACAACCCATGAACCATTAGGGGGTAGTCTCCAAGGCAACTGTAGTCCAATCATATCACAGTCCATCGTATATAATATCGTGACGTCCCTTCCGCTTCCTCTTTCTTTCACTGCTCGTCAGTTAAGTGCATTCCTTACATTCTTGGCTTAATCTGACGGTGTTGCTGTTTGTATAGCGGTTTCTTGTGCACGTTATTAGCATTATTGCCTTGGTATTGTTTCATATTCCCTGCGCAGCAGGCTCTTGCCCGAGCTTGTTCTCCCCTCGCAGTTTCTCCCGCTGTGTGCTCTGCGCGCGGTGAGATCCTGTCAGGCGCGTCTGGTCCGAGCGAGGCAGCTCCGTCGAGCGCTCCCGCTGGTCTTTACGCGCGTTTGGGAATCCGGTCACTCCTTTAGTGTCCGCTTGATTCCCGACCAACCCTCGCCTAATTTTGACTACCGCTACGCGGTGATTTCCCCACACGGCCACGTTAGTAACCAGCGCCACCTGGTGGTGGTAATTGGTATTGCGCCTCAGTATATTCTTATAACAGCTTCGGGGAAAGCCCAGCTGTTGGAGCACCGGTGAGGGGGCTGTCTTAAGGATTTTAAGGGCATTTGTTCTGTGTTCACACCCTCTGCTATCATGGCTTCTCCAGAAGACCATTTTTACTCCTCCTACCAGGAAGTGGAGGAGGAATGGCCCCCCCAACTTCTCCCTCCAGCAGTGGACCAAGCCCTCTCTCTGGCTATTTCTAGGGCGCTGGCTCCTCTTAGGGATCAGGTTGATAAGCTGGCGAAAAGCATCCCTGGGGTGTTCAGTGACCCAGATCTGGTGGTGGCGGATCCAAGTAGGTCCCAGATGGGGAATAAAAGGGCCGTTAAGCATAACGCGGGGCACTTGGAAGGATTTGATAAACTTACGGAGACCTTCCTCAAGAGTGCGCGAACGCTAAAACATGCACCCTGCCGGGAGGAGGAGGGGCCCGGAGAAAATTGCGACACTGTCACCACTATTGTAGTCCCCAACGGCGGGTTTCCCTTAGAGGGAGAGGGTGTATCGGAGGACGATTTCTCCTCCGATGAGGATAAGGACTCGGGGCGTCCCTGGCGTCCAGAGTCCCACTCCTCTCAGTCCCCGGTTGGGGACGGGGTCCACTTGGACATGTTCGAGCCTACCCAAATTTACCATCCTAGGTCGGCAGAGTGGACATCTGACACCAAAGTGGCAGAGTATGTGGTGGGGAAAATCCATCAACCCCTTGAAAGGGAGGTCAGGAATAGGATGAGGGGAGAATGCCCCAGGCCCTCACTGAAGGGGAAGGTGGCACACACGCCTGAAATTGATGAGAATCTATGTACCTTTTTCTCCAAGTATATGAGGGATCCCAAGAAAGGAATTGATAGGTCTTGGATGTGGTAGGGCCCTTGACCCAAATTATTCAATTGACGGAGCGTTCCAAAGAGTCAGGATCCCCTTTGTCCACGGATATTGTGGCTGGTTGGGCGCACTACCCTAAACCCTAAAACACTACCCCCTCCACTACCCAAACACCACTGCACTACCCTAAACCCTAAAACACTACCCCCAGCACGACACCCTACACTACCCAAACATAACTGCACTACCCTAAACCCTAAAACACTACCACCAGCACGACTCTCTACACTACCCAAACACCACTGCACTACCCTAAACCCTAAAATACTACCCCCAGCACGACTCCCTACACTACCCAAACACCACTGCACTACACTAAACCCTAAATATACCCCCAGCATGACCTCCCACACTACACAAACACCACTGCACTACCCTAAACCCTAAAACACTACCCCCAGCACGACCCCCTACACTACCCAAACACCACTGCACTACCCTAAACCCTAAAACACTAACCCCAGCATGACCCCCTACACTACCCAAACACCACTGCACTACCCTATACCCTAAAACACGACCCCCTACACTACACAAACACGACTGCACTACCCTAAACCCTAAAACACTACCCACAGCACTACCCCCTACACTACCCAAACACCACTGCACTAACATAAACCCTAAAACACTACCCCCAGCACAACCCCTACACTACACAAACACCACTGCACTACCCAAAACCCTAAAACACTACCCCCAGCACGACTCCCTACACTACCCAAACACCACTGCACTACCCTAAACCCTAAATCTACCCCCAGCACGACCCCCTACACTACCCAAACACCACTGCACTACCCTAAACCATAAAACACTACCCTCAGCATGACCCCCTACACTACACAAACACCACTGCACTACCCTAAACCCTAAAACACTACCACCAGCATGACCCCCTACACTACTCAAACACCACTGCACTACCCTAAACCCTAAAACACTACCCCAGCACGACCCCCTACACTACCCATACACCACTGCACTACCCTAAACCCTAAAACACTACCCCCAGCACGACCCCCTACACTACTGCACTACCCTAAACCCTAAAACACTAGCCCCAGCACAACCCCCTACACTACCCAAACACCACTGCACTACCCTAAACCCTAAAACACTACCTCCAGCACGACCCCCTACACCACCCAAACACCACTGCACTATCCTAAACCCTAGAAAAGAAACCCCCACCCCATGCCCAATCCCCCTTACCTCTCACTCCTCATGGTTCCTCTCTCCTCGTGGTTCCTGCTTCACGTCATCTCTGAGGGGCGGTGCACGTCATTGTGAGGAAACGGAACAGCCTCTGTTTCCTTACAACGACATGGATCGTCTACATGTTTTTTAGAACGCATGGTCATTTACCATACATACCTTTACAACAAAATTCGTTGTAAATGCATGCGTGGTAAATAACCATGCGTTCTAAAAAAATGCGTAGTAATGACTTCGTGATGTACAATCCATGCGTGGTAATGCATGCGTTGTAATGGTATCGCAAAGTAAAAAAGTCGTTGTAACGGCTGTTTATCAATCGAAGCTGGCCCCTGTTCTTCAGTGAGACATTTATTTGATTAATTAGGAGGAAGGAATGTGTTTTTTTTTACCGAAAAGTGCATTCCCGGCTGTTGTATTGTGAAAGTGTCCGCGTGGCCTGGTTTCACTTCCGGTGAGAGAGTGGAAGAGTCTATTTGGATCTAAAGGAGTTCTGTTGTTGGACGGGGCCGGCGCGACATGTCATCAGAAAACATAGCTAATGGAAAGCGACCTCCCTGAAGTGTGGAGCAGTGCCATGAGAGGTCAACGAGTGTGCATCCCACCACAGTATGACCGAACCGCGTGACCCATGTGCCGCCTCCAGGGTACGGGAGACAAAAGCGGCATCGTAGGTCCTCTTGAAGACCGTTGTAGCACTAATTCTACATTTTGGTACTAGGGCATTTTAACTTCGTTGTTCCTGCCAGATAGAAAGAGAAGATCCTGTGTTATTCAGTGCCCTCGTTACCTTTTTTGTGGGTTGTGGTGCTTGTCACTTCGCTGCCCCGCCGGTGCACACGACTGGGCACCCCACCTCGTGTGCCATCTGCAGGGCCTCTGCCCTCGGATCACTGGTTTCAGTTTCTGGAGTGGCAACATAAACAGTTGCTCCCAAAGGACTAGCCTGAACACTTAGGTGAATATCCCCTGCACCAGCATTCCACGGAAATTCTTTCCTAGCTCTCCCACGTCAACGAGCACGGCTCCGCTCGCGACACCGTATGACGTCATCGGAGCCATAAGAGGACCTCGTCGGCGTGCTGATGTCAGTTCCACCCATTTTTTCCGTGCCACCAAGGCAAACAGGGGACCGAGACATTTTCACATGTATACATAGTATAATAAATATATATATATTCACTGAAAAAACCATAGGTTTCAGGCACGTTATAGTTAGAAATTAGCATTTAAAAAACCTTAGAAATTCACTGAAAAAACCATAGGTTTCAGGCACGTTATAGTTAGAAATTAGCATTTAAAAAACCTTAGAAATTCACTGAAAAAACCATAGGTTTCAGGGGCGTTATAGTTAGTTGGACATTTCACTCGTACAAAACCATAGAAATTCCCCCGTTATAGTTAGTTCAGCTAACTATAACGCGCGCGCCCGCAATGCACTGCTGATCACGTCACATATTACATCACTCATGATATGGTCAGTGACATCACTCATGACATCACTGATGACATCTCAAATGACATCACTGATGACATCATCCAGTGAATGTGTGTTTTTCTGAAAATTAAATATGTTTTATATATGTATATCTCAAGGTCGATGGAAGAATAAATGGGTATATAAGTGTCTAAATGGATGATTTTTTTGTAAAATTGATTGTATAACTGACTAAGTGTATCTTAGTGAATACATGGGTTAGTGAGTAATGTTTAAATATGAAAATATCTGTATCAGTCTCTCACTTTGTGTATAAGTGGCTGCATGGGTTGGTGAGTAGCTACATGAGTGTCTATATGGGTTATTAGTTGGCTTTTTGAGTATCAGTATGAGTGTCTGAGTGTCTGTATGGTTGGGTGGGGGTATTACTTAGTGCATAGATGCATGAATGAGTGACTCACTGTTTGTATGTGTTGAAGACAGCATGTGTGCAGGACTGTATAGGTGGATGAGTATGTGTATGGGTGTGTTAGTGAGTGAATGACTGTCTCAATAGTGTCTTTATGAGTAACTACATATGTTTTAAACTAGTATATGTGAGTATTGGGGTATATAAGTGAGTATATGTGAGAGTGAGAGATTGGAAGATTTCCTGTCAAATAAGTAGGTGTTTCTATAAGTGATTGTTTAAGAGAGTAAGTATGTGTAAGTTTCTGTAGAAGTAAGTGTGGTAGTGTGTGTATAACTGTATATGCAAGTAAATGGATGTTTGATACTTTGTTTGCATGTGTGACTATGTGTGTGAGTAACTCTATGGATGAGTGGCGGTGTGTAACAGGATGTATAGGTGTATGAGTACATATAATGAGTGAGTACATGTATGATTGACTGTATAGGGACTGTTGGTGAATGAGTGGATGTGTGTGTAGATCTTGGAATTACTGAATAGGTGTGTTGTAACTGGTATTGGTAAGTCCATTGTTTTGAAAATGTTAGTTTGTATTTTTGAGTGTGTGTATCAAAGGTTATATTAGGGTGAGAGGAGGTCTGCCACTCTATCACAAGGATGATGTCATCAGTGATGTCATCAGTGATGTCATTTGAGATGTCATGAGTGATGTCACTGACCATGTCATGAGTGATGTAATATGTGACGTCATCAGCAGTGCATTGCGGGACGCGCGAAGTTATAGTTAGCTGAACTAACTATAACGGGGGAATTTCTATGGTTTTGTACGAGTGAAATGTCCAACTAACTATAACGCCCCTGAAACCTATGGTTTTTTCAGTGAATATATATATATATCATGGTTAAGTGTCTTTATTTCACAAAATGCAGTGATACAAATACCATATTTCAAGGAGAACTATGAAATATGGAAAATATTTTACAATTCCCAGTGAAATATGGATTTGATCATTTATAATGAAAGTCCTAAACCACTCTGCACATATTTATCATTGTCAGGGCTACTAAGAGTATGTGGGATGGAGTATCAAACTACGCAACAAGCTTACCTAAATTATCCAGCAAAAATTGCAAAATAATGTGGCACTTTTCTGTCACTAATATTTGTTTCCATTTGTGCTAGAAACAATGGGGCATATTCTCAAGCCCCCATCGCCACCACAACGTCACTTTCAGTGACGTTGTTGTGGCGATAGGGGCTTAGCCCTATTCACAAGGCAGCGTTAAGCCACGTTAAGTGGCTTATCGCGCGGCTTAACGCTGCCTTGTGAATAGGGCCCCCTTCACGCTGTTTTTAGCGTGAAGGGGGCGTGCAGTGGGTGTTGCGGTGGGCGTTCCACCGCAACACCCATTGAGTTTGACGCTACCTACTATTCACAAGGGCAGCGTAAATAGGAGGTAGCGCCAAACTTAAGACCAGGAAAAATCTGGTCTTAAGGTGGCGAAACGAGGAGAAATGCTTTATTTCTCCTCGTTTCTGCTTTTTCCATGTGTGCTGCCTTGTGCAGCACACATGGAAAAAGCAAAATGCCATGGTTTGTTCATGTACAGGAAGGTGTCCCTTCCTGTTCATGAACAAACCTTTTTTTAAAATGCCGTTTTGTAACTTGCATGTGTGTTGCATGAAGCAGCACACATGTAAGTTACAAACTGGCATTTAAGGTTTGTTTATGTGCAGGAAGGGGCACCTTCCTGTACATATACAAACCTCCCTGCTTGCAGACACCCTTGCACTCTGGGGCAAGGGTGCCTGCATTGGCGCTAAGTTGTGAAACTTAGCGCCATCGCAGGGGGAAACACAAGGCTGCACCATATCCTTGAGAATAGGGTGCAGCCTCGCGTTTTCGAAGTGGCGGAGAGAGGCGTTAAGCCAAGAAGGCTAACGCCTCTCGCCGCCACTTCATTGAGAATATGGCCCAATGTTTTTGGTGAAATCAAGTAATTATGCAGTAAGAGCGAAATCCATAATAATGAGGTATACTCTGCAGCCGCATGAATCCTTTTTTTTTTTTTTTTTTCATGGGAGGCAAAGCAAACACATATACATCAGCTTCCTCTGCTTTCAATACAGATACAAATCATACCACCGGAGGAATAAAGCTAAAAATACACAATTTCATACATAATGAAAAAAAAATAGGGTATCACAAGGTTTACAATCAATCTTGGCTCATTCTATGCCATACAGCATTAAATCTCTGTATTGAGTTTAAGCCTCTAACTTTAGCTAAAGCCTTTCTCTCTCAAAAATCTCCATAACAATAGCCCACCACTCCACTACATTACAAGGCCTAGGGTAAATCCAAACCCTAGAAATAGCTAATCTAGCAGTGACTAAGATTATAGAAAGTAATGCTCGGCGTGCTTGGCTAGCATCCACCTTGTAGCCCAACATGATCTCCTGTGTCGAAAAAGTCAGATCTAATCCAAGACGGTCTTCACAGACCTGTGTAACTCCCTGCCAGAAAGCCATTAACTGTGGGCATGTAGCAAACATTTGAACAATGTTAGCCCCATATACTCCGCACTCGGGACAATTCAGCTTATTACTTGAGTATTGAGTTCTTGATTGCCCCCACCTAACAATCTTCTCGGACGTATGGTACAGCATACACACTGTCTTAAATTGTTGTAGTCTCAGATTAGTAGACCAAACAGCATCTTTTAATGTTGTAAATGCCTCATCCAACATTGTAGGAGTAATTTCAGTCCTGAGGATTGTGCTCCATTTAAAGCTAACTATAAGCAAGGGTCGAGTCTATCCTGGCAAAAAAGCTTATATGCAGCACATATTACCTTCTTTTGAGGAGGTTTGTGTAGAAATATCAATAGACCATCATGAAAAATATCTGGGAGGAGTGGATTGTCCCAGAGAGGGAGTTTATTGAAATATACCAGTAAAGAATACCTAGCGACAATTTCTCGCCAGATAAGAGCTATCCCCCTGAGAGTATTAAAGCGTACTTTCTTAAAATAGTTTGGGTCGTGAATCCGGTATAGAAATCTACAGCTATCCTGGCCTAGCAAAATTTTATGATTAAAATCCTGGTCCCTGTTGGAGAAAAGGCTGCATAATCTATTCGTAAAAGAAGCCCAAAAGTATAATTTGAAATCAGGAAGCAAAAGGCTGCCTTGGTTAAATGGAAACGTTAAAAATGTAATTGCTCAACGGGCACGTTTATACCCCCATATAAAGCTGCTTACTATCCCATCTAGTTTCTTAAAAAATATATTAGGAACTCTTAAAGGAATTGAACGAAACAAGTATAAAAATTTCGGGAGAATCGTCATCTTTATAATATTACACCTGCCAATTATACTTATGGGAAATTTATGCCAGTTCTTAAGTTTTTTAATAACATCAAAAAGTAACGCATCATAGTTTAATTTAATTATACTTTCAACCTGAGGTGTAATATGAATACCTAGATAAGTGGCTTCAGAGCATGTTCCCATTACAGGATTGTCTGGTATAAAATTCAATAGCACCTGAGTTTTGTTAGTATTCAGTTTGTAACCAGACAAAAAGACCCAAAAATTCCTGCCTCTTGAATAATTAGTTCTAAAGATTGGCCCGGATCCGTCGTAAAAACAGCGATATCGTCTGCATAAGCGTTAACTTTTAGTTCATTGGGTCCTGGAGATAGTGGTAGAATATTTTGTTTGGCGAGTAAAATCCGGATAAAAGGTTCAAGGTATAGGGCAAACAGTAATGGAGAAAGAGGGCATCCCTGGCGCGTACCCCTATTTATACGGAAAAGCCTAGACTGTGAGCCAACATAGCTTAATTTGGCCTGTGGTGTACGATAAAGGGCCACTACCCACGTGAGAAATCAGACAGTCACTCCAAATGAATTGAGAGTGGGCCAGAGACAGCCCCATGCCACACGGTCGAAGGCTTTTTCCGCATCTAGTAGTATCATTCCCAAATTAACACCAGATTGTTTAGCTAGATCGAATGCCATTAAGGCAGTATTAATGTGTGCCGAAGTATCTCGACCTGCTATGAAGCCGTGCTGTTGGCTAGAAACCAATTTAGACATCAGGGGAGCAAGACGGTTAGCCAAAATTTTAGCATATATTTTGGCGACAGTATTGATAAGTGACATCGGGCAATAGGATCCGCAATCTTCAGATGGTTTTCCCTTCTTCAAGAAGAAGACTATATTGGTAGTATCCCAAGTTGGTGGTATAATACCCGATTCACCTAGCTCTAAGATAACCTTAGCAAAAAGTGGAGTTATTATGTTCCTAAATATTTTATAAAATTCAACTGGTATCTGATCTTCGCCTGAGGTTTTACCAACAGGAAGTGAAGACAAGGCCATCAAAATATCTTCTGGCGATATCTCTAAATAAAGTTGGGCAGTATCCTCGGCTGATAATGATGGAAGTTTTGCTCTAGCTAAATAGCTAGAAACTTCCTCTGTTATTATTGGATCTGATGGAGCATAAAGATCCTCTTAAAAAGATACGAAATGTGCGAGTATCGTATGATTTTCTGTGTAAAGTACAGTATCCGCTCCTTTAATTGCAGTTCTTAAGCTTTTAGCCTTATTATCGGCTAATTTATAAGCTAATATCCTCCCCACCTGTTCACTGTATTCATATTGAGTGAATCGATATTTATTATAAGCAACAGCCACTCTTTCCTCAAGTATCCCTACAGCTGACTCTCTTGCTTCTATCAGCTTAATATAAGCACAAAACTGATCATCGTCCAGTTGACTAATGGCCATTGCATGGGATTGTTCCAAGTTGGTTAGCGCTATACAAGCCGCTTTAATGGAAGCCTCTCTAGTTTTGTTTTTTAGTAGTATAAATTGTTGTGTAATACCCCTTATAAATGCCTTCATAGAATCCCAAACCATACAAAATGAAGTAGTATTGATATTGAAATGTATAAATTCCGCCAGCAATTCCCCCATGTGCAAAATGTAATTCTCATCAACCAACAAGTGTCGCGGAAAAGAGAAAGAGCACCTTAAGTTACTAGTCGGTAACAATTGAAAAGATAGCAGAATAGAGTTATGATCTGATGTGATTTTAGGACATACCTCCATCTTAGCTGTACGCAATACGGTATCGTTAACCCAGACCATATCTATCCTTGAGTACTGTCTATGTGGGTGTGAATAGTATGTAAACCCCGGGAGATTTGAATGTAAAATAACCCTGGGCGTAGTTCGCGAAGTAGCGCTTCGCGAAGCTACGCAAAGTGAAGTTCGCACTACGCGAGTTTCGCGTAGCACTACGCGAACTGCGTAGTGCGTGTTCGCAATGATTACACAGTGCCGGATGCTTGTCCGCACTGTGCAATCATTGAAAACGGCATCTTGCACAGTGCGAGCTGTCTTTTACTGCCGCTCGAGTAGATTTTTACTCGAGCGGCAGCTTTCTCAACGCGGACTGGTAGTTTCTCATCGCGAGCGGTCGCGAGCATACGCGACCACTCGCAATGAGAAACCTGACCTCCCCGCGTTGAGAATCTCGCCGGGAGGTTTATTTTCCACGCTCGCGATCGGCAACTTGTGTTGCTGATCGCGAACGAGGAAAAAGTC
Organism: Calotriton arnoldi; assembly: GCA_963921515.1. NCBI lineage: Eukaryota > Metazoa > Chordata > Amphibia > Caudata > Salamandridae > Calotriton > Calotriton arnoldi. The sequence continues at coordinate 677,437 of CAWUFW010009736.1, read as the reverse complement.
TCGCCGGATAGTCATTTTGCTTGCTCGCGGTCGCCAACTTGACGTTGAGGACCGCGAGCAAGCAAAATGACCACTGCACTACGCTACGCTACGCGTGTTTGCACTGTGCTACGTGCAATTCGCGTTGTGCGAAGTAGCGCAAACTTCGCAAACTACGCGAGCGTAGCGTAGTTTTCCGCCCAGGCCTAATGTAAAACCCTCCATGCATCCTTGATAAGATGTAAACGTTCTAGCTCCAAAATTGTTGCCTGTACTTTCGGCATTCTTATAGTTGACCGCCGGGTAGTGGAGTCAATAGCTTGGTTCATGATGCAATTGAAGTCACCCATCATTATCAGAACCCCTTGCAATTCCAGTAAAGTTAGCATGAGAGAGTTAAACATCTCAGGATCATCAACAGTAGGCCCATAGACAGCAACTAGAACATATTTAATACCAGAAATCTCGAGTTGAGCTATAGCCCATCTCCCCCTAGGATCTGCTAGGACTTGGCAAATTTTATATATAAGTGTCTTACTAGCTAGAATAGCAACACCCCTTATCGATACTCCCTGAGATGAGCACACAACTATATGATATCCAAGCTGTTTAAGCAATGCCCGGTCTTTGTACACCAAGTGAGTTTCCGTTAGAACTGTCAAATGCGGTTGATACATCTTTAACTCCTCTCGTTCAAGTTGGCATTTACGTCCGGCATTTAACCCAGAAACATTCCAACTTAAACATTTGATTATCCCCATGTTATAACTGAAAATACCTCATGCACAGTAAATTCTCCTATAATAGCACCAATTACCCTGAAGCAGCCTTTATAAACCCTGTCTGTACTTAATATAGAGACTACAACAAACTGCAACTCCTCCCTAAAACCTAGAAATACCAATTCAATGCCCCCCTTGCTTTTATCCTGCATCACCACCACCACCACCACCCCATCCCTCCACCTTCCCTCCCAACACCCACCCGTGTCTATAGAAAGGGATCACACCCCTCATTGCTGTCAAAATAGACAGCCTTGGAGAAAGATCGCACACAGAGTGCAGCCCAGCCGTTCGTCTAACACAAAAAGAAAAAATATACAGCGCTAACTAAATCACTACAAATCAAAAAGAAAAAGGGAGATTACCATTAAGATAAGCAGAAAGAAACAAGCCTACACACAGAAAGAAAAAGAGGTTATCATTTCTGATTATTTGGAAGCCCCCTGCTGCCATATGTTCAAAGCCTCCTGAGCCTCCTGTTCCGTGTACACCAGTTGTATTTGGCCATCTTTAATAATTTTTAATCGACCAGGTTCCTGCAGGAAAACCTGCGCCCCCTCAGCCTTTAGAAAGTCAATAAACTGGCGTAATTTCCATCGCCTGTCCATTGTGAATTTGCAGAAGTCCGATCTAGCAAACACCGAGAAAGAGTCCATCCGAATAGGGGAAGTAGGTCGAGCCTTAATTGAGACCGCTTGCCTCAGTAAAGAATTACCAAAATAAATTAGAAAAGTCCTGGGAAAGTGACCTGCGGGTTTGTTGGAAACCAGTGGCAGTCGATGTGCCTGTTGGATTTGACTATCCCAGTCCCAATCCACCAAATCTGGGGAAAATGTTTGAAAGAGCTGAACGATATAGAGCCGGGGATCCGTGCCCTCTGCTCCTTCAGGAACCCCAAAAAGCTGAAGATTATTTCACCGTTGGCGATTCTCCAGATCCTCAATTTTTCCTTGTAGAAACCTGATCTGGCTATTTTGTGCCTCTGAAGTTTTGACTGCTTTAATGACATGATCTTCTGTATCGGCCACCCGTTGCTGTAACTCCATAATATCCGTTGTAAGAGAGGCCACTTGAGTTTTTACCTCCGAGAGAGACTGTTTAATTAGTGAACTATCAGCCCTGGCTTGGGCATAATACTCTTGAGCTTCCTCTCTCTGAAGTTGCAACGCTTGGAGAATCACTGTAAGCAAGGCCTCATTAGGTACTGCCCAGAAACCAGTTGAATCATGTACTTCTGTAGCCATTGAAGAGGCTGAAGAAACCAGAGGGTAATGGCTGATAGAATGTGCTGAACTGCCACTAGTATTGGAATCAATCAATTCAGGGGCTGCTTTCCCTTGCCCAGCACCCTGAAGTCCTCGACATCCTTGTTTTAATTGAAGTCCCATTGCTGAGCCAGAGCCAGAAAGCCGCAATATCAAATTTTTAACTTCTCCTTTCGACGTGACCCACTTCCGAAGAGGGCTGCTAACTGAGGATAGTTTGCCAGAGCCAATCCTGCTATCCCGTATATCGACTTGCTTGTCAGCTCCCTTTTTGTGAGATCTCTGAGCCTTAGGTTTAGCACAGCCTTTTTTACATCTTGGCGATAAGTCAACAATTTCAGCAGAATCAGCAAGCGGCCTCTCGTTGTATGTAGATATGGTAACCCAGCTGCTGTTAGCAATGTGTAGGCCACCCCCATCTCCAGGGCTGCTCCCTAATGAGCCAACGATGATAGAAGGAGAGGAGCTGACTAGATGCTCTGGTTGTAGTGAGGAAATTACTTCTCCAGCCTTGCCAGCTTGTATAGGCTCAATGTCTGTATCTGTATGCAAGCCTACTGGGCTCACCATAATGGTATCGCATGGAGGCAGTATCCCTTCCTGTTGGTCATGCGGAATTTGACTGATATTTGGTTGCTCTGTTGTCAAATTAATATGTTGCACTTTCGGGCCCCCAATCAGCTCATCGCCCAAGCAGCCATGTCCCCAAGCAAGATTGCTGAGTGTAGTGGCAGCATATTCTCAGCATTATCGCCTTCACACTGGGAGAGTGATGGTATTACTCCCATTGCAGCTTTAATTTTGGCATTTTCAGGTTTGTTACCCCTAGCACCTGGCAATACGGCTCCCATCAAGGCATCGACCATTGCAATCTCCGGAGGGAAAGCAGCAGCCACTCCGGATTAATAACTTCGGTGGCTTTAGCCAACTGCAATATTTTCATTATCGGCAGGCCAACTCTAGAAACGGACCGTGTCGAATTACCTTTCGTCTTGGGATGGTGTGCATCTCCCTCGGCTCCAGGTAGACCAGCAGTCTCTGCAGTCATCGCCTCTGAGCACAATCCAGCGCATCCGCCCTTCGGAGCACTCGCTTTCGGCGGGCCCATCGCGCACAGCTGTGCTGAGTCAGGCGTGTAAGCAAACAGACGGCCCCAGGAGAACCAGCGAAGCGAAGAGCGTCGAGAATCTGACAAGCCTCGTCGAGCAGAGAGCCAACCCCACCGCGGCCTCCGGGTGATTGTCAAAATCATGCAGGTAGGCAAAACCAAATTAATTGCAGCTGCTGAGAGTTTGTGATATTCTTTTTCCTACCGGGGCTTTTTTATTTTCACCCCTCCTTTTCTTTCCAGCGCTCCTTCTCTCCTCTATCTTCCCATTATTTCACTCGTATTTTCCGCTATTCAAAAGTCCATTGTTAACATGTAGCGCTGTGGCACGGGAGCAGCTCTGCGTGCGAGCCTCACAGCGGCAGCTTCAATTCGCCATCTTCCTTTTCCAGTATCTATTCACTTGTATTTTCCGCTATTCAAAAGTCCATTGTTAACATGTAGCGCTGTGGCACAGGAGCAACTCTGCGTGCGAGCTTCACAGCGGCATGAATCCACTGGTTCTTACTATTGTCCTCGAATTAATAAAAGGTAAGGAAAACCTAAACATAAATTCAATAAATGCCCACAGTTAGGTACAATTTATAGAAAACATCTTTTTTTAACATACTATATTGTGTAATGTTGCCATCTCAGGGTTCTGGTGACATGTACAAACTCGGGCAGACACATAGTACAGTATACAGTGGCAATCACTTTCATACCTGCCAACTCACACAGTGCCACAGTGTGTCACACGATTTTGGCTCCCTTCACATGGTCATCCGGTGAGGAGCTGAAATCACACATTGGCACTGAAAAACTCTTTTTGATGTGAGTGGCGTAGCAAAGGGTGGGCAGGGCGGTCTGACCCAGGCGGCACAAGTTTTGGGGACGGCAACCTCACCCCACTCTTACCTGCCATCTCGGGGTGGCAATCGCCAGCACTCCCCCGCACTTCAATGCGGCCGATGCGGGTCAAATGGAGGAATCAAACTCGCCAGTACCCCCGCACCCCCCCTCAATCTTTAATGCGTCCTCCGTGGGCCGGCAAATGCAGGGACCGCCAAGGGCAGCCAAAGGGCTAGCTATGCCACTGTTTGATGTGTGTATAACTTTTACCCCATGGACAGGTGTGCACAAAATTTGGCAGTCGCTCGGAATAGTCATTTAACAAAGCTGGGTGGTCAAAAACAAATATTAGTGCCGATATCGGCAAGCCCCCCGCTTAGCAGTAATTAGTCGTGCTGCGCAAAAAAAACAGTCCACACAACTTTTTGTTGGAGAAAGTTTGCTGCAGGTTTATTACATACCAACTTGGTGGGTTAACTTACGGGCGATCCAAGGGCAGGCAGCGGAGACTCACCTAAGCTTCCCTGCCCACCTGATGAGCCAAACTGCACCGTGGCCAATCCAATCGGTGCTACCATTATGTGGGGTTATCCCCCTTACACTACATGGACCACCAGTCCATAACTTTTACTCACACCTTTTTAGGGGTGGAGCATAACCAGGCAAGCCCCCGGTTGCTCAGGCTTACAACCGCCCCGAGGGACTAGCGGGGCACCGTCGTTTTCAACCAGGGTCCTGCCGTAAAGACTCCTGGGATTTTGGCATAATGCACCCTTATTGTGCTCCTGAAAGGGTACCCCTTGTACCAATCAGCCTCCGGATCACCCTGTAACTCCGCGGGCAACACTAATGAATACATTAACACAGTCAATTCATTAGCCCAGCCCTCAGGCCGGCACGCAGGGTAAGCGGTTGGGAGAGTGACAGCGTGTCCAGTGGGGGACAAGGAGGGTGGCCAGTGGGTGGGGGCAGGTATAAATACCTCTCCCCAGCCCACTGTGCACCGGAAATGATGCTGCAGAGGTGCCAGACCTGAAGGGAGGGGGGGGACTCCCAGAGGAGGCAGTCCCAGCGACAAGGTGCAGGGGGGTGCCTGAAGCGGCACTAAGGGGGCCGCCCTCTTACAGGGCCCACTGCGTGTGCTGCAGGCAGCCGCATAGTGCCGATATCGGACAACCCCCCGCTTAACAGTAATTAGTGGCGCTGCGCAAAATAAACAGTCCACACAAGTTTTTGTTGGAGAAAGTTTGGTGCAGGTTTATTATATACAAGGAGTATGCCAACTTGGTAGGTTAACTTACGGGCGATCCAAAGGCAGGCAGCGGTGACTCACCTAAGCTGCCCTGCCCACCTGATAAGCCAAACTGCACCGTGGCCAATCTAATCAGTGCTACCATTATGTTGGGGTTATCCCCCTTACATATCATGGACCACCAGTCCATAACTTTGACTCATGCCTTTTTAGGGGCGGAGCGTAACCAGGCAAGCCCCCGATTTCTCAGGCTTACAACCGCCCGAGGGACTAGCGGGGCGCTGTCGTTTTCAACCAGGGTCCTGCCGTAAAGACTCCTGGGATTTTGGCATAATGCACCCTTATTGTGCTCCTGAAAGGGTACCCCTCGTACCAATCAGCCTCCGGATCGCCCTGTAAGTCCGCCACAGCCCTCGATGTGGCCGCCGTCATATCCAGGGCACCCCCCCCCACCATGGCAGGCTCCATAACCTCCTGCAACATGTTGGTACCAGTCCTTCTAGCTGGACAATTCCCATCTACCTCTGACAGGGTACCAGTCCTTCTAGCTGGATAATTCCCATATACATCTGCAGGTGTTCCCTGACCCCATCGGGGGAACCTTGAGGCATATGCACTCAAGAGACCATGCCTTATTTTCCAAGCCCCTCTTATTTTATTTTATTTTGATTAAAGTTAAATCAAGCCCTTCAGCTTGGGGGGCTTGAGCATGGCTTATTTAACCTTCCGTAGGCAAGTTCGATATCCTCCACTTAAATTGGGAATGACTGTTCTCTGTTTTACCCACAGCTTTATTTACCCTTCAGTAGGCATGTTCGATGGCCTCCCCGGAAGTTGGGAACAAATTTACTCTACTTTGACCCCAGTTCAGGGTGAGCTCCCAATGGTGCCCTCTGTGCTAATAAGGGCCTTCTTGTTAGGTATTGCCGTGTCATGTATTTACCCATCACCACCTAGTTCCTGATTTCAGGATATGCTGGTAAGCATAGTGGAGTTTGCCTCCAAGGCCAACAGTATATTTGTTAACAAGTAGCACGTTTGAAGGCCTACCCTTAAATTGGGAACTGCTGTTCTCTGTTTAACCACAGCTTTATTTACCCATCCCTTGGCATGTTCGATGACCTGTCTGGAATTAAAACAACTGCTCTCTACTTTAACCGCAGTTCAGGGTGAAAACCCTATTGGTGTACAGTGCCAATAAGGGCCTACTTGTTAGGTGTTGCCGGGTCATGCATTACCCATCATCGCCCAGTCACTGATTTCAGAATACGCTGGAAAACATATTGGAGTTCGCCACCCAGGCCAACAGTCTATTTGTTAACAAGTTATTGTTTGTGGCCAACACCATACCCTTATCTCTGCCAGCTGGCCTCCTCATGTATAGGAGTACCACACCGGCCAGAATTCTTACCCAAACGGGAATGCAAAACTACTGCTCTTTGTAACCCTGGTTATGTGTGATTTAATCCTTTGTGCACCGTGTGCAATATGTGCCTTACATTTAGGGTTGACTAATCCCTTGTTTACCCCGTACATGATTATTCTCAAAATTGGGGGTTCAAACTGATAACCGTGTACCGCACCAGCAGGGAAATTTACCTGCTCCTTTCAAATTTGAATGCACGCTGTGTTCTAGTAACTGTCAGCATAAGTGCACCGAACCCTTCTTTCTCCTCCTCAATGGAGTCACAGCACACACTTTTATGGAATGGCAAACTTATGAAACCCCTTTCTAAAAACACTCGATTTGCGGGTTCCTGGCACTGTACCCTTCTGCCCGTGTATGGCCAATGAATGCCTATAGCTTCACTCCTGCCCCCCGTATTCTGCTTCATTACATGACCATATAGCATGCCAACCCCACACCTTCCGACTGCGATATTTAGCTGCTGTGACGCCATGCTGATGTCCCCTCCCAGCGCAAGTCGTGCACTTCCCAACTTCTGCTAAGGAGTACCATGGAGCAGACAAGTGGGTGGGGACAGAGGGGGAACAATAAGGACAGATACCTGCCTTTTCTTGAACAATGGACATGCCAAATGTTCTTCATACATTGTAGCCTTTTTGTGTTTTACCACATTGTTTTCCCAACTTTTGGGACAGCAGCACACTTGTTAGATGACAGCTTCCGCAACCTGTAACGAGGCCTGGTACCAGAGTGCACATACTTTGCTGAATTTGACCAGACGTTTGCACAGACCTTTTTGATTGCTAATCCATGGCGAACACATTAATGGTGTCACATCAAGTTTGAGGGAATGTTTGTATTGTGCACACAATTGCAGTCACCGCACCCTTTTGGAGTGACAGCTTACGCAGCCCACCAGGCTTGCTTAATTGCAGGATCCCGTTTCCCGACCCCTCACTTTACAGGGTGCACATCTTATAAAGACATGGATAAGAGGAAAACCTGTTGAACCCACTCTATTGCAGTTTCCTGCCCCTGTACCCATCTGCCCATATGTGGGACCATGTAATCACCTATAGCATTGCGGGTCCACCGCCCTACCCTCTAATGCCTAAGAAAAGGGAGAGGAGCCCTGCAACCCCAGTATTCTGCTTATTCCATGACCATACAGCCTGCAGGCCACTCACCGTCTGACTGCTATATGGGTGCTGTGTCGCCAGGCTGATGTCCCCACCCTGGCATAAGTCGTCCAATTCCAAACTTATGCTAAAGTATACCAGGGGCCAGCAAATGGGTGGGAACAGGATGGAAACCATACATACAGTTCCCTGCCCTTTCTCTAATAAATGGAGCCAATCTTTTACTACCTTGTAGCCTTTATGTGCTCTAACCCAGCGTTTCACCCAACTTTGGCCACAGCACACTTGTTAGATGACAACTTCCTCAACCCGCCTCGCTGCAAGCGAGTCATTTCTATCTTAACTGAAGCGACCCTCTGTGGTGTGGTATGAACTGCTATGACTGTGCAACCTGTAACCTGCCTTTGTTTACGGAATGCACATACTTTGCTGACTTGACCAGACATGTGCACAGACAGTCTTATTGATAAAATATGGCGAACAAGTTAACGGTGTCAAATCTAGTTTCAGTGCATCCTTGTCTCTTGTGCCTCTGCCAGTGAGTACCTAGATTTATTTTAAGATCTTGCCTTCTTCACAGCTGAGTGAGCCTATTTGCTGAATAGGACCTAGCCCCCTAGGTTTCTCCCCAGACTAAGCGGCCTGCCTATTCCCCGGTTTGCCTTCTAGTACCCATCTATTTGGCATCCCGAAGGAAACTAGGGAGTGCTCTGGCATGCGCAACCCTCAAAAGGGTCAATGCACGCCCACTTCAGCCTGAGGCACCTCGAGGCCACATGATCCCACGCTCCCACTGTACAAAACAACACCCAACCTGTCTGCGTCGGGCCCCTCCAAACACAGCAAGCATATCCCAAGAAAAACTATTTTTTCCCTCAGAGCTGCACGTCGACGAATCCGCACGCAATGTCTCGCAGTCAGATAATCCACAACCACATAATAAACTTAATACTTAATCAACAAACAATGCATGCCTTGACCGACTAAACAATTCTCTAACGACCGCCGTGCTGCTCATTTGTCCCCCCCACACCGCTCCAATCACTCTTTAGTACGGCCAGGCTGGAGGCCGTAATAACAAGCCCCAGCGAAACTTGTAACTCACCACAATGAACCCGACGCCTGCGGTACCTCCGGACCCAGGGGCGTGACACGGCTGGACAGCGTGTCCAGCAGGGGACAAAGAGGGTGGTCAGTGGGTGGGGGCAGGTATAAATACCTGTCCCCATCTCACTGCGCACAGGAAATGACACCGCAGAGGTGCCAGACCCGAAGGGGAGGGGGGGGACTCCCAGAGGAGGGGGTCCCAGTGACAAGGCGCGGGGAGGTGCCTGAAGCGGCACTAAGGGGGCCGCCCTCTTACAGGGCCCACTGCGTGCGCCGCGGGAAGCCGCAGTTTCACTATTTTGATTCCCATAGGAAAATTTGCTCACACCTACAGCAACAATCTCTGAACGGATTTATGCCAAACTCGGCATTAAAGCAGAACGTTACTGATAAATCATGCAATTGTTGGTTTTGTGTAAATTCATTTGATAGTTTGTGACATATAAGCAGTTAAAAATGTACCAGAAGATCTTGAAATGATTAAGGGGCCAGATGTACGACCATTGACTTTTGCGAGTCGCAAATTGCGAGTCGCAAAAGTCAATGCACAACAGTGTCTGAGACACTGTTTGCGATTCCCAATGGGGTCGCAAATTGCATGCATCGTGAATATTAATGAGGCTGTTGCAATTTGCGACCCCATTGGGAATGGCTGGCCCTCTCAGTGATGGTGGCCTGCTGGGGTCAGCAGACCTCCATGTCTGGGACTGCTTTTAAATAAAGCAGTTTTTTAAAAAAAAATGCAGCCCGTTTTCCTTAAAGGAAAACGAGATGCATTTAAAAAGTAAAAATTTAACTTTTCATTTTTTAAGGGCAGGCAGTGGTCCCTGGGACCACTGCCTGTCCTTAAAAATGTTTGCTCATGCATTCAATAAGGGGAAGGGGTTCCCTGGGAACCCCTTCCCGTTTGCGAGTGCTTTACCACCTTTCTGAGAAGGGTGGTAAACTGCGAGTGTTTTGCGACTGCAATTGCGGTTGCAAAACATTCTTACATAGCTTTTGGGGTCGCTATTAGGAAGGGAACGCCCCTTCCTAATAGCCAGCCGCTAAATACTATTTTGCGAGTCGTAAATTATTTGCGACTCGCAAAATAGGGTTACTGCATGGCCCACAGGTTTTTTGCATGCGTATACGGGTCTAAAACCCTTGTTGGTAAATGGTAATACAATTATGATTTTTTTAGAAAGCATTAGGTTTTCAAGAATAGGCCACACCTAAAAAAAAAAAAGACAACTGGTAATGTTAAAAATAAAAATAAACTGCCCAGGCTGCTGGGCTTCCCTGTCCTGCCTAAGTCGGTTTGCAGGCTTTCTGCCTGATGCATTTAACAACTCTGATTTATCGCCTCAGCGAGGGGTCTCAGTTCCAAACTCAATCACCGTGACTCTCCACAGTGGGTTCCGCGCGCTGCAACGGCGCTGGAAATTGGAGAGGAATTTACCTCCTGCTGCCGAACATTACATAACAATCAAGGAAAAACAAGCGCAGAGCAGCGGGAGGCCACGTCATTAGCCTGCGCCAGCATGTTAATAGGGATGCTCCAAGCGCACATCCATCTATGCTTATTATGGCAGCCGGGCAGCCACCGGGGCGGTGTGTGGGGGGGGGGATTTAAGACAGGAGACGAGGAACAAACCGCAACCTGCAACAGAAATGTAACACATTTAAAAAAGTTACATTTAGAATAATGAGCCCCCTCAGTGTACAGTGTGCGTGTGGACAGATCCCCTCAGTGTACTAAGTGGAGCCCCAGAAAAGGAAAAAAAAAAAAAATGAAGATCCAACAGGAAACTAATATTGCACTAGGGCTTTTAAGGGTCCCTTATTTCTTTCCTTAGCCAGCTGAAGGAGAAAAAAAAAACGGTACCTGCCTGTACCACACTGGCATAACTGGAAGTCTTCTTCCGTACCTGAAGAACCTACTGCTTCTTGGATGAGAGTGAAGTCTGATATTTAAACGGGAAATATCATTAAGGTGAATGGAGAATAAACCACTTCAGGAAGGTGATGCAGTTTTGCAAAGAGGGTGAACTTACTAAGTTTGCATAGGCAAGATGTTTTTTAGGAGGATGACTATCACTGAAAAGACGGTGACATCCCCCAAATGAGAGCACTTGATGGATATAGAATCCAAACAGCCTAATACTGTTGTTTACCATTGGTGCCCCAGACTGAAGAAACTATTTTATTCCAATTGAATAACCAAGTTATCTCAGAATTCTTTTAAATTTACCTTGTCAAATGCTTCATTGCCTGTTGCCCAGGAAAATGATGCTATAAGCTGTTCAATATTTTGTTTCCTGATGATTTAGGGGCTGATTACGAGTTTGGCGGACAGGTTACTCCATCACAAACGTGACGGATATCCCATCCGACGTATTACGAGTTCCATTATGTTCCATTGGATATAATGGAACTTGTAATATGGCGGAAAGGATGTAGGGTGACCAATCGTCCGTAAATTTCACGGACCGTCCGTAATTTGGACCTCACGTCCGTTGTCCGTGAGGATCCTTTTTACGGACGCCTTTTGTCTGTAATTTTGTGCCTTGCAGGGAAACAGAGCTGTTCCCCTGTGAGAGGCCTCAGCTCCCTGATGGGGCCGCATCGCACCTATCTTAGGAGCATAAAAGCAGCCCCACCCCGCCCATTGTCATTCTGTCTGCGGCTGATGATTGCCACATACAGAATGACAATGGGTCAGTTTAGACTCTTACAGCATGTGGTGGCCTCCTCCTGCTGTGGTCTAGGGCTGGGCATTCTGTTAGGGTTAGATGGGAGAAATGTACAAAACAAAAGTACAAAGTTAAAAAGAAGAGGTTATAATTCTTGCACAGTCTCATCATTTCAGAGCTGAAGCATTTTTATTATTAAATAAAACGAAGACATAGTTGCTGCTTTTTTATTTATTTTATGCAACTAACATCCATTGACAAATCCAATAGTCCTGGCTTGTTGTAGGTCTAATGTTACTGGATGTAATGATAGAAACAGCAGAATACCAGTCGGGCGGCATATTATGCGCAGCATATATTTTAAGGTGAGGTGTTTTAAGCTACGCCCTTAATTACAAATCGCTGTGCTTATCTTTTGATAACCGGGAATTTCAATACAACCTTCGAACCCCTGAACAGCGATGATATCGTCCTAACAAGAGATGAGGTTGAAATATGGGGCATCCCAAGATTAGAGCTCCCACAAACTAAAAAATGGACAGAGGCTGCCCTGAAACTTAAAGTTTTTTCCATAGAATTGGGGTTAAGAGCAGCCAATGGCAGAACTGAGTCTGACAAGAATGGGGCCAATACTTTTGATAAAACACTGCGCTCAAGTCGCATAGACTATATATTGTAGGATGTCCGATTGTCGACATTACTTGGGGGCATGGGTGTGAAAGCACGGCTGGAGAGTGACCATAAGCCCCTATGCCTTTCTATGGAATCTTTTTGTAGTAGATTAGAAACAAATATGTGTGATATAGCTCCTATAAAAAGCATCCAACTCTCTAATGACAAACGACGCCTTAAGTGGGATCGGATAGCTAGTTCTGCAGAAATATTATCTAGCATCAGTGATGACATATCTTCTTGTCTGACTGAGTGGCCAGTGAATCTCTGCTTCTGGAAGATCCAAATACAGCTATAGTCCAACATAATAAGCTTTTTAAGAGACTCCTATATTTTCTCACCTCAAAACCTGCCCCTAATCGATCTTTTCACGTACCAAATTCTTGGTTCAACACGGAATGCAGACGGATTCGTTTCATGCTGATTAAATCAATTAAAGACAAGGGCATTCAGCGCTTCCGTGAGGCAAGAATACAATATAAATCCACCCAGGCTCAAGCAAAGAGAGACTGGGATGAGAGGAGGTGGCAGGATCTTAGGGTTGCTTGCTCTGCCAAGGACTCTCGTAGATTTTGGTCCTTAGTTACATGGGGGAATGAGGGTGTAACACGTCCTCCACAAAATCATATAGCCCCTGCAGTCTGGTTTGAATATTTTACAAATTTATATGCTGAAGGCTTCTGTATAGTGGACGAAGGAGTCAATCATACTGATTTGATAATCAACTATCCAGCCCTCTAAAAGGAATCCCTTTTGACTTTATTGACATTCACAAGGCACTAGATGCAGTAGCTAGAGGCAAAGCTCGAGGACCTGATGGCATCCCTGCGGATGTATTCTTTGAGGATAGACACAACTGGTCACAATACATTTTAAAGTTGGCAAATGCTATTGCCAGTGGTGCTCCTGTCCCTGGATCTTGGAGAGGCGCTGAAGTAATCCCCATTTATAAAAAGGATGATCGGGTCTCCCAACTGAATAACCGGCCAATTAGTTTAATCGATGGCATACAAAAAATCTTTGATCAATTACTCTTGGCTAAAATCCAGATTTGGATTTCTAATAACAACATTCTTTCCCCTTTCCAAGCTGGATTTCGGAATAAACTAGCACCCTGGACCAGGTCTTCCGTTTTCTACTACTGTACTGGAAGGTAGTGCTAACTGTACTGGAAGGTAGTGCTAGGTAGTGCTGGAAGGTAGTGCTCCACTGTACTGGAAGGTAGTGGAAAGGTTTCTATGTATGTGGCTTATGTGGATCTAAAGTCAGCGTTTGACTTGCTTCCACGAAAAAGCTATGGGACACCCTTTTGTCTATGGGGATGCCATTGATTCTGCTGAATCTTGTGATATGCTTCCATGAAGCAAATTTTGCGCAGGTACAATGGAGTACCGCGGGTGACCTTACTGAACGCTTCCCTATAGATAGGGGTGTTCGGCAGGGTTGCGTTCTAGCCTTTACGCTATTTTCACTATTTCTTAACGACATTGTATTGTTTTTGTCCCAGAATGAGACCGATGCCCCTGTATTGGCAGGTATCAAAACACCAATATTATTATTTGCGGATGATACCCTACTAATTTCTAAGACACCAGGGTGCATACAGCGATTGCTGTCTCTTTGAGGAATTTTGCAAAGCTCGTGCTTTGAGATGAATACTCTAAAAACTAAATATATGTTGTTTAACCAACCTTGAAGCTATAGGGGAAGAGTAACGTTGGGAGGTATGCCATTAGAGTCCGCACATGTTTTCGACTATCTAGGCTTCACCTTGTCGTCTGATATGGTTTGGAAACCTCAAGTGGATGCTGTGTCTATGAAACTCAGGCAGATTAGTGGGGTCATCTTAATGGAACACAGTTGCTCTTATACTAAACCAATAGGCCCGGCCTTACAAATTTATGATGCAAAGGCACTGGGTTCTGCTCTATGTGGCTCTGAACTATGGGGATTTTCTGATATTGCAGCACTTACCACTGCTGAGAACAAGTTCCTAAGAAATGTAACTCACCTTCCTGCTAGTACTCTGCTGAAACCTTTAATGCTAGATCTGGGCAGAAAATAAATCACTTCTAAAGTATGACTGCGCCCACTTTCATATTGGAGAAGGCTGTGGTGGACCCCCCAATTAGAACACTATGTAGGGGCCCTGAGAGATGTTCTAGCGGCAGACCAGTTTAATAAGATAATATGGCTAGGACAGATCAAAGCACTGTTAACTGACATAGACCTGAGGAGGCTCTGGGACAATCCATCCCATAAACCCATGCCATCCCCATATGTAATTAAGTCAAACAATTGGTCATGGATCTTGTGAGGCGCGTGCGGTACAGAGCATGTCCTTGATGGATAGGTTTATGGATTTCAAATGCTGCAGCGTCCTTGAACCATATTGGGATACCATCATGGCCCCATTATATAGGAAACTGTACTTTCAATTTAGGGTTGCCACGTTGCCCCTGAGAGCCTTTTCAAGCTCTTGGTCTTTTGGTAGAGACGTATTGTGCCCTGGTTGCAACACTCACCTAGAAAACAGTTGCTCACATCTTTTGTCTTTGCCCCAGATATGAGTCTCCACGGCGGAAATGGCTCAAATCACTCTGTAAAATCCTGGCGACTAGAAGTTGTGATAATGCACTCAGAATCCTGAGAACTGATCCTAGTTTAACAATAGTTGTTGCAGTTGCTAAGTTTGTGGGCTGGATGTGGATATTGAGGTCAAAGATTGTAACACTGTGTTGTGATGATCCTGCTATGTTCATGTCTTATTAATACAGAATTATGGTAAGCATACCACACCAGCTTTAGGTATGTACATGAAAGTGGCATGAACTTTTTTTTTTTTTTATTGAAAGAAGTTTTTAAGTGTTTTATAAGATTTTATTGATTTGACTAACGATTCGAGGTTTATGTGTATTGGATTGTATAGCCGGCACACGCAAGAAGTGCAATATGACCATAAGATATTAAGGAGATTTTAACTAGTTCGATTAAGAATATATTGTCTACTATTGATGCTGGATTGCAGCATGTGTCACCTTTTGGAAATGTTTTTATGTTTTTAACCAAAATAAAGCTAAATGAAATGAAATGCAGTTTTTAAACACATTAATCATGAAGGTACATTTCCCTGTGTGCTTCCATCTTGCCCATTTGAAATCTGGAGCATGTCGCACATTTATAGAAATTTGCCTAGATAGACTTTGAAAAAGCAGGACTGTGCTAGCAAAGTCAAGGCTTCTGGTCACCCTATACACAATGAAATGTCAACTCATGAGACAGGTAACTTAAAGGCAGCAGGAGGTGGCATAAGAGTCCTCCTTCCCAAAAGGAATCATCTTGATGAAGATGTGTATATATCCTCAACCAATTACTGTCTAGATTTTCCAACTACAAATACCAGGGGATATCATCATTAAGTCGCAAGTCCTCAGGCATGTATGATAACCTATTGAGCACATGTGCAGAAGAATGTTCTTCCAGTTTGAAGGGGCCATCTTGTGTAGAGAAAAAAAAACTATTCACTTTACCCTGTCGTACATTTCTCACAGTCAGCACCGATAATCGCCCAGATACCTTTCCTTGATGATATCTGCTTGGGTTCTGAACACCTATTGTGGCATTAATGGGATGGTGACTTTATTGATATTTTTATGTTGTATATTGACCATGGAAATTTAGAAAAAACTTTCAACATGGAACAAATTAGGAAAAACATTGTCAAATGGGATTTGTGTCATGGCTTGTGGATAAAGTTTGAGACGCGGACTAATTGTAGGAAAATGGGTTATTGTTGCAGGTCTTCCCTCCCACTTTTTGCCTGGTATCTGGTGCAATTTTGACTAAAAATGTGCTGGTTTCCTGCTAACCAGGCCCCCAGGTCCAGTGTTCTTTCCCTAAAATGTACGATTGTTCCACAATTGGCAACCCTTTAGGATCCATGCAAGCCATTCATAAATGGTACCCCTGGAACCTAGGGCATTGGACCTAAAGAAGATCCCTAAGGACTACAGCACAAATTATGCCACCCTAAGGGACCCCCTCACCAAGCTCATGCAAACTGCCATTGCAGCCTGCGTGCCTTGGTGCAGAGAAAACTGAAGAGTCGACATGGCACACACCCCTGTGTGCCATGCCTGTTAGCACTACATGTGGTAAAGGTAAGGCAGCCCTACGGCAGGCCTTACAGGCAGGGTGCACTATACCCATGTGAGGGCATATTTGCAAGAGTGAATATGTTCCTGTGATATCTGAGTTCACCGTTAGATATTACCAGTGCACAGGTAAGCCATAACGAGTACATGGGTTGGACACTCATGATTACGAGTTGCCCAACTACATGATGGCTTCACAGGACCCCAAGATGTTTGCAACCAAAAAACTGATGCCAGTGCTGTATTTAGCAATAAATACACACAGAGGGCACCTTAAAGGTGCCCCCTGAAAACCTACCGACTAATAGTGTGTTGACTGACTGGTCTCGACCAGCCAGCCACCATAAATACGTTTCTGACCTCCTGAGGTGAGAGCCTTTGCACTCATAGGACAGGAACAAAGCCTGCTCTGGGTGGAGGTGTTAACACCTCCTCCGAGCAGGATGAGCATTCCAGGGTGGGAAGCTTTTGTTATGTGACCCGGGGCCTCTCCAGATCACTATCAATTGCCACCCCCTTGTCCTGACCCCAATTTTTGATGCCAAGATAGGCGGGAAAATTAGTTCGATTAGGAGGTGTGCCCAAATTCAGCCAGCACCACCCCTAGGGCAGGCCAGCTGATGTGGACCCCACTTTTCAGATTCCTCCATGTTGTTTTGGACTGATTTAGCCTTCTAGGGTCAGGGTTATGCCCACTTCCCCCAGGAAGTGGTCATATAGAGGGTGTAGACACCCTAAAGGTAGGTAGCCCTTTGATTACTACCGGTCACTCCCCATAACACTCCTAAATTGAGTATTTAGGTGGGCACCCTGAACCCAAGTACTCAGATTCGATGGATCAACAGAAGAAGGATGAAGAAGAGTCACTGCCTGCGGAGAACTACAGCAGAACTTTGGATTTTGGCACAAAACCCTGCTGTCCTCAGCCCTCTCTCGACATCACAACCGTGTGACTTGTCCTGTGAGCTGGAGAACTACCAAAGCCTTGGGTAGCTTGCCAGCACTTTAACAAACACCGACAGTCTCCCTTGGAGTAGATGAGCTAATCCCCTGCAGTCCGCAGGCACCGACAAGCAGAGTCTGGTCCACCGCCTTGCAGCTCCCCGGCCCGACTGATGGCGCAGATGACCAGAAGAAGGTACTTGTGCCCTGGATGGTCAGATCTGTCTGTCCCCTCCCGAGTGTGAAGACACCAGGACCAACCTGAGCCATACCAACCCCCGGGGTACCGACGCCCTGCACTAAGCAACAACCGTGAGTGTCCAGTTCAGATCCTCACTGCACCAGGACCAAGTAGCCATCGAGGGATGTCAGCATCACTGTTATGTTATGTTATAGGATTTATAAAGCGCATTGGCTGTCCCAGCAACGGGACTTCACAGCACTAGTCTAAAAAATAGAACCAACTGCAAAAGATGCCCAGAAGGGAAAGTACCCTACAGAGTGCTTCGATGGAAAACAACCAGGTCTTCAGGGCTTTCCTGAAGGACCCATGGTTCTCAATACACCTCAGAGTTAGAGGAAGTGCATTTCAGAGGGCAGGAGCTTTAGCGCGGACGGGACAGCCACCCGCTCTTACTCTTCTAACATGTGGCACACAGGCCAGGTTAAGATCGGCTGAGCACAGGGACCGTGAGGGTAAATACAGCGACAGCAAATTGAACAGGATGGGGGCCCCCTGAGATAAAAAGATCTTGTGGGCCGTAAACAAAGCCTTAAACTGAACAACCATATCCACCTGGAGCCAATGCAATCTGCGAATAAGGCCAGCAGCTTGGCAGTGCTTTGGAAGAGAAAACAGCAACCTTGCCGCAGCATTTTGGACCATCTGGAGTCTTCTAATCACAGCCTTATTAGCTCCCAGGTATAGGATGGTGCAATAATCCAACCTAGAAAGGATAAAGGCCTGAACGATAACTTGACAAATTAGGGGATCAAAGACACCAAGAATAGGTTTGAGCCCACGTAAATGCCCAAAGCAAGTGCCTACCGCCGCTTTTGCCTGTTCTGTCACCCCAGGATTGAACATCCTTACCTAGAAGCAGGATTTCAGACTTATTCGTGTTCAGCTGCAAAAAATTAGAAGCCATCCAATCTGCGACCGCCTGCATACCTTTTTGGAAATTGACCTGATCCAATGTGGGAATGCTGGAAAAGGAAAACACAAGCTGAGTGTCATCAGCATAGGACACCAGTGCAAACCCTAGAGCTTTCACAAACTGAGCCAATGGCTGGATATAGATATTAAACAAGGTAGGCCTCAGGGAGGAACCATGGGAGACACCATGATGTAGAGTGTGCCAGTTGGAGCTATTAGGAGTAGACACAACCTGGAAAGAATGATCAGCGAGAAAAGAGGCAAACCAAGTTAAAGCAGTTCCACCTATCCTGTTCTCTCGTAGGCGCTGGAGCAAAATATTGTGACATACAGTATTGAAAGTGGCACTTAGGTCAAGCAGAATCAATACAGAAGAACTGCTTCATCTAAAGCACTGCAAGGTTGCTCAGTGGCCGTGAGGAGGGCTGACTCCATGCTGTGCAGTGACCTGAAACCATTCTTGGAGATACCCAAAATATGATATTCTTCTAAAAACTTGGTTAAGATAAAGTTGACATGAGTCTCTGTTACCTTTGTGAGAAATGGCAAAAGAGAAATAGGACGAACATTTTCCAATTTAGAAGCATGCAGAGCAGGTATTTTCAGGAGGGGGGTAACCTTGGAATGCTTCCAAGAGCTCGGTACTGATGCTGAAGCCAAAGAAAGATTAATCAGTTCAAGACAGAGTGGAGAGGGATAGTCCCCCAGTTGAAGAATCAGGACTGGCCTGAATGGATCGGCTGGAGAGCCCGAATTAACTTTCTTCCATAAGGTGTGTAGCTCTGAAAGGGACAACGGGCGTAGCAAATGGAGCAGTGGCAGGGTACTACTGGTCAGTCCAGCTGGACTGGAAGCAGTAATATTAGGGGCGAAGTTGAAATAGATGTTTTCTACTTTATGAATGAAGTACCTTGCCAGCTTCTCACAGTGTTTGTTGCAAGCTTCAGTAGACTCCGCAGCAAGTACAGGTTCAGTTAAAATGTTAAGGAGGGAAAAAATTACATTTGCAGGGTTGTTACTGTTCTTTATCTCATTGAACGTGTGCTGGGTTCCTGCTAACCAGGTTCCCCGCACCAGTGTTCTTTCCCTAAAGTGTACGATTGTTCCACAATTGGAAACCCTTTAGGATCCATGCAAGCCCCTAGTAAATGGTACCAGAAGGCCCTGAGGGCTGCAGCATGAATTGTGCCACCCTAAGGGACCGCTGTTGGAAATGGCCCTTTTTGCAGAGTTATCTCCAAATGTTTTTTGCTTCTTGCTAATATTTTTCCTGACCTGTTTTTGTTGGCTATAGGACTTTGGGCACTTTATCACTGCTAATCAGTGCTACAGTGCATATGCTCTCTGTTTAAATAGTGAAAATAATTGGGTGTCCCTGATTGGTGTATTTGATTTGCTGGTAAACCCCTAGTAGAGTGCACTGAGTGTACTAGGGCCTGTAAATCAAATGCTACTAGTGGGCCTGCAACACTGATTGTGCCTCCCACATGAGTAGCCCTGCGAATGTAGCTCAGACCTGCCACTGCAGTATCTGCGCACAGTTTTAAACTGCCATGTCGACCTGGAAAGTGCACTAATTTGCCAGGCCCTAACCTTCCCTTTTCTTATATGTAAGACACCTCTCAGGTAGGCCCAAGGTAACCCCATGGGCAGGGGGCAGTGTATGTGAAAGGTAGGGCATGTACTGGTGTGTGTGGCATGTCCTGATGGTGAAATACTGCCAATTTCGTATTTTCACTATTGAAAGGCTATCTGTCCCATAGGATAGCATGGGAGATACTTTGTAACATCTTACAAGCATAACTTCCCATTGGGACAAGATAGAGGAATAAAGTTGAGGGTCTCTGGACTGAAAGAATTTAAGAACACATCTTTTAGTAAAGAGGGTTTTTAAATTGTGGGTTTGAAAATGCCACTTTTAGAAAGTAGACATTATCTTGTTTAACCAGTCTGTGTGCCTCTGCCTGTTTGTGGATTGACTGTCTGGTTTTGGAGTGACAGGGGCTGGGGGTGTTCATTCACTGTAGATAGCCACTGGGGAAAGGGGGGGTTGAGGTGTGCCAGGCCCTTCCTGGATGACTCAGAGCTGAGCTGAATAGACCTTGGCTGCATTTAGAGTAGTGGGAGGAGTTTTCCTTGCACCTGAATAGGGCCTGTCTCCCTTGCACAATGCTGTCTCCACCCCATGTTGTCATACTGCACCAGTGAGGATAGAACTGGGTTGGACTGTGCTTTGGAAACCGTTGCACAAAGAAGAACAAAGACAAAATGGGGTGTTAGTAGTGGACCTTCAACCCCAGAACTTTCGATCACTTCTGGACTCAAGAGGAACCTTTGTCAAGGAGAAGATCTGGAGAGCTGTGAAGAGGAACACTGCCCCTTTTGTAGTGTGCTGTGTGGGGTTGGCCTGCAGTTGCTGCTTCTGCCAAGGAAAGGACAAAGACTGGAACTTTGCTGAGAAACCTGCTTGAAAAAGAATCTCCAAGGGCTTGTGTGTGCTGGCCTCCTGTTCTAAAGTCTCAGGGACACAAAGACTTCACTCCCAGCTCCCCGGAACTCTATTGCTGAGAGTTCTGACCTGCCAGGATGTGCCTGTTCCAGTTTTGGGCCTCTGGAAGTTGTTCTTGCTGTTGGGATCTGGAAGAAACCTAAGAGAAGCAAGAAAAGCAATCTCCGTGACGCCATGACCTGCGCCGAGGTCAGAAGCAATGCTCGTGAAGTGCACAACGCACTGCCCGGCCTGCATTGCAGCTCTGATACTCTTCGACGCCTGCTGATGTCTGCAGTTTTCGGCAAACCTGGCACCAGCGCTCACACAGACCCCGTCACCACCAGTGCCTGCATCCTGTTATTGCAGCGCCGTTAACTGCCAAGGGTGACTCCACAAACTCGCTGACTTTGCATCACCTCACCGGAACCGATGCCTCACTGCCGACGCAACCAACTTTCCCTGTCCTGGATTCGACATGCCGCCTCCTCGCAGATACGCCTCACCTCCCCAGTAAATACAAGGAGATAATGGGCGGAGTGCTGAAACTTTTCAAACACTCACCCCCAGTCACAGATCCGGGTTGAATCCATCATCATTCTTTAGCTCACTTTGCCACCCCAGTTCAGACATAGCCATATGCAAATCAGTCTTGACCCTGTGCCTCATGGGAACAGTCCAGACCGAACTGCCAAGCCATGTCTTCCCTGGACCGGAATCAAGCATCCTGGGACCGGTTTCGGGCTAACAGCCCTCATCAGCCAGGCTAGCTTGAATCCAGTGGCAAAGTGAGCAAGGGACCCACGTCTGAGCATACCCTGCCAACTTAGGGCGAACAAAGCAAACACAAGGAGATAATGGACGGAGTGCTGAAACTTTTCAAACACTCACCCCCAGTCACAGATCTGGGTTGAATCCATCATCATTCTTTAGCTCACTTTGCCACCCCAGTTCAGACATAGCCATATGCAAATCAGTCTTGACCCTGTGCCTCATGGGACCAGTCCAGACCGAACTGCCAAGCCATGTCTTCCCTGGACCGGAATCAAGCATCCTGGGACCGGTTTCGGGCTAACAGCCCTCATCAGCCAGGCTAGCTTGAATCCAGTGGCAAAGTGAGCAAGGGACCCACGTCTGGGCATACCCTGCCAACTTAGGGCGAACAAAGCAAACACAAGGAGATAATGGACGGAGTGCTGACACTTTGGTTTTGCTCACCTCCCCAGTGGCAGCCAGGGAGCCAGCCTCGACCTCGGCACCGACGCCTCACCTCCATGACGCTGTGCATCATCATAGACTTCGTTTTCCAAGGTACTGTTTGTTTGGGGGTCCGTGTGACACCGTGCCCGAGGCCGCGCACCTCGCGGTCGGCGCCATACTTTGGATTCATTGCTGTCACAATGTCGTAATAGCCCCAGGTGGAGCTATTTATTTTCTACAAGCTTTATTTTGGAAATAACTGTTTTGAATTGCTATTTTACTACATGTATGTTGGATTTTTGTCGTTTTGATCTTGTTGAGGTTAGATAAAGATATTTTATTTTTCTAAACTGGTGTGGTGTCCACTTGTGGTGTTCTCACTGTATTACTGTGTGTCTGGAGTATAAATGCTTTACACATTGCCTTTAGGATAAGATTGTCTGCTTGTGCCAAGCTACCAAGGGTGTGAGCAGGGGTTATCTAAAGTGTGTATCCCCCTTACCCTGACTAGAAGCAAGGGTCCCTACTTGGACAAAGGTACCTACCTCTGCCAATTAGAGACCCCCAGTTCTAACAACCGCTCACGGAGATAATGCAAACTGCCATTGTAGCCTGCATGTCTTGATGCAGAGAAAACCAAAGAGTCGACATGGCACATGCCCTGTGTGCCATGCCTGTCAGCACTACATGTGGTAAAGGTAAGTCACCCCACCAGCAGGCCTTACAGCCCTAAGGCAGAATGCACTATACCCATGTGAGGGCATATCTGCGAGAGTCAATATGTCCTGATGATATCTAGGTTCAACCTTAGATATTACCAGTGCACAGGGAAGCCATAATGAGTACATGGGCTGGACACTTGTCATTATGAGTTCCCCAGCTACATGATGGCTTCACTGTACCCCAAGGTGTTTGCTACCAAACACCTCGTCTTAATAAACCCACACTGATACCAATGCTGGATTTATTAATAAATGCACTCATAACCTACCGACTACTAGTGTGTTGACTGACTGGTCTCCACCAGCCAACCACCATAGACAAGTTTGTGACCTCCTGAGGTGAGAGCCTTCGCTCTCGGAGGACAGAAACAAAGCCTGCTCTGGGAGGAGGTGTTCGCACCTACTCCAAGAAGGATCTGCATTCCAGGGTGGGAAGCTACAAAGGCCTGCCGCCTTTGTTATACAACCCTGGGCCTCTCCAGATAGTGAAGTTGCCACCCCCCTGTCCTTACCCCACTTTTTGGCAGCAAGACAGACGGGAAAATTAGTTTGATTAGGAGGCGTGCCCACATTCAGCCAGCACCACCCCTAGGGCACGCCAGCTGATGTGGACCCCTCTTTTCAGATTTCTCCATGTTGTGTTGGACAGAATTAGCCTTCTAGTGTCAGGGTCATGCCCACTTTCCACAGGAAATGGTCATATAGAGGGTGTAGACACCCTAAAAGTAGGTAGCACATTGGCTATTACATGTCACTCCCCATAGCATCCCTAGATTGAGTGTTTAGGTGGCACCCCTGAACCCTAGAACTCAAATTCAGCGGATCAACAAAAGAAGGATGAGTCACTGCCTGGTGAGAACTGCAGCAGAACTTTGGACTTTAGCGCAAAACCCTGCCGTCCTCAGCCCTCTCTTGACAATCCCGACAGAGTCTCTTGTCCTGCAAGCTGGAGAACTACCAAAGCCTTAGGAAGCCTGCCAGCACTTCAACAAACACCATGAGTCTCCCTTGGAGTAGAGGAGCTACTTCCCTGCAGTCCGCAGGCACGGACAAGCAGAGTCCGGTCCACCGCCTTTCTGCTCCCCCCTGCCCGACTGACACCACAGTCGACCAGGAGAAGGTACTCATGTTCTGAAAGGTCAGATCTGTCTCCCCCCGAGTGTGAAGACACCAGGACCAACCGGAGCCGCGCCATACCGTACCAACCCCCCGGGGTACCGGACGCCCTACATCAAACACCGATCGTAAGTGTCCAGTTCAGATGCTCACTGCACCAGGACCAAGCAGCCATCAAGGGACGTCAACATCACTGAGACCCACTTCAAGAGTGGCCCAGCTGCTCTGACTTTGCCCCTGCCAGCTGTTTGTCCCTGACCACGAGGTGCATCTTTGCGCACCCAACCCCGCCGACCTAACCACTCTGCACCCGAGCTGCCTGGTCCAGGTCTCAATGAACTGGATGTGCCCCCGTGCTCCAAGACCACTTACGACCTCAGCCCCCATTTTGGAGTCCTCTGACGTGCCCGCATGTCCCTCTGTGCAGCCTCTTTTTCAGGTGGACACCCTTCTGAGTAGCGCACCAGCTACCAGCCTCACTAGCACCCTGCTCCTGATAGAACCCGGGCGGTTCCCGGAGAACTGCTGGTAGTACTTTGAACGATGGCCCGCTACTACTTTCATTCCCAGAAGGTGAACCCCGGAAACCAACTGTACCTACCTTTATGCATCTTTGACTTTTCCTCCCATAGGATTGCATTGTAAAAGCACACAGGTTTGAAACATTTACTTGTCTGTGTATATTTTTTATCAAAAACTGTATTTACCTTAAAACAAAGATCTTGAGTTTGAAATATATATACAAAAAAGTGTTATTTTTTTCCTAAGTTGGTCTCGGATTTATTCTTTGAGTGTGTATCTCATTTATTGCCTCTGTGAGTACAACAAATGCTTAGCACTGCCCTCTGATAAGCCTAACTGCTCACCCACACTACCACAAAAGAGAGCATTAGTATTATCTACTTTAGCCTCTATAAACCAATTGGGACCCACTGGACTCTCTGCACAGTGTACTTTGTTTTAGTACATTATATAGTGAGCCTGCTTCCTACACTAATGCTGTCTCAGAAGAGAACATCTACTTAAAGCAGTACTGGTGTTGTAGCAGGAACGCTTGTGGTTGCTACTTTGCTGGTAGTGGACTTGATGTGGTACCCTCAGCCTTCTGCCAGCATTGCTCTTAGCACTGTTGGGAAAAGGGGGTCACTTCTACATTTTCTTGGGTTGAGTTAGAACATTTCTGTCTCAAGTGTCAAAGGACTGTACAGATTTCACCACCTGACTGCAGAGGATTAATCAGGCCAAAACCTGTCCTGGGTTGCTTGCGTTCTGGTTCATAAAGGACCTGGTTTGGCAGTTTGGGCTGGACTGTTCCTATTGGAGCAGGATCAAGACTGATTTGCATCTGGCTGGACCTAAGCTGAGGTGCCATGGGGTGTGGTGGGGGCAAAAGATCAATAGGTTGGAATGCTACCATAAGTGATTGCCATGTCATGTTTGGGCTTTGCAAGCATTCCTCCTATCACTTTTTGTGTGTTTGAGGGCATTCAAGTATCTTCAGTAATGGTGTTGAGACAGAATATCGATTTGGAAATGTCGACTTACACAAATATCGAGTTGGAAATATCGTTATTTAGAAATATCGACAGCAAGAATATCGTGGTCAAGAATATTGAATTTAAGGTAAGAAATATCTTTTT
Organism: Calotriton arnoldi; assembly: GCA_963921515.1. NCBI lineage: Eukaryota > Metazoa > Chordata > Amphibia > Caudata > Salamandridae > Calotriton > Calotriton arnoldi. The sequence goes on along the minus strand of CAWUFW010009736.1, from coordinate 651,801 downwards.
AAAAATATAGAAGTCATTAATATTGTTAGCAAAAATATAGATGTTTAAAATATCGATTTTTTAATTAGTGTTATGTATTTTAGTTTATATTTTAAATGTATGTATTTTTTTGTATAAGTATTGTTTATGTTTTTAATGTATGTGTTACATTTTTAGTAGTTATGAACTTTATTTTATTACATTTTGCATTTTTTAGTTCCATAGCGGGTTGTGGGATTATAGGGGAATAGGGTGGGAAGTCATTTAATTATAATAAATTAATGATTATTTTTTATTTATTTATTTTAGATTTTATAGTGTTAATTGTGGGAAGTAATTTATTTGTAATTAATTATTAATTGGTTGTTAATTAATATTAATTAATTCATTGATAATTATGGTAATTGTGTGAATCTTTTTAGGTGCGGGTTGTAGGGTTTAGAGGGGTAAAGGGTGGGAAATAATTTATTTTTGATTAATTAATAATTAGTTGTTCATTTATATTAATTAATTGATTGAAGATTTATTATGGAAATTGTGTAATTAATTTGTGCAGTTAATTTTAGATGTGGGTTGTGGGGTTTATAGGGTTAAAGGGTGGGAAGTAATTTATGTTTACTTAATTAATAATTCGTTGTTAATTTATATTAACTAGTTAATTGATAATTAATTATGGTAATTGTGTGATATTTTTAGGTGTGGGTTGTGGGGTTTATGGGGTAAAGTGTGGGAAGTAATTTATGTTTAATTAATTAATAATAGTTGTTAATTAATATTAATTATTTAATTGAAAATTAAATATGGAATTTGTGTAATTAATTTTAGGTGTGGGTTGTGGGGTTCATAGGGGTAAAGGGTGGGAAGGAAGTTATGTTTAATAAATAAAAAATTAGTTGATCATTAATATGAATTAATTAATTTATATTTAATTAGGGTATTTTGTTTATATTTTTTGTGTGTGGGTTTTATTGTTATAGGGGTACAGTGTGGGAGTAAATACATTTTACTTACTTTATAATAAGGTGTTAAATACTATTAGTTTTTAATTGAAAATAAGTTTTAATTGTGTAAATATTTTATTTACAGTTTAATTTTAGCTGTGGGTTGTGGGGATTATAGGGGTAAAGTGTGAGGAGTTAAATAATTTTTATGAGTTTTAATTAATAATACTTCCTTAATTGGTAATTAATTATGTTAGTTAAGGAACTACGGGGCCCATTAGGATGGCGGGCGGAAGCACCACCGCCGTGCTGGCGGATGCAAAAACCACCAGTTACCGCCCGCATGCCACAGCCCACACGCCCGCCAAATTACGATGTGAAAAGGCAGCCAAACACCGCCGGCAAGCCAGCGACGCCGTCCGCCATCAAAGTGCGCCCGCTCACGTAGCGGCGCAGCCCAATGGAGACACACCGCCAGACGAAATCACGTACCGCCCGGCGTACAAATTACGATGCCGCAAACAAACAGCTCCCACGGCTAAGAGACACCGCACGTGAAAGTGAGGCGGAAACCCGAACGCCGAGCACAGACACCGAAGAGGCGACCCCCCGAGCATGAATCCAGCACTGCAGGCCCTCCCCATGCTATACCTGATGCACCACCAAGGAGGCAACGTACCGCGGAGACGCAGGTAGGCACACACACAACAAGGGCACGCAAACAGCGCACACAGTGCAAGTGCGGAAAAGGAGGACATGGCACCCCCCAACACCCCTGCGTGGACAAGACACATCCACCACTGCACCCACAAATGTAACACAGGGCAAATTGCAACATCTCGCAACTATCATGGGCACACCACCTGGGACCAGGAACTAACGACCCCGTCACGGCACCGCAGCACAGCGGCGATGACGCAGCCACACATGCGCACAACTCAGCGCCCAACCATAACGCCATGTATGCGTCGCACACAAACAACACAGGGACACAACCAAGCACCACACACACCAGCCACACCCAGAACGCACATGACACGTGACAGGCCTGCCACAGTCATGTCCCCAACGCCCAATTCACGGACAACACCCAACGTCACACAACCGACGCCCACATGTCAGTGAAGTCACGCAACATCAGGACACACCCCTGTGTGACAAACATGGCGAAGCACACAGCGGCGGCAACACCACCCAGCAGAACATGGGCCCCGTCGGGAAGAGGCACGCCAGTACCACACAGAAACACCCATACCACCCTGCACCCATGAACCAGACATACAAAACGGAACACCAAAGAGCCCGGGGACCGACAACAGGTGGACCCAAGAATGACACCCACACACAAGGCCCAACGCATAGCGGAAACACAGCCTGCCGCCCACACACGGGAGAGCAGACAGCACTGAATGACCTTCCATTCCAACTCCGAAACCACAACCCGACTAAACAAGCCGGAGAATACAGCCATTGTCCCAAAAAAAGACCAACACAGGCATGCAGAGGAAACCGACCACAGGGCAGATAGCGCATATCACCTAAGAACATACCGAACGGGAAAGAAAAAATATAAAACTCCCCATGCCGTTCCCATGCAAGTTATCTGGAAGGAGTCACACACCACTGACCTTGAACATTCAGAGAAGCACGTGGGATGAGGGCCCGTGTCCTCCGCACAAGCTAACAGAACACAAGTCCTGCCCCCTACGACCATCACAGACCTCACAGCAACCTCGGAGCTTGCACACTGCAGACTGCACACACAGCCGGAGCACGCCACCACATCGCCCCGCAGCAAAATGGCACCTACAACACACCTACCCAACTACGCCAGACAGGTCAAGCTGTACAAACACAACCTGATACAGATAATGGGATGCGAACCCCTATCCCTGCTGAACGTAAGTTACCGACTGACTTACCGCATCGCATTGTTCAGCTGCGTCATACCCGTCTTCTACTGTCGGAGGTGTCCCTTCCACCATCCTGTGGAGTTGTGCCTCTCCAACCCGGCATGTCCAAGGGCGGACCTGCTACCACTATTCCACCCTCTGGACGCACACGACAGGGTCTGTTCAGCCTATGGGGGCATGGCGTATGTGGCGAACATCGGACCCACACTGCAATGGGACCACTGTGCCTCCACACGACGGATCATGGATCACAGCTACATCGAATGTCACCCAGCATGCCCCATCATGCTCCTACAAGGGACAACTTACGAACAACACCGTGACAGCCACCATCCGCTACATTGGCTGGCAAACATGTATACCACCAATGAAATGGAAGCCCTGCAGGAAGCCATCGCATACCTGTCAACCTGTCAATTCGTAGGACCCCGACGCAATCCCCCAATTGAGCCATGATGTCCGACACTGTACCCATGCTTAGCTTCCGCACGGACTGGCCAGTAACCACTACAACAGCCATACCAAACGACCTGCAACTGATACCACACCATCAACGACACTGCCATGACATCGGATGTGTCCGGGACATGCACTCTGTTCCCCATCACATCCAGGAACTCTGCATGTATCGGGGGAGGCAGTGGCATGGGATATGTGTATCGCACCCACATGGACAGAACTGCACGTACAACTATGCCATGACATGGATCCTGCGCCCATGGACATATGCACCGCACAGTGGACAGGAATCGCTCGGCTGGAGTATGTGAGAGCTGCACCCCTTCTCCCCTCCCCGGAAATCCCGTAACAGGACCTTTGCATGGACGACAAGTGCATACAACAACAACACGACCCCAGTGACTGTGACATGTCCAGTAGCCACCATATGGCAACAACAAGTGGGACGCCGTTGCATGCACGTAAGCCCATGCCCTGATGTCAACTCACACGCACGCGTGCATGAGTAACAACAGCAGCACACCTGTCACATGGAACTGAGATGGACTGTGCCCATGATGCCAAGCGGTCTGGTAGGCTAAATGTATACCGTCTGTGTCAAAGTCCGCAGCACCGCAGCTATTTGCAAATGAACATTAGCACAGCAACGGCCAAAGCAGATGTAACTCTGAAGCCCACATCCCACATGCAACAGCTAATCACATGTACCCCTACACCCTTAGCTATGTGTAATCATGCTCAGTATATCCTCCACATGCATTCCGCTGCCAGTAGTGTCCACTATACTGCATCACAGAGGACATAAGTCACAATACATGGTTTGAAGAAAGAAACTGTCTCTGCTGATTCCTTTCACAAGTACGAATGTGAGATGATGAGAGTGTGTGATGTACACGGCAGTCGTGACATGACTATGTAGTCCACTGTCATTGGATGTTAACGCAAATGAGTAGCACAACTGTGGAAGACACACATGTGTCGTGTGAAGCGGGAGTGACGCTTCGCTCAGGTGGGTGGGTGTGACGGGTAGATGCGCACATGCAAAGTTGAAACACGCTGTGTCGGGAGGGGTCCGGAACTGCACATTACCGCTTCCCTGGGCAATGTTAAAGGCCACCTGTCGGGGGGATGTGAACACGTGTGTGCACAGCAGCCGGGCACACGAACAATGCGGTATCAGGCGTACACGTCAGCCCACCCTCTGTGGACAAGCTGGATCCTGTTGTGCGCCCGCCAGGCCCTTGACAAGGCACACACAGCCCCTGCCGACCAGGTGTATCCCCAACATTGTCAACCTGCACAGGCAATCCAGGGCACGGGATGGCAGTGGAGCATGGTGGGGAGAGGACTCGGCGCGCTCCTCCGGGACACATCACGCAGGCAAAACATCCTCAATGTGTAGCATGGCACAAGTCATATGGAAGTATTGGGGGACGCACACATCACGAGCAGGAGTGACGTCACGGAAGGTGGCTCGCACCATCCCACCCATTGCCTACATCTCCACACACGTCACATGCCGTTGCAACAGAGAAGCCAGCGCGTGCGCAAGCACCTCCGAGCCCGCCCCAGTGAGGCAAAAGAGTGAATGTGTGGGTCCATCAGCCCCAGATGGACGCGGCATGGGCCGCTAGGGCAGCTACAGCCTCTGTGTGTCGCAGGTGGTGTATCCGGACTGCGGAGACTGCTATGCATTGTCTATGTTGCCCGGGTCTCGAGTCGGGGCACCACGCAGGTGGACGGCGTCCCGCCACACATCATGCCGTGAGACAGACCACTCGTTCAACTGGACCCACACATACACTCCTTGGCCTCTCCGGGGCGAGCTTGGGGCTGCATCTGCATGCGCTAGCCCCACAGGTGCAAATGCATATTGGGGGGAGCGAGGGAGGCCATGAGGACAGGGACAAAGACGACTGTATTACTGTCAGTGAGTTCAAGGAATGACCCTGATGTGGACAGGAAAAGACGTGCCCCGTGTGTATTGCAACTAGTCGCTAATCCGATCACCCTCCCATGTCCTGCATGTAAGCCCGCACCTAGCCCCGCCCACCCGCCACATAGAAATTAGCACCAGCACAACATCATTCACATTCGAAGCACTGACTGGGGGTGACAACCATTGGACACACTTGTTGAGGCCACCCACGCGTACATGTGGGCCCTCCATGATCCATGTCACCTGCGGCAAAGTGATGACATGCGCAATGACGGAAGTGAGGAGAGCTGTCCGCCCCACGCACAGATGGTGCATCAGCTCCACAGACCCAGCAGCGAGTGCAGCAGGGGTCACATGTGCAGGGGCAGCTGTGCCTGGTGTGAAGGCACATTCAAATTGACAGCACATCGACCAATGTGTAGTCTGCCCACATCTACAGTCCATTATCATGCGGACATAGAAAATGAACATAGGGCAACACATCTGTGTGGGTGCACCCACTGTGACCAACACTGCGCAATCATCGACGTACTCGCCCTGTGCATGGCCCACCACGCAACGGAGGTCACATTCAGTGCCACCATCCCACACACACATCCCTATCACGAGACATGGTGTGTCCAATAGTCAGTACTGAGTTAGCGCCCATCTGGAGGGTCCTGAACAGGAGACACATGCAACCCACTAGGCAGTCGGTGCTGTCACCTACTGGCATTGTGCAGTCAATGTGCAGGCCAGGCCTGCTGGGACTGAGAGGGGCAGCATGGCCCAGCCTGACATTCACACGAGCAACAAGTGCACTGAGACCTGCATTGGCAATTGCAGACGTTGGCCTGCACCCAGCTGGCCCGGGACGCCTACCTCCATAGTGGAACACGCAGGGTGCAACCGCGAGGGTCATCGGAGTTGGCCGTAATGGCCTGGCCCATGTTGGTGACAGTCCGCTGATGCCATGTGCACCACACAGTATGATGTGCGCACTGCATCTGCAGGTGTGGCCATGATGTGCGTGTGGGTGCAGGTGCACAATGGACGGGGCCACAACATGCCGTGTGCATAGGCAGGGACGGCCAGTGGCCGGCCCCCACATGTCTGTTAGCATGTCATCATCTGCACATTGGCATGGGTGCATGGTATACGCATATGCACACGCATGTCATCTCTCACTATGTACATCTGCCACTTGGCACGTGCAAGGTTACGTGTCACATGTGATGTGTATTTGCAAGCACACAGCCGTGTTGGCATGGGGCTGTCAATGTGTACACCTGACAATGCTTCTGGAGGTGTGATCCGTACAGTGCTGCACATAGGGTGCAGTGGTGACACCAATGACTGTCTCATATCCCCTCGTGCCACAGGTCCCACTTGTCTTGGCCGCTCAGCCTGTGCCCACATCGTCGTTGGTGTGTGCCATACTCATCCAGCCTCGGAAGCAGTGTGATGCACAGCAGCCAGTCATGTTGCCGTGGTGTTGCCGCTTGCCGAATATGCAGTCAGTCCCCATCAGCACGCCTCACAGGTCATTGAGGCCTGGATCCCCATGTGCATGCACATAGCAATGGTTTGTGTCACTGCCCATTGCTATTGGTGGGAGACCTGTGTAAGTGTATTGTGGCTGTGCTGTCCCTGCATGACAGCTGTTCTGTGACTCATGTTCTTGCTCTGTCATATCAGTTATGTGTATGTGAAAATGCCATGTGGCGTGTTGCTTTGACATGTGTCCACTTCCATCTTTCCTAGGCGGAGACCAAACATTTACCGCCCTTACCAATTGTTGGCGGACATGGAGGATTCTGAGGTCATCCGGAAATTTCGTCTGGACCGACCAACCCTGCATCGACTATGTGCCATGTTGGAACCCCACCTCCGTCCTCGCAGGGTGTATCCGACAGCATTCACCCCCACGGCTAAGGTGATGGCTGCACTGCATTTTTTCGCCACTGGGTCATTCCAGCACACAGTGGGCAGTGGAGGTGGGATGTCCCAGCCCATGTTCAGCATGGTGCTGAGGGATGTACTGGCAGCCATGATGCTGTACAGGAACAGGTACATCCGATTCCCCAGGGCACGTGAGTTGGCGGCAGTGAAGGGTGCATTCTATGCCCTTGGACGGATCCCACACGTCGTTGGTGCCATAGACTGCACCCATGTTGGCCTTGTCCCACCACAGGCCACTGAGCAGCTCTTCCGCAACCGGAAGCACACGCACTCCCTGAATGTGCAAGTGGTGTGCCTTGCGGACATGGTCATTTCCCACGTGTGTGCAAAGTTCCCAGGCTCGGCCCATGACGCGCACATCATGCGCAACAGCATATTACCACGACTGATGACCAATCTGCAACAGGACCGTGGCTGGATTGTCGGTGAGTATGTGGAGTTGTGTAGCGTGCTGGCTTAAGGATGCTGTCTACTGTCCTGTTTGAATTGCAACGGTTCTCTGTGTCCCTCACGCCCAGGTGACTCGGCTTACCCGAATGGGCCCTGGCTGCTCAGTCCATTGCGAAATCCTCGGAGCCCAGCAGATGACCGCTACAATGAGGCACATGGGAGGACCAGACGTGTGGTCGAGCGTACCTTTGGCCTCCTCAAGTCCAGGTTCAGATGCCTGGACCGCACCGGGGTGCGCTGGCGTACTCCCCACAGAAGGTGTGCCAGATAGTGGTGGCGTGCTGCATGCTGCACAATCTGGCCATTCGAAAGCAGATCCCCCTAATTGTGGATGACGGAGATCAACCAGGGCCCCAGCCTGCACACCAGGACAGCTCCAGTGAAGAGGACAGTGGAGAGGATGAAGCTGTGAATGTGCGTCAGCAGCTCATCGCCCGCTACTTCACTTGACGGTGAGTGACCATGTACGACGGCTGATGTAGCTGTAGTTGTGCAGGTGTATGTGTGCTCTGTTACTGGGGCCTTTTGTTCACTGAGTGCTGTGTGTCAATGGTCCATGTCCAGGTTGGTATGCCACTGTCAGTGGCTGTAGCATTGTGCCCTGTTGCTCTGTGAGATGTGTGTGCATTGCTTGTAGTTGGTGACAAGTACTGTGTGATGAGTGTGTGACACACTCATTGAATGTACTCTTGTTCTGTTTTTCACCCCTAGGTCCCTGCAGCCTCTCCTGTCCCATCGACATGCCACACAGCAGATGCAATTCTGCTCATGGTGGCGATTGCACATCGTGGAATAAACCCAGGACACATTAAGCCGATTGTGATCAAGGTGTATTTATTTACAGCGGTGACATGTGATTGTGTGCAAGGTGATGACAAATGTGGTGCATGCTGTGACAATGAGTTGACGGTCATGGCTGCGTGATGGTCAAGGTGTACCCATGGAGTTCTATGTCCACAGTCCAACAGACACATGCCATTCACATGGCAGTGTGGGGTAGGATCGTATTACAAGTCAATGCAGTAGGTGGTCAAGGTGGCTGGCTGACTCACTGGCGTTTGGTGCGGGCGAAGTCCTCTCTGGACACCTGTTTCCACTTCGGACGGCCCCTTCCACGTTTGGTAGGGGGTGTTGATGTTCCGCTGGTGGTGGTTGAGGAGTGCTCACTCGCTGTGGACGCAGGGGAACGCGATGCTGCACGAACCTGCGCCACAGCAGGTGGTGGCGGAGGTGGTGTTGCTGGCCTTGCTTGTGCCCTCCCCCACCACCAGCTGGCCCATGAGGTCCGCGATTTGGGCCATATGGGCGTCCATGGACCTCAACACCGCAAGGACCTCCCGCGTGTCGCTTGCCGACCTGGCCCATTCGCCTTGGGCCTCTTCATAGGCCCCAAGGACTCTGTCGATTGGCGGCAGGGCTTGGCTCCCAGGCACAGTTGGCGTTGGCCTGGCCCTGCTCCTCCTACCAGTACTGCTGCCACCGACCTGCCCACTAGCCACATTGCTCACCACGGTCCTCGCTGTGGCTCCCAGGGTGGACCCAGTCGGCCGGACCACCACTTGCGCTGGGGCTGGGGCCAGTGATGACGTGGTGGTGGTCGCGGCGGTGGTGGTGGTTGCGGCAGTGGGAGTGGCCGCAACGACCGTGGGAGTGGCCGCCACAACAGTGGTAGTGGCCGCTACGACAGTGGCAGCAGGGGGCTGTGAGTGGTCATCAGCCCTGGATGATGGGTTGGTGGGTAGGAGGGTGCCTGGGGTGCGGTTGGGCCCTGCCACACCAGATGGGCCTGCTGGGTGGTCCGTGTCCGAATAGGAGGACAGATCCTCCACATCCGTGAGTCCTTGTTGGGGGCTTGCAGGCTGGCTGTGCTGGCTGCTGTCTCCATCTCCAGCATCCAGCAGTTCGTCACCTGTGGGGGGAATGAGATATGTTATTGTGTTGCACCTGACAAAGTATGTATAGGTTGTCTGACATCCACAGTTCGTGCACAGTCGTGCACAGGTTTCCCGGAGCCGTGTGTGTGGCTGTGCTATTTGTTGTTGTGTGGGCATGCCAATGGGACTGTGTGCTGTGGACATGTGGCATGGGACGGATTGGCAATGCCGATGGGTGTGTTGCTGTGCTCCTGCTTTTTGTGGCTCTGGTGTATGCGGACTCCAGACCCATCGTGGAGGTTGGTTTGTACTATGCTCTTGGGGTTCAAATGTAACGCTTCGAAACGCAGATGGCAAAATGGGGGTCAGCCCCTGAAACGCATTTGAGATGAACTATGCTTTGGGGGTTCAAATGGAACGCTTCGAAACGCAGATGGCAAAATGGGGGTCAGCCCCCTGAAACGCATTTGAGATGAACTATGCTTTGGGGGTTCATATGGAACGCTTGAAAAGCAGATGGCAAAATGGGGGTCAGCCCCTGAAACGCATTTGAGATGAACTATGCTTTGGGGGTTCATATGGAACGCTTAGAAACGCAGATGGCAAAATGGGGGTCAGCCCCTGAAACGCATTTGAGATGAACTATGCTTTGGGGGTTCATATGGAGCGCTTAGAAACGCAGATGGCATAATGGGGGTCAGCCCCTGAAACGCATTTGAGATGAACTATGCTTTTGGGGTACATACTGTGAGCCATGGGTGCAGAACGTGACATGTGTTGTGGCAACATGACAGTGCATGGTCTGAGGTGTGTGTATTTCTGACATACCCTGCATATTTGCTGTCTGTTGTGATTTCTGGCCATGTAATTGGACGCATTGTTATGAGTGAGTGATGGTTGTGTGCCACACGACGTATTGCAGATGGTCCAATTCCTTGGTGTGCGTGCTGCCCTGTGCCATGTGCATCAATGCAGTGCTCGGGGGTGTGGCCCATGTTATGTGTGTTGTTGCTCACAGTGTGACGTGCGCTTCATTCACTTCTGGCACATGATTTGTCATGGGCATGTTTCTTTGCGTGACTACTGTATGTGGACCAGCTGTTCGGATGACATACCTTTCATGTGACTGGGGCTGACGGATGAGATGGATGGTATGTTGTATGTGCATTGTGTGTCTGTGTGTTTGATGGGTCCAGTGGTGTTCGTGTGCATTTATGTTGTTCCACGCTGTTGCGTCTAGTGTGGTATGTCTTACATGGGCGTAGTTGTGGGATGTGTGGTTGACAGGCAGTAGGGGCTACATGGACAGGACTTCGATGGTGTTGCAGTTGTGTGTGATGGGTTGCACTGTGCCTGCCGTGTGGTTCTGTAATCAGTGTGACTTGTGCATGCAGACGTGGCTCCTTGGGTGTTGCTGTGTCTGTGATGGGTCATGTGGGGTGTGACTCTGTGGTTCATGTCCGTGTGCACATTGTTCACATGGTTGTGACAGGGAGCAGTGCTGCGTGTTCCTCTGCTACTTGACATGTCCCATGTGTTAGTCGTAATTCAGTCCTCATGCCTCCAGTCACCCCGCCCTGTCCAGTTTCCCACCTGCAGGTTGTTTTTGAGCGTGCACTGGACTGGATGCAACATGGTTATGGGCGGGGGGTGCTCCATGTTGCAGGTCTGTGGGGGTGGGGGCGGTGTTATGGGTCGTGGTGATGGCTGGACACCCACTGACACCGTTTGTCCTGGGGCGGGATGTCTACCTGTCGGCTGCCGGTGTGCACTGCAGTGGCTGCTACGTGGGTGTGGGGTGTGGGCTGTGCTCCTCCTTGCTGTGCTGTGGAACTAGGGGCCTGGTGTGTGTTGTACTTCAGCTGTCCCCCTCCCACCCACTGCCTTTGTGTTGCGGCTACTTACCTGTTACTTGTCGGTTGGTGCAGCTACGGCTGCCACATGGGTGTGGGGGTGCTCGTTGTGGCGCTTCTGGAGTACTAGGGGACCTGTTGGTGGTTACGTGGCTGGCTGGGTGTACACATGCCCCCATGGTTTTGTTAGTTGATATGTTTGGGCTGTGTGTGTGGTGGTGCCTGTTGCATGTGTGAGTGATGTGTTGTGTATTGTGTACTGGACATGGGGGTGTTTGTCCCTCGGAGCTATGGCATGGTGGTAGTGCATGTGAGTACATAGCGGTGTGCTGGTATACATTTGTTTGTACTTACCAGCCTCCACTCCCCTGGTAATCCGGTGAGGATCTCCGGATGGATGATGACTTGCACCTTCTCCTCCCACGCTTTGAAGGTCTTGTAATGCGCGGGATTCCCTCCGCCAGTCGTGGCAGCCAGCTCTCGATTTTTGCTCTCCTTCTTCTTGACCAGGCTTTTGATGTCGTTCCACCGTTTGTTTATCTCTCCTCTGTTTCTGGGTACGGTCCCGACTGCATTGACCTGGTCTACAATTCTGTTCCACATTCTGTTTCTGGTGGCTAGTGGTGTGTGCTGGACCTGGTTGCCATAGATTTGTGTGTGCACCTTGACGATCTCGTCGACCATGACCGTCAGCTCAGTGGAAGTGAACTTGGGCATTCTGTGTGATGCCATGGTGTTTGTGGTGCTGGTGCGGTGTGTGATGTGTGATGTGCAGGGGTTTTGTGGTGCCGGTGTTTGGTGGTGGTGGTGGTGGTGGGGGTGTGATGTGTGCGTATCTGTGGTGTGCTGCTGTCCTTGCTGTGTCACTGTGTCCTCTCCTCTCCTCTCTGCTTTGCAATGTTGCAAGGGGTTGTGGTCTGTGGAGGGGCTGCTTTTGTACTTACCTATGTGGGTGTGTCCTGATGGTCTGTTGTTTTCAGGTGTGTTGTGGCTGGTGTTCTGGGCTTTGTAGTTTATTTGTTTGTCCAGGGGTGGTGTGTTTTCGGGATGTGTACTTTGTCTGTGTATTTGTGCGTGGGTTGCTGTGTGGACTTGTTTGCCATGTTGTGTGTGTTTGTTTGAGTCCGCGGCTGTTTCTGTGCAGGGACGTGGCCGCCATGGCTTCTGCTGTGTCCATTTTCTTCAGTGTTGTTTACGCTGGCGGGCGGTGTATTTGTTGTTTTTCCGCGCTCATGTCGGTGCGATCGTAATTTCACGTGCGGTGTCTCGACCGTGAGGGCGGGCGGTTTTGTGTTGTCGTGCGTCTTTCCGTCCGTGGCGGGCGGTTTGACTCCGACTCGGGCAAGGGCGGGCGGTATTTTGTGTGTTTTTCCGCCGCTGGCGGTTTTCGGTTCGAGGCATCATGATTGCTGGGTCGGTATTCAGACGGTGTAGGCGGGCGGATTTTTGCCGCTTTCATGGGTGGCGGATTTTTTTACGCCCGGTATCGTAATGGGCCTTTACATTTTAAAAAAAAGTTTAGATGTGGGTTGTGAATTGTGTGGTGTTATAGGGTAGGAAACAAAAAAAGTAAATTTTTATAATAATTAATGTTTTTGTTTCTAAATAATTTCTAATAAAAAATATTTATTTGTTTGGAAATTATTTTTTATTTTATTTAATATAATATTTGTAGGTATTTGTCATATGTATTTAACATTATAATATGTTTTTTAAATCATTTAATATTAAATATTTTTGTATTTTAATTTTTAACATATTTATATATTTTTTAATTTATTTTGTTTTTTAAAATATTTTTGTTGTTAAAATTGTGCTTGTTTTTAATTTTGAAGTGGCTGGAGTGAGAATATTCATTGTTACTCCTCTGCAATACAACACTTTTCCTACTGTTGCACTCTCTGGAGTGGGAATAGTAATTTTTACCCCTCCGCTATCCAACACTTTCCCTACTGTTGCACTCACTGGAGTGGGAATAGTAATTTTTACCCCTCCGCTATCCAACACTTTCCCTACTGTTGCACTCACTGGAGTGGGCCTATTATTGCAGACATTGGGGCCGATTCACAAAGCTAATCTGAGACAAAAGTCTAACTTTACGACTTTTGGTATTCACAGAAGTCATTTACGACTTATGGTATTCACAGAAGTCATTTACGAGTCGCATCTTTACTTCCACACTCAGGCCGAATCTCTGCACTCGGGCCAGATTGTCATTGTATTTAATGTTAAACACCTGTGTAAGTGCTTACTCCATCCCAGCCCTGCAGCAAACATAAAAGCAGAGCTAGCACATACAAAGCTTTCAACATGTCACTGAATGTGTTTGTTGGTCTGCCCCTTGCCATGCGTCAAGAAGATTCGAGGAGAAGGAGGAGAGTAGAGAGGATTTTCAGACAAAGGATTAACCTATTTGGGATGTCCAGCCAAGATGTCAGGGCCAGATACTGTTTCCCCTGATGTCATCTTGTAGATGGTTTGTCAGTGGGAGCAGGAACTTGAGTCTGTGACATGTCGCTCCCATGCAATCCCAGCATATCTCAAGATCCTTGCTGCTCTCCATTTGTTTGCTACAGGGTCGTTCCTAAGGGTCTCCAGGGACCTTGTGGGCATCTCTCTGTCAAGCTATTCCCGTTGCTTGCATCAGATACTGAGCTGCACCAATACGAGAGCATACTTCCACATACGAATGCCCCATACGCTGGATAGGAGACAAAGGGTAGCTAGGGATTTCTACCTCATTTCCCACCTCCCACGTGTGCTGGGTGCAATTGATTGTACCCATGTGGCTCTTCAGCCACTTCACCGCATTGCACACATCTTCTACAACAGACACCTATGGCATTCCATCAATGTGCAGGGTGTATGATAGATTCATTGATGTGCAGCAGTGTTTCCAAGCAGTACCCATGACAGCTTTGTGTTCCGCAGGTCACCTCTTACCCGGTGGATGGCTGTGAGAGAATCTAGCAACATGTGGCTACTGGGTAAGTACCAAGCACAAAACATCTGTGATATGTATAAATGCTATCTCACATAAACAACCATTTTACAACAATATTCATCATGCCACATACATGGCCTCAAAAGACACTGCATGTACCAAAATATAGATCATGTACTGTACAGATGCAAGAGGGACATGTAATCAAGTTCCCTAATTTTCCTCAGGTGATGCTGGGTATGCATTCTCCCCTCAACTTATTTCATACAGATGTGCAGCCACTGTACCTCAGCGTCGGTACAATTGGGCACACATACGAACTTGAGCCATCATAGAGCGCACTTTTGGTCTCCTGAAGTCGCGGTTCAGATGTCTTGACTGTACAGGGGGGTGCTGATGTACTCCCTTGAAGTTGTGTGCAAGATCATTGTAGCCTGTTGTGTCTTGCACAACATAGCTTTAGGTCGTGGCTTACACATACCTCTGGACCCTCAGCTAGGTCTGAAATGAATACAGGCAACCGGGCCATTGCACAGAACAGAGGGCAGGGTATGCAAGACTGTGATCAGCTGGTTGACATTTTTTCACCTGAGCAACCTGTTGTGTTATGGACAAAATGTGATTTGCAGTCTGTTGTCACTGATCAAAGCTGGATATTTATGACTCTGTCCAAAAATTCCATCCTGAGACTCCTTTGCAAGCCACATTCAATGTATGTAAACTACAGCTGTTGACAGGAGTCAAAAGATTGGCCATGCAATATGTCATATGCAGATGTCAGCACTTAGTGTTATCAATGTCTCTAAGGAATCCATTGCCTCAGAGGATTAAATGTCTGTGCACGTGTGAGTCCTCCCAGGAACTTTTGACAATGGGGGCCTGATTCACAAAGGGACCTAACTATTGCATCGTGGAGTATTTGCCCCCAACTGAAACAACTCCCCCAGCGTGAGTGATGATGAACTTTGTGAATCAGGCCCTATGTTTCTGGGATATACAGCACTGCTCCCCCCGAATTTGTCGTAACACTACAGTCAACTCTGAGCTGAGCACAAAATATGGACTATATGTACCATGATGCAAAGAAGCAAACTCTTCTGGGATGTGATGTTGTATCTGGCCACACCCTTTTCCCTGTCCAAACAGATTTTGATGGTCTGTTCTAGCTTTAGTCTCACATTTCTAATGTTCCTTTTATGTGTAAAATCTGTTACGGCTCTATTCTGGAATCTCCGCTTGCAGAGCCTGCACTCCTCATGTGGCGCCTCCGCTCCGCATGCGTAGAGTACGCACTTGGGCCAGAGATTTCGGGAACGGGCCGGAACCCAATCTATTTATACAGGAAATGACATACATGAAGTAGTAGGCAGGAAATACATCACAGGAAGTTGCTGGCAGCCATTTTCTGTTTATTCTGAGTCATCCTCTGTCACAGATATGATCCTCTGCCATCCTGCTGCTCTGTACAACCCAACTACTCCCAACATGGCTGGGGGACTGGAGTAGAAAACACCCCTTTTCATGAAAGGGAATTGGACTTATTAGCAGAGGGGATGCTAGAAAAGTACCCGCAGCTGTATGGGCGTCCCGGGGACCAGCTGAGCAATGCAGCGCGTCAGACTCTGGTCCACCATTGCGGAGCACTGCAGAGCAGGGGCATCTGTGGCCAGCGAGACAGGGCGTGTAAGCGCTGGGAGGACCTAAAAAGGTGGGCCAGGATTAAGGCCCAGGAAATCTTGGGCCAGTCCTCCCAGTACCACATGCACCAGCCGGTCCTCTCGCCGCTGTACAGGAGGGTCCTGAGGGCAGCCTGGCCGACCCTCCATGCTCAGCTGGAGGAGCATGAGCAGCAGAGAGATGTTAAGTGCATTAACTGCAACATGTGTCTGAAAGTATGATGTGAGGGATGACAGAGTTATACCATAAGGTGTCCCATGCCCCCATTGACCTAATATGTGCAAATGCAGCAGTCATTATTAGGTCAAAGGCTCACTGTAGCACATAGAATGCACTGAGCAGAGTGTATTCTGAGAGCTGTCGTTTTTGGAAGCCACCGGGGAATAGAGCCATACACGTGTATTTGTGTATAAAAATGCACTGGCAGCACCATTACCAGTGAACCATGGGCCTTATAACTGATGTGTGCATTGGGGAGGAATGGTAAAAACACTGTCCAGTGTGTGGATGAGAGGCCTTTGGGTGTTGGATGCTGTGACTTGCATGCCTTTGGTGTGTGTCTCAGGTCTCCATTCACCTAATCTGTGCAAATACAGCAGTCATTATAAGGTCAAAGGCTCACTGTAGCACATAGAATGCACTCAGCAGAGTGCATTCTGGGAGCTGTAGTTTTGGAAGCCACCAGTGGAATAGAGCCACACATGCGCATTTGTATATATAATTGCACTGGCAGCACCATTACCAGTGAACCAAGGGCCTTATAACTGTTGTTTGCATTGGGCGAGGAATAGTACAAACACTGTCCAGTGTGTGGATGAGAGGCCTTTGGTTGCTGGAAGCTGTAACTTGCATTGCCTTTTGTGAGATTGGGTTCTGATTTAGACAGATCATCATGTGCCATGGAGTTAAGACACACTTTGAGATCCTTGCCTCACTCTTAAGCAGTAGCGGTCGGTGGTGGGGGTGCCGCCGGGTGCTGACGTTGTGCGGGGGAGGGGCAGGGTGGGGGGTTTGTAAACTACGGATTACGGCCGATTACAGGTAAGTACACATATAAATAAATAAAGCGAATTTCGTTTCTCGCGCTGCATCACCAAATGCGATGCAGCGCGCAACGAAATTCGTTTTATTTATTTATATGTGTACTTACCTGTAATCGGCCGTAATCCGTAGTTTACTACCCCCACCCTGCCCCTCCCCGCCCACGTCAGCGCCCGGCGGCACTCCCACCACCGACCGCTACTGCTCTTAAGTGATATCAACTTCTCTAAGGGGTCCACTTACACACTTCTTCTGAACAGTGGCTCGGTTGCCATTTGTCCTGTCATGGCAGCTGTAAGAACTAGCCACTACTGTTCACCAGGGTAAGGCACTACCTGAGCAGTCTTTGAAGGCAAATTGTGGCACTAGACTATCTGCTGTTGTGAGGGATTATCAACATGTTAGACTCACCACTTCGCAAAGCTAATATCCCAGCTCCTATTTGGATATGTACACCCAAATCTGCATTTGTTTTGTCTCCTACAATGCTACACAGCATATGCCATTTGTTAGAAAGTGTAGGAGTGCTGAGACTCCATATCACAGGATCATTCAAATACTATCTGGACTGTCTCCAATCTCCTTTTGTAGACTGGCATTGAAGATGCCTATGTAGCAATGACAGGAAACACAGATTACAAAAATGCAGAAGGTGGAGTTGGTCAGAACAGAAGTGTATGTCATCAAAATTCAAGTAAGATGTCAATGTGTGAGTCAAATCAGGACATCACAGTGAACGTTCACTTGCTTTAGGCTCCAAGTCCCTTCTTTTTGGATAGTGTGATCAGAGGAAAACAAAGTCTTCACTTGCTTCATGTAGATATGTGTGTCATTCAAACATGTAAAACCATTATATTAGGATTTGTCTTCCAGTTCAGTGGTCCCATCTGGCCAAGAGGCCCAGGACCCAGTTCAGAGCAGGACATCGTTTGGGGACCGGCGGCCACGAACTCTCTCCACAACCAAAGAACAGGAGGAGGGACTTTCAACATCACAAGGCAGGGGAAATGCGCCCACCCGGACAGAGCAAGAACACACCTCAAGTGCTACAGACCGGGTGGAAGCTGAGGACATTGCGGGGGATGAAGAACTGGACACCTCTGGCCGGGGGGAGGAGATTGACTCTCCACCTGACAATCTACAACTTTCATTTGGCGAGGTGTCCCAGTGGCAGATCACACCACAACCTGAGCCTGCCATCAGCCCCACCCTGGCTATAAAGGCCCCCATTCCATCGGGGTCTCCAGCTGCATCCCCTGCCACTAGTCCCCCTCTAAGTGGCTGCCAGGAAGACCCTAACATAGGCTCTGACTCCAAAACACCACACTCCGCATCTCCAACCCAAACCCCTCCCTGTATTGTGATTCCTGTGGCTGCATCCCAGGAATTGATGGGGGCATGTGAGGGGCAGCCAGACATGTTCTCTGGCCTCATGCGGCAGCTCTGTGATGAGGTGCGTATGTTGTGAGAGGAACATGCAAGATCCATGGCCACCCTCACTGCCAGTATCACTTCCTTGGGTGCAGTCATGCTGTCTGCCCTTGCCCAACGTCCCTCCCGATCCACCATCAATGTTTCACCCTGTACATTGCCCCACACTGTTTCCCCCCCATACTCCTCGTGTATTCCAACCCCGTGTGGTGCCTGGCCCTGCACCGGCCAGCCAGGAACCTGCATTGGATTCTGAGGATCTGAACATTGAGGAAATTGAGGATGACCAGTAGGACAGTTGACTTTTTGACCATGACTTTCTTTTGGACATTTACTTTGCCCCTTGTATATAGACTGGTTGCCCATACAGTTGCTGACGTGTTTTATTTATGCTGCCCAACCCCCTCCAACTCCCCTTGTCCATTCTGTGCAAAGAACATTATTTGCTTTCCTTTCTCCTTTCCAAACGGACTGATTTTTGCTTATTTTTTTTTCATCCATTTATCCATTTCATTTACATAAATTTATATTTTTAATCAAACTTTATCTTGTTAACTTCATTGTAAATGTCATGTTCAAAGTATGGATATATTTCTTGGGAATAGTTATTTTCTCTGCACATGATAGCTTGTTGCACTGATGGGGTTGCACTTTTACATGTGTGACTCACACACATTCATCCTCACATCTCTAGGCCACCACAAGGGTAAACAATTGGCCATCAGTACATAATACGCAACTTAGTCTTGACTTGTGAGGACATTTATCTGTTATTTACACATATTCTGAATGATATTTTTTCCTTTGATCAAGAGGGACTGTGCTTGCGACTTCGCAAATGTGGTGGTGATGATCGCTGTGAGTAAGTGCGTTTGTGTTGTTGCCGAGGTGCAGGTGGGTGTGTTGCATTTACCTGTACAGGGGAAGTTCCTGGACAGGGGCTGATGGTGTCTGTACTGTTGGGGGAGTACCTGGACAGGGGCTGAAGGTGTCAGTACAGGTGGGGGAGTGCCTGGACAGGGGCTGATGGTGAATGTGTAGGTGGTGGGAGTGCCTGGACAGAGGGTGGTGGTGGATGTGCAGGTTGGGGGACAGCCTGGACAGGGGGTTGTGGTGGATATACAGTGGGGGGCGGTTGCAAGGGTGGTGGTTGCTGTGAACTTGTGCAGAGAGCCTGTGCAGCTTGTGCTACAGGTAAGTGGGTGCAATGTGCTGCAGGTAGATGTGATGGCTCCTCTCCCTGCATTGACCTTGAAGGGAGACTATGGATCAGTTTCTTCATGCCCTCCACCATCTTCATTGCCAAGGCATGGTGTCTTGCATTCTCTTTCCTATGGATGGATATGATGTCAATTATCTTCTTGGACATGTCTTGCCAAGATCTATCCATCCTGTCCAACACCTAGGTCAGTCTGTCTACCACCTGAGGGATTTGGCGCTTGTCCTGCAGTGTCTCTGACATGTCTGACATAATAGCCCGAAGCACGAATGTCCTGCCTCACATCAGTCTGCCCGTTGGAAGAACTCCTCCTCCCACTGGCCACCCCGACAGCCATCTGCTAACCCCCTCCTCATGGGACGGCCATGGATAAGAACCTTCAGGTCCACCAGCGGGGGGTGGCAGGTGGTAGTGTGTGGACAGGACATTGGTGCCCAGGGGATACCTGTGCATCGCACCAGGGGGGTGAGCAGTCAAAATATCGATTTTTTTATATCTACCTACACTAATATCGAGTTTTTAATATCGTAGGGACAGAATATCGATCTTAAGAATATCGTTGACCAGAATATTGACCTTAAGGTAAGTAATATCGTTTTTTTATATCGAAGTAAGTAATATCGAAGTCAGTAATATCAAGTAATTAATATCGTTAGCAAATATATCGTTGTTAATAATATTGATATTTATATTAGAGTTATGTATTTTAGTATGTATTTTATATGTATGTGTAACATTTTTGTAATGTATTTTTATTATTTTTAAATATGTGTATTAAATGTTTAGAAATTAGTAATTTTTTTAAGTAAATTTTGCGTTTTAGTATCAGAGCGGGTTGTGGGTTTATAGGGAATAGGGTGGAAGTAATTTAATTATAATTAATTAATTAATATGTATTTATTTATTGTTATTGATTATTAATTTATTGATAAGTAATTATTAATTGCTAATTAATTTTTATTAATTGATTAATTTATCTTTATATAAATTATAATTAATTTGTTATTGTATTTATTTATTGTTATTGTTAAATAATTTATTGTTAATTAATTATTAATTGTTAATTAATTTGTATTAATTGATTAATTGATAATACAATTAATTATGTTAATTTTTATGTGTAGCGGGTTGTGGGTTTATAGGGGAATAGGGTGGGAAGTAATTTATTTATAATTAATTAATGAATATTTTTTTATTTATTATTGATAATTAATTTATTGTTAATTAATAATTAATTGGTAATTAATTTGCATTAATTGTTTAATTTATAATTATATTAATTATAATTAATTTTTTATTATTTTTAATTTATTGTTATTGTTAATTAATTTATTGTTAATTTATTATTAATTGGTAATACATTTTTATTAATTGATTAATTGACAATTACATTATTTGTGTTTTTTATGTGTAGCGGGTTGTGTGTTTATGGGGAATAGGGTGGCAAGTAATTTAATGTTATATAAGTAAATATTAATTTAATTTTATTGGTATTTATTATTAATTTTTAGTTAATTAATTTTTAATATGTTATTTATTTTACAAAAATTATTTAATTAATAAGTATGTTAATTTAAGCCCTACGCTATCCAACACTTTCCCTACTGTTGCACTCACTGGAGTGGGAATAGTAATTTTAACCACTACGCTATTCAACACTTTCCCTACTGTTGCACTCACTGGAGTGGGAATAGTAATTTTTACCCCTACGCTATCCAACACTTTCCCTACTGTTGCACTCCCTGGAGTGGGAATAGTAATTTTAACCCCTACGCTATCCAACACTTTCCCTACTGTTGCACTCCCTGGAGTGGGAATAGTAATTTTAACCCCTACGCTATCCAACACTTTCCCTACTGTTGCACTCACTGGAGTGGGAATAGTAATTTTAACCCCTCCGCTATCCAACACTTTCCCTACTGTTATACTCACTGGAGTGGGAATAGTAATTTTTACCCCTCTGCTATCCAACACTTTCCCTATTGTTGCACTCACTGGAGTGGGAAATTTAAGTTTGAAGATTTTTAAATAGTTTAATGTTTTAATTTATAATAGAATGTTTTTTATATTAGATTTTATGCTATTGGTACACATATATATATATATATATATATATATATATCGCCAGTAGATAGTTATAGTTAGGACCTAGTTTCCATACGAAAAGTGTTTTTTATTTTCCCAATAACTTTGGCGCCGGATGACGAATCTTCGTGAAATTTTCAAAACTTGTGGCCCGCTCCGGTCAGCTCCTATCCTGAAAGTTTCGGGGTGATTCAGAAAGCGGGGGCCGAGAAAAAAAGGGGGTCCCAAAACGTGTTTTTTCCATGTTATTTTCCATAGGAAACTTTAGACACGGCTACAGCCCGAACTGCTGAACGGAATTACACCAAATTTGGCAAAAAGGTAGCCCTTGTTTCAGAAAGAGACCTTTTTGTTAAATGGTGTAAATCCGTTCAGTAGTTGATGAGAAAATAAAAAAATACAAGTTTCGATATATAGAGGCACGGAGGATCCGCGCACCCTCCCGACCACGAGCTTTATTCTAATTGGCTGTCAACATTCCAAACCAGGAAGTGTTGGTAGCCATCTTGTGCCTCGGTAAGAAAACAGGAAAACAAACGTGTAAAAACAAGAAAAGGGGGCAGGGTAGAAACACCCTGACCCCCTAGGCCTGCTCAGGGGGTCCCACAAGGACCCCCAGGGCCAAAAAAAGCATTTTTTTTTTTAAATCGGCGAGATTCGCGCACCCAGCGTGAATTTCGGCCGGGAAAAAAAAAAAACGAAGTGTGGGCTTCCGCGCTTCGTTATTATTTAGCCCCCCGGGTGGGCCAAGTCCCGGGGGCATGACATATTGTAATTGCGGGGGCCCAGGGAGGCCCCCGCAGCCCCAGGGACCGCCACCCCCCGGGGCTTTCCTTAAATATTTGCGGGGGCCCACGGCCCCACCGCAGCCCCAGGGACCGCCACCCCCCCGGGGCTTGTTTTATTTAATGTGTGGGGGCCTCCAAGGCCCCCCCAAGCCCCAGGGACCGCCACCCCCCAGGGCTTTTCTTAAATATTTGCGGGGGCACATGGCCCCCCCGCAGCCCCGGGGACCGCCACCTCCCCGGGGCTTTGCCAATGTTGGGAGGGGGGCCGCGCAGCCTGCCTCCAGCAGCCCTTGATGGCCCTGGGGACCGCCACCCCCCAGGGCCGGCTCGTGCAGTGTCCCGGGGTGCCCACCCCCGGGACACTGCTGTTTGCAATGACAGGGCGGGAGCCGTGCGGCTCCCGCCCTGTCATTGGAAACTCTGCTTTGCTTCATTGAAGCGAGAGCAGGAAACCTGCTCTCACTTCAATGAAGCTAAGCACAATTGCTTTTCCATAAGGGGAGCTGCATGTCAGCCGCTCCCCATATGGAAAAGCAATGCCGGCTCCTGCAGGACGCAGGGAGCCGGCGGGAACGTGGGGGCATTGGGGCTCCCCCCACGGTTCCCAACGGATAGGGCCTGCCCCGTGGGATGGGGTCCCCGGGGCTAGAAGTGGCCCGGGAGGGGGGCCAGGCGGCCCCCCTCCCCAAAATTAAAAAATAAATTTAAAATATTTTTAAAAAAATAAAGGCCGGCCCCGGGGGATGGAGTCCACGGGGCTAATAGAGGCCTCAGGAGGGGGGCCACGCAGCCCCCCTCCATAAAACAAATTAAAAAAATGTGACCATGCCCCGGGGATGGGGTCCCCGGGTCCCCCTTCCCGTTCATTTTTTTTTTTTTTTTTAAAAAGGGGTCAGGCTCTGGGGGATGGGGTCCCCAGAGCCCAAAAAGGAAAAGAAGGGGGCCTTCTAAAAACAAAAAAACAAATAGACCGCGATCGTGCCGGAGGCCCCGCCCTCCCAGCAACACTCTGCAAACGCGCCCTGTGGCGCGTTTTAAATTGGGGAATTAATTCCCTTTCAATACTGGGGGTCCCTGGGGGCCAACTAGCCCACCAGGTACCTCCAGTAAGCGCCACAGGGCTGCGTTGCAGAGAGGTGGTCCAGGCCACGCCCCTTTTTACACCTCTCTGCAACGCAGCTCTGTGGCGCTTACTGGAGGTACCTGGTGGGCTAGTTGGACGCCAGGGACCCTCAGGATTCAAGGGGACTTAATCCCCCAACTTAAAACGCGCCACGGGGTGCGTTTGCACAGTGGTGAAGGGAGGGGGCAGGGCCTGAGATGATATGTGTGCAAACAGGCCCTGAGGCGCGTTTTAAGTTGGGGAATTAATTCCTCTTCAATCCTGAGGGTCCCTGGGGGCCAACTAGCCCACCAGGTACCTCCAGTAAGCGCCACTGCGCTGCGTTGCAGAGAGGTGGCCCAGGCCACGCCCCTTTTTACGCCTCGCTGCAATGCAGCTCTGTGGCGCTTACTGGAGGTATCTGGTGGGCTAGTTGGACCCTAAGGACCCTCAGGATTCAAGGGGACTTAATCCCCCAACTTAAAACGGGCCACGGGGCATGTTTGCACAGTGGTAAAGGGAGGGGGCAGGGCCTGAGGTGACATGTGTGCAAACACACACTGTGGCGCATTTTAAGTTGGGGAATTAATTCCACTTCAATCCTGAGGGCCCCTGGGGGCCAACTAGCCCACCAGGTACCTCCAGTATGCACCACAGACCTGCGTTGCAGAGAAGTGGTCCAGGCCACGCCCCTTTTTACACCTCTCTGCAACGCAGCTCTGTGGCGCTTACTGGAGGTACCTGGTGGGCTAGTTGGACCCCAGGGACCCTCAGGATTCAAGGGGATTTAATCTCCCAACTTAAAACGTGCCATGGGCGTGTTTGCACAGTGGTGAAGGGAGGGGGCGGTGCCTGAGGTGACATGTGTGCAAACACGCCCTGTGGCGCGTTTTAAGTTGGGGAATTAATTCCCCTTCAATCCTGAGGGCCCCTGGGGGCCAACTGGCCCACCAGGTACCTCCAGTAAGCGCCACAGGCCTGCGTTGCAGAGAGGTGGTCCAGGCCACGCCCCTTTTTACACCTCTCTGCAACCCAGGTCTGTGGCGCTTACTGGAGGTACCTGGTGGGCTAGTTGGACCCCAGGGACCCTCAGGATTCAAGGGGACTTAATCCCCCAACTTAAAATGCGCCAGGGGGCGCGTTTGCAGAGTGGTGGAGAAAGGAGGCATGGCCTTTGTCTACCTCTCACCAATCCCACTGCGTGGGGCTTACTGGAGGTAAAAGGTAGGCTAGTTGGCCCCTAAAGGACCCCCAGCAGTGAAGGGGACTTCAATGCCCATCCAAGAGCGTGCCAGGGAGCGCGTTTGTAGAGTGGTGGGCAAAGTGGGCATGGCCTGGTACGAGTACTTACCAATGCTGCTGTGTGGGACTGACTGGAGGTAATAGTTTGGGAAGTTGGCCCCAAGGATGTCCTCGGGGGCCAACTACCCCTCTTGTTACCTCCAGTAAGACCCACACAGTGGGATTGCTAAGACGTCTTCGGAGGCCATGGCCCCCTTTCTCTACCACTCTGCAAACGTGCCTCGTGGCAGACTACGGGATGGGGGATGAAGTCCAATTTAGTCCTGAAGGAGTTTGGGGGCCAAGAATCCCTCCTGGTACCTCCTGTAAGTCCTACGCAGTGGAATTCCTGAGCGTTGGTTGGACGCCCAGCACCCTTTCTCCACCACTCTGCAAACGCGACTACTAGTTAAAGTAGCATATTTCTGCACCTCTGACTTAGAGGTAGTTTTAATCCCCCTGCCCTATTATGTACTAGGGCCTTACAGAGGAGGTCAAGCTAATCACAGGGGTACCCCAACGCATAGTGTTCCCTAGTGTATGTAGGTGTTTTCACTGTATTCTAAGTGTCTTTTAGCATAGCACTGGCTCTAGGCCTGGTTAGTCAGAGTCAGTTACCACCAGTACCCATCTGAAAAAGTTGTGGGCACAGGATGATTTTGCAACAAGGCCTCTTTCTGCTCCTCTGTTGGTTCTTTCTGCACATGTCTTGCTTCTTCCTGCACTTTTCTTCGTCTTTGTGGACTTCTGTTGCTTCTTTCTGCATTTCTTTTGCTTCTTTCTGTGCGTTTTTCTTCTTTCTTCACATGTCCTACCTCTGTAGGCATAGTTAGAAACTAGCATTTAAAAAACCTTAGAAATTCACTTAAAAACCATAGGTTTCTGGCACGTTATAGTTAGAAATTAGCATTTAAAAAACCTTTGAAATTCACTGAAAAAACCATAGGTTTCAGGCATGTTATAGTTAGAAATTAGCATTTAAAAAACCTTTAAAATTCACTGAAAAACCAATAGGTTTCAGGCACGTTTATAGTTAGAAATTAGCATTTAAAAAACCTTAGAAATTCACTGAAAAAAACATAGGTTTCAGGGCGTTATAGTTAGTTGGACATTTCACTCGTACAAAACCATAGAAATTCCCCCGTTATAGTTAGTTCAGCTAACTATAACTCGCGCCCTGCAATCCACTGCTGATGACATCACATATTACATCACTTATGACATGGTCAGTGACATCACTGATGACATCTCAAATGACATCACTGATGACATCATCCATGTGATAATTTCATGCATCTTCTCTCACCCTAATATAACTTTTGATACACCCACTCTAAATTACAGACTGCCATTCTCAAAATCATAGACACTCCAACACCAATAACCACATACCCACTCACTGATTCTTAGGTCTACACACACATCCACTCACTCACCCGTACAGTCACTCATACTTACGGTCACTCAGTACAGGACTATCATATGCACTCATACACCTATATAGATACTCACACACCGCCACTCATCCATAGAGGTACTCACACACCTAGTCAGTCATGCAAATAATTAATCACACTCCCATTTACTCACCTATACAGTTATACACACACCAGCTCACTTACTCATACAAATACTAGCACATTCTTACGCTCTTATACAATCACTGATACAAGCACACACTCATCCATACAGCCACTCTCACAATCACACACTCTCACTTATAGCCATCTATATACTCTAACACACATATATACTGCCTTTCACATATGTAGTTACTCACACATGTACCACTGAGATATACATTCACTCACTAACACACCCATACACACACTCACCCACCCATACAGTCCATCACAGATGCACTCTTGAAACCATGCACCCAGTGAATCACCCACTCACACATCTATGCACAGAGTCACACACACCCTACCCACACAAACACTCAGGCACCCATACAGATACTCAGACAACCAATCAATAACTCATATAGACACTCATCTAGCTATTCACAAACCCATGCAGCCGCTTACACACCAACAGACAGACGGATACAGACATTCACACAGTTTAGTCACTAACCCATGCATTCAGTAAGATACGTTTAATCACTCACTTATATAGTCAGTCACGCACCTACTAAATCATCCATTCAGACACTTATACACCCACTCATTCTTCAATACGCCTTTCCCTATATATGTTAAACATATTTAAACTTTACAGAAACACACAGTCACTGGATGATGTCATCAGTGATGTCATCAGTGATGTCATTTGAGATGTCATCAGTGATGTCATCAGTGATGTCACTGACCATGTCATGAGTGATGTAATATGTGACGTCATCAGCAGTGCATTGCGGGGTGCGAGTTATAGTTAGCTGAACTAACTATAACGGGGGAATTTCTATGGTTTTGTACGAGTGAAATGTCCAACTAACTATAACGCCCTGAAACCTATGTTTTTTTCAGTGAATTTCTAAGGTTTTTTAAATGCTAATTTCTAACTATAACGTGCCTGAAACCTATGGTTTTTCAGTGAATATATATATATATATATATTCACTGAAAAACCATAGGTTTTAGGGACAGTTATAGTTAGTTGAACATTTCACTCGTACAAAACCCGTGAAATTCCCCGTTATAGTTAGTTCAGCTAAC
The DNA here is from genome assembly GCA_963921515.1 of Calotriton arnoldi. Lineage (NCBI taxonomy): Eukaryota > Metazoa > Chordata > Amphibia > Caudata > Salamandridae > Calotriton > Calotriton arnoldi. The sequence continues at coordinate 624,224 of CAWUFW010009736.1, read as the reverse complement.
TATAACTCGCGCCCCGCAATGCACTGCTGATGACGTCACATATTACATCACTCATGACATGGTCAGTGACATCACTGATGACATCTCAAATGACATCACTGATGACGTCCTCCATGTGATAATTTCATGCATCTTCTCACACCCTAATATAACTTTTGATACACCCACTCTAAATTACAGACTGCCATTGTCAAAACCATAGACACTCCAACGCCAATAACTACATACCCACTCACTGATTCTTAGGTCTACACACACATCCACTCACTCACCTGTACAGTCACTCATACTTACGGTCACTCAGTACAGGACTATCATATGCACTCATACACCTACATAGACACTCACACACTGCCACTCATCCATAGAGGTACTCACACACCTAGTCAGTCATGCAAATAATTAATCACACTGCCATTTACTAACCTATACAGTTATACACACACCAGCTCACTTACTCATACAAATACTAGCAAATTCTTACGCTCTTATACAATCACTGATACAAGTACACACTCATCCATACAGCCACTCTCACAATCACACACTCTCACTTATAGCCATTTATATACTCCAACACACATATATACTGCCTTTAACATATGTAGTTACTCACACGTACCACTGAGATATACATTCACTCACTAACACACCCATACACACACTCACCCACCCATACAGTCCATCACAGATGCACTCTTGAAACCATGCACCCAGTGAATCACCCACTCACACATCTATGCACAGAGTCACACACACCCTACCCACACAAACACTCAGGCACCCATACAGATACTCAGACAACCAATCAATAACTCATATAGACACTCATCTAGCTATTCACAAACCCATGCAGCCGCTTACACACCAACAGACAGACGGATACAGACATTCACACAGTTTAGTCACTAACCCATGCATTCAGTAAGATACGTTTAATCACTCACTTATATAGTCAGTCACGCACCTACTAAATCATCCATTCAGACACTTTTACACCCACTCATTCTTCAATACGCCTTTCCCTATATATGTTAAACATATTTAAACTTTACAGAAACACACAGTCACTGGATGATGTCATCAGTGATGTCATCAGTGATGTCATTTGAGATGTCATCAGTGATGTCATCAGTGATGTCACTGACCATGTCATGAGTGATGTAATATGTGACGTCATCAGCAGTGCATTGCGGGGGTGCGAGTTATAGTTAGCTGAACTAACTATAACGGGGAAATTTCTATGGTTTTGTACGAGTGAAATGTCCAACTAACTATAACGCCCCTGAAACCTATGTTTTTTTCAGTGAATTTCTAAGGTTTTTTAAATGCTAATTTCTAACTATAACGTGCCTGAAACCTATGGTTTTTCAGTGAATATATATATATATATATATTCACTGAAAAAACCATAGGTTTTAGGGACAGTTATAGTTAGTTGGACATTTCACTCAGTACAAAACCCGTGAAATTCCCCCGTTATAGTTAGTTCAGCTAACTATAACTCGCGCCCCGCAATGCACTGCTGATGACGTCACATATTACATCACTCATGACATGGTCAGTGACATCACTGATGACATCTCAAATGACATCACTGATGACGTCCTCCATGTGATAATTTCATGCATCTTCTCACACCCTAATATAACTTTTGATACACCCACTCTAAATTACAGACTGCCATTGTCAAAACCATAGACACTCCAACGCCAATAACTACATACCCACTCACTGATTCTTAGGTCTACACACACATCCACTCACTCACCTGTACAGTCACTCATACTTACGGTCACTCAGTACAGGACTATCATATGCACTCATACACCTACATAGACACTCACACACTGCCACTCATCCATAGAGGTACTCACACACCTAGTCAGTCATGCAAATAATTAATCACACTGCCATTTACTAACCTATACAGTTATACACACACCAGCTCACTTACTCATACAAATACTAGCAAATTCTTACGCTCTTATACAATCACTGATACAAGTACACACTCATCCATACAGCCACTCTCACAATCACACACTCTCACTTATAGCCATTTATATACTCCAACACACATATATACTGCCTTTAACATATGTAGTTACTCACACGTACCACTGAGATATACATTCACTCACTAACACACCCATACACACACTCACCCACCCATACAGTCCATCACAGATGCACTCTTGAACCCATGCACCCAGTGAATCACCCACTCACACATCTATGCACAGAGTCACACACACCCCACCCACACAAACACTCAGGCACCCATACAGATACTCAGACAACCAATCAATATCCCATGTAGACACTCATGTAGCTATTCAGAAAGCCATGCAGCCGCTTACACACTAACAGACAGACGGATACAGACATTCACACAGTTTAGTCACTAACCCATGCATTCAGTAAGATACGTTTAATCACTAACTTATGGAGTCAGTCACGCACCTACTAAATCATCCATTCAGACAATTATACACCCACTCATTCTTCAATATGCCTTTCCCTATATATATTAAACATATTTAAACTTTACAGAAACACACAGTCACTGGATGATGTCATCAGTGATGTCATTTGAGATGTCATCAGTGATGTCATCAGTGATGTCACTGACCATGTCATGAGTGATGTAATATGTGACGTCATCAGCAGTGCATTGCGGGGGCACGAGTTATAGTTAGCTGAACTAACTATAACGGGGGAATTTCACGGGTTTTGTAAGAGTGAAATGTCCAACTAGCTATAACTGTCCCTAAAACCTATGGTTTTTTCAGTGAATTTCTAAGGTTTTTTAAATACTAATTTCTAACTATAACGTGCCTGAAACCTATGGTTTTTTCAGTGAATTTCAAAGGTTTTTTAAATGCTAATTTCTAACTATAACGTGCCTGAAACCTATGGTTTTTTCAGTGAATATATATATATATATATTTCACACCATCTCCTCCTTTGAAAGCAGACAAGGGGACACAGCGGGGCTCCAGGAAACTGTTTAAAATCACTTTGGCATAACGCGTTTCGGCGATGAGCCTTTTTCTAATGCCTCTGATGTCTGAGGTTTCTTTGGCTGTCTTATTTTAAATGTGCTCCTTCCTTCCCATTGGGGGAAGCACACCTGACCCATATTCACTTGGAGAGCATTCACGCAGTGCATTGTAATAGACTGCAAATGCCATCATGCATCTTGTTTTTGGCACGGAAGAACGTCTCCTTCAGCCCTGATTTTGGTATTCCTCAAAGTGAGTACAGGCTGTTTAAAACTTGGCCAAGTTCAAAACCCCAGCATTATTTCTGGCATTCAAACAGTCTCTTGGCCCTCTACTTCCAGCCACAATTTCCAAACGTTAGACGCCCTAGGGCATTCAAGCGCTATATAAATTTCACAATCAAATCAAAATCAAGCATACCCGGAGACGTCGATGCAGTGAACACGTCTCTCCATGCAGTCATGGACTGTTCTTTAACAGCAGTACCTTTGCTTCCTTTTGGTTTGCGGTGGTTCGAGGTTTCCAATCACTTGGAAATACTTCGTTTTGCTTTTGCCACTGATTACCTGGAACGCTTGTTGGAAGGGTCCCCTGAGTGTCACTGGCTACTATAGATATATATATATATTTGTACATTTTTATATGATTTTAAAATTATAAAATAAATTAAAATGAATAGTTTATTAATTGTTTTAAAGTAAATATATATGAATTATTATGTATGTGTGTTTAACTTTTTTTAATTAAGTTTATTTATTATATATTTTTTAATTTATATTAAATTGACTTAATTTGTTTATATTAATTTTATTTAACATATTTAATATTTTATTTTATATATATATATATATATATATAAAATTCGATATTTTGTACAACTATATTTTTACATCAATATTTTTTTCTCGATATTTTTGTACTTACCTGTTTAAGTATAGGGGGTCGATATTTTTGCATTCTATATTTTTTCATCGATATTTTTTACTTCTATATTTTTTATATCGATATTTTGTCAGTGATCCTTCAGTAATGCCAGCCTGTGTCTTCCACATGCATTGTCTTTCTCATGTACTTCCCCTGCTGTCAGTCGAGAGTGGGCAGGTCTGTGTGGCATGTCTTAGGGGCTCTAGGTTAGATTACTGTAATAGTCTTTACCTCTGCATTAACGGTGCACTTTTGATTCAACTTCAAACTGTTCAAAACCAGCCCGCCCACCTGGTTATTGGTGACCCATGTTACAGTCAAGCCTATCCTAAAGACCTTACTTTGGCTGCCTTTTCATCAATGCATTACCTTTAAGGGGAAACGTATTGTTGTCTCCATGAAAACCCTTCTATTACTTCACAAAAAGGTTTTGAAAATACACTCCAGCTGGACAACTTTGCTCTTCTTCTTCTCTGTGAATGTATATCTCCAACTTCCATAAAGCCCATCTGGGAAGCTGGGCCTCCCCGCTTCAGGCTACTGTGGCCCTCAATATCATGCCAAAAGGCCTGCAGGCTATATCAAACCATCTGGCATTTAGGAAATCCCGCAAACTTGGAACATTACCATAAACTGATGCACTCTAGCACATTAATTCTTTTCAGCTGGAGCACTAAGAGGCCTATGAGTGACAATGCTCTCAATAAATAAAATAAAAATACTAATGCCCTTGTTTTGTGCTCTGAGCTTTCCCTTGTGGGGACTGCAAGCTCCGGCTCACTATGCCTTTGATGCTACATGTATATATATAGATGAAGAAGAAGAAATAGGACCAATGGCAATGAGGATATTTGAGGGTAAAAAGGGCCATATTGCTTTGGGGTTGTCGACATATTGCAATGGGTAGCAGCCATTTAAACACGGCCGTTATGAAGCATTACCTTTACAACGTGGCTGTTACAAGGTGAGTGCCATTACCACGCATTACCATTCCCATGCAGGATTTTACAACACATATGCCTTTACCCTGCAAGCCTTTACAACTAATTTCGTTGTAAAGGCATGAATGGTAAAGGATTATGCATTTTAAATGTAAGTCTTAGGGAAGTTTTGTTTAAAGAGTTTAGGGTGGGCATTTTTAGAGTTTAGGGTGGGTATGAGTTTTTTGGTGGCAAAGGTAATTTTAGAGTTTAGGGTGGGTATGGATTTTTGGGTGGCAACAGAATTTTTAGGGTTCAGGGTGGGTATGGGTTTTTGGGTGCCAAGGGAATTTTTAGGATTTAGGATGGGTATGGGTTTTTGGGTGGCAAATACATTTTTAGGGTTTAGGGTAAGTATGGGTTTTTGGATGGCAAGGGTAATTTTTAGGGTTAAGGGTGGGTATGGGTTTTTGGGTGGCAAGGGAATTTTTGGGTTTTGAGTGGGAATGGGTTTTTCGGTGGTAAGGGAATGCTTAGTGTTTAGGGTGGGTATGGGTTGAGAAGTTGTGGGGTTTAGGGAGATATATATGTGTGTATTTGCTCTCTCACTCTCCCTCTATATATTTATATTATCTACTGGCGGTCGCCAGTAGATAGTTATAGTTAGGACCTATTTTCCATAGGAAATCCGCGACATTCTATTTAAAATAACTCTCTTGCCGGTTGACGTATCTTGCGAAATTTTCAAACTTTATGGCCCGCTCCGGTCCGCTCCTACCCTGAAAGTCTCGGGGTGATTCGTCAATCGGGGGCGAGAAAAAGGGGGGTCCCAAAACGTGTTTTCCCCATTCATTTTTCCATAGGAAACTTTAGACACGGCTACAGCCCGAACTGCTGAACGGAATTACACCAAATTTGGCAAAGAGGTAGTTCTTGGTTCAGAAAGAACCCTTTTTGTTAAATGGTGTAAATCCGTTCAGTAGTTCCTGAGAAATTCACAATTAAAATCACATATATATCTATGGCCGCGTCGGATCCGCGTACCCTCCCGATCACGAGCTGCATGCTAATTGGCTGTCAACACTCCAAATAAGGAAGTGTTGGCAGCCATTTTGTCCCTCGGTAGAACCGAGGGACAGAAACAAGTGCGCAAAGCGCAAAGGGGGCAGGGTAGAAACACCCTGACCCCTAGGTCTGCTCAGGGGTCCCACAAGGACCCCTGGGCAGAAAAGCATTTGTTTTTATAAAAATCGGCGGGATGCGCTTAGGGTGCGCGGATCCCGCTGAGAAAAAAAAGAAACAAGTGCGCAAAACGCACAAAGGGGGCAGGGTAGAAACACCCTAACCCCTAGGCCTGCTCAGGGGGTCCCACAAGGACCCCCTGGGCAAAAAAAGCATTTTTTAAAAAATAAATCGGCAGGATGCGCTCAGGGTGCGCGGATCCTGCTGAAAAAAAAATCGAAGCGCGGTCTCCCGCGCTCGATGTTAATTTGCCCCGGGTGGGCCAAGTCCCGGGGGCATGCTGAGGGGGTTTATTTTATGTATGGGGGCCTCTAAGGGCCTCCAAGCCCGGGGACCACCACCCCCGGGGCTTTATTAGAAAAAGTTGCGGGAGGGCTCTGAGCCCTCCCGCAGCCCCGAGGACCACCACCTCCCCGGGGCTTCTTTATTTTTAAATTAACCTGTGTGGGGGACTCCAGCCCCCCACACGCCCCGGGACCACCACCTCCCGGGGCACTGAACAAATTGAAAATGGGGGTCCGTTTTGGACCCCCAAGCCCCGAGGACCACCACCTCCTTGGGGCTTTGAAAATGTGGGGAGGGGCCGCGTGGCCCCCTCCTGCAGCCAGTGATGGCCCTGGGGACTGCCACCCCCAGGGCCGGCTCCTGCAGTGTCCCGGGGTGCCTACCCCCGGGACACTGCTGTTTGCAATGACAGGACGGAGCCTCGCGGCTCCCGTCCTGTCATTGCAAACTGCTTGAATTTTGGAAGCGAGAGCAGGGAAAGCTGCTCTTGCTTCCAAAATTCAAGCAGAACTAGCTTTTCACATGGGGAGCTGCATATTAGCAGCTCCCCATGTGGAAAGCAATGCCGGCTTCGAGCAGGAGGCGGGGAGCCGGCAGGGTCCGTGGGGAGTTGGGGTCCCCCACGGACCCCAAAAGGATAGGGCCAGTCCCGGGGGATGGGGTCCCCGGGGCAAGTAGTGGCCCGGGAGGGGGCCATGCGGTCCCCCTTCCCCCAAAAATTTTTGGGAAGAAAAAAACAAAGGCCGGCCCCGGGGGATGGGGTCCCCGGGGCCTAAGGAGGTCTTAGGAGGGGGCCAGGCAGCCCCTCCATCAAAAAAAAAAAAAAAGGTGGCAATGGCCCCGGGGATGGGGTCCCCGGGTCGAAATTGGCCACGGGAGGGGGGCACACGCGGTCCCCTTCCCAGTCCTTTTTTTTTTTTTTTAAAAGGGGACAGGCTCTGGGGGATGGGGTCCCCAGGGCTCAAAAATTACTAAAAGGGGGCCACACAGCCCCCTTTTAAAAAAAAATTTAAAAATTTTTTTAAAACGGCATCGCGAGGGAGGCCACGCTCCCTCTTTGACAGCACTCTGCAAACGCGCCCCTGGCGCGTTTGCAGAGGGGAACGAATTCCCTTGAATACTGGGGTCCCTGAGGGCCAACTAGCCCACCAGGAACCTCCAGTATGCGTCAGGGGCTGCATTGCACAGAGGTGTACAGAGGCCACGCCCCTTTTACACCTCTCTGCAACGCAGCTCTGTGGCGCTTTTTGGATATACCTGTTGGGCTAGTTGGCCCCCAGGGACCCTCAGGATTCAAGGGGAGTTAATCCCCCGACTTAAAACGCGCCACGGGCGCGTTTGCACAGTGGTGAAGGGAGGGCGGGGCTTCAGGTGACATGTGTGCAAACAGGCCCCGTGACGCATTTTAAGATGGGGAATTAAATCCCCTTCAATCCTGAGGGTCCCTGGGGGCCAACTAGCCCACCATGTACTTCTAAAGCGCCACAGAGCTGCGTTGCAGAGAGGTGTAAAAGGGGCGTGGCCTCTGTACACGTCTCTGCAACGCAGCCCCCTGGCGCATACTGGAGGTTCCTGGTGGGCTAGTTGGCCCCCAGGGACCCTCATGATTAAAGGGGACTTAATCCCCCAACTTAAAACGCGCCACGGGGCGCGTTTGCACAGATGTCACCTCAGGCCCCGCCCCTCCCTTCACCATTGTGCAAATATTCCTCTAAAATCAGCCGAAATACGAATTCCGATTTACTCACCTGTTATCAGGAGAGACCTCAGTGCTGCATCTTTCAGCCCAGTACTGATCCTGAAAAGTAATTTTAACCGTACTTACCAGTAACTTGAATTTCCTTCCATAGGATATCATTGCCTGCTTTTTGCTGAAAAAGTTTCTCTGTGTCGATTTTTGAAACATACAAATATTCCTCTAAAATCAGCCGAAATACGAATTCCGATTTACTCACCTGTTATCAGGAGAGACCTCAGTGCTGCATCTTTCAGCCCAGTACTGATCCTGAAAAGTAATTTTAACCGTACTTACCAGTAACTTGAATTTCCTTCCATAGGATATCATTGCCTGCTTTTTGCTGGAAAAGTTTCTAAGTGTGGAGTTTTGGAACTTTATAATATTCCTCTAAAATCAGCCGAAATACGAATTCCGATTTACTCACCTGTTATCATGAGAGACCTCAGTGCTGCATCTTTCAGCCCAGTACTGATCCTGAAAAGTAATTTTAACCGTACTTACCAGTAACTTGAATTTCCTTCCATAGGATATCATTGCCTGCTTTTTGCTGAAAATGTTTCTAAGTGTCGATTTTTGAAACATACAAATATTCCTCTAAAATCAGCCGAAATACGAATTCCGATTTACTCACCTGTTATCAGGAGAGAACCCAGTGCTGCATCTTTTAGCCCAGCACTGACCCTGAAAAGTAATTCTAACCGTACTTACCAGTAACTTGTATTTCCTTCCATAGGAATCCATTGTCTGGTTTTCAGCAGAAAAGTTTCAAAGTGTCGATTTTCACAAACTACAAATATTCCTTAAAAATCGCCTGTATGACTTAAACGCATTCTTTCAACTGTTTACAGGAGATGCACCAGTGCTGGATCCAGGATCCACCACTGAGTGAGAAAAAGTCACGATAACACTACTTACCTGCTAAGTGAATTTCCTCCCATAGGATAACATTGGTGATTCTATGTGAAAAAGTTTCAAGTGTCAACTTTTAAAATACAATAATATTCCTTAAAAATCACTACTGTAACCAAAACGCTTTTACTCAACTGTTTACAGGAGATGTCCCAGGGCTGAATCTAGGATCCAGTCCTGTGGTTAGAAAAGTAATCCATAAAGTAACTAATTGCATTTAGCTAGAAATTCACATTGAGCTCAATGTTGCATTGTGTTTGAAATTGTGTTGCCCATTGCAACAACTGTAACTACTGTACTTAAAAGTCTATTGCCTATTTGCAAAGTATTTAAAGTAAATTAATTCATTCTGAGAAAGTATATTTTGTAATGTAATGTATAATGTAATTACAATGTAATTTAAAAAATAAAATATCTAAAAATATATAGTTTAAAAAAATGTAGTAAATCAGTATAAAAAAATAAAAATAACAATTAATACATTTAAAAATTGGCATTTACAAAACCTTTGAAATTCACTGAAAAAAACCATAGGTTTCAGACATGTTATAGTTAGGAATTAGCATTTAAAAAACCTTTGAAATTCACTGAAAAAACCATAGGTTTCAGAAATGTTATAGTTAGAAATTAGCATTTAAAAAACCTTTGAAATTCACTTAAAAAACCATAGGTTTCAGGCACGTTATAGTTAGAAATTAGCATTTAAAAAACCTTACAAATTCACTGAAAAAACCATAGGTTTTAGGGACAGTTATAGTTACTTGGACATTGCACTCGTACAAAACCCGTGAAATTCCCCCGTTATAGTTAGTTCAGCTAACTATAACTCGCGCCCCGCAATGCACTGCTGATGACGTCACATATTACATCACTCATGACATGGTCAGTGACATCACTGATGACATCACTGATGACATCTCAAATGACATCACTGATGACATCATCCATGTGATAATTTCATGCATCTTCTCACACCCTAATATAACTTTTGATACACCCACTCTAAATTACAGACTGCCATTCTCAAAATCATAGACACTCCAATACCAATAACTACATACCAACTCACTGATTCTTAGGTCTACACACACATCCACTCACTCACCCGTACAGTCACTCATACTTACAGTCACTCAGTACAGGACTATCATATGCACTCATACACCTATATAAACACTGACACACCGCCACTCATCCATAGAGGTACTCACACACCTAGTCAGTCATGCAAAAAATTAATCACACACCCATTTACTCACCTATAGAGTTATACACACACCAGCTCAATAACTCATACAAATACTAGCACATTCTTACGCTCTTATACAATAACTGATACAAGCACACACGCATCCATACAGCCACTCTCACAATCACACACTCTCACGTATAGCCTTTTAAATACTCTAACACACATATATACTTCCTTTTACATATGTAGTTACTCGCACATGTACCACTGAGATATACATTCACTCACTAACACACCCATACACACACTCACCCACCCAAGCAGTCCATCACAGACGCACTCTTCAAATCATGCACCCAGTGAATCACCCACTCACACATCTATGTACAGTCGCACACACCCCACCCACACAAACACTCAGTCACCCATACAGATACTCAGACAACCAATCAATAACTCATATAGACACTCATGTAGCTATTCACAAACCCATGCAGCCACTTACACAGCAACAGACAGATGGATACAGACATTCACCCAGTTTAGTCACTAACCCATGCATTCAGTAACATACGTTTAATCACTCACTTATACAGTTAGTCACGCACCTACTAAATCATCCATTCAGACACTTATACACCCACTCACTCTTCAATACGCCTTTCCCTATATATATTAAACATATTTAAACTTTACAGAAACACACAGTCACTGGATGATGTCATCAGTGATGTCATCAGTGATGTCATTTGAGATGTCATCAGTGATGTTATCAGTGATGTCACTGACCATGTCATGAGTGATGTAATATGTGACGTCATCAGCAGTGCATTGCGGGGCGCGAGTTATAGTTATCTGAACTAACTATAACGGGGAATTTCACGGGTTTTGTACGAGTGCAATGTCCAAGTAACTATAACTGTCCCTAAAACCTATGGTTTTTTCAGTGAATTTCAAAGGTTTTTAAATGCTAATTTCTAACTATAACGTGCCTGAAACCTATGTTTTTTTCAGTGAATATATATATATATATATATTGCAGGCTTCGTCTCCAAACATCCACTGCACTCGGACAGACAAACGCGGACCCAAAGTTCCTTGTGCAAATATATTTATTTCATGTGCCCTGCATCTCCGCCATGACGCGTTTCAGCCCCACATATATACACACACATTCTTATGTATTTATACAAATTACACATTATCTACTGGCGGTCGCCAGTAGATAGTTATAGTTAGGACCTATTTTCCATAGGAAATCCGCGACATTCTATTTGAAATAACTCTCTTGCCGGTTGACGAATCTTCGCGAAATTTTCAAACTTTATGGCCCGCTCCGGTCCGCTCCTACCCTGAAAGTCTCGGGGTGATTCATCAAGCGGGGCCGAGAAAAAGGGGGTCCCAAAACGTGTTTTCCCATTCATTTTCCCATAGGAAACTTTAGACACGGCTACAGCCCGAACTGCTGAACGGAATTACACCAAATTTGGCAAAGAGGTAGTTCTTGGCTCAGAAAGAACCCTTTTTGTTAAATGGTGTAAATCCATTCAGTAGTTGCGGAGAAATAAAAAAATAAGAGTCAAAAAATCAATTTCCCATAGGAAACTTTTTGCAAGGCTACAGCCCGAACTGCTGAACGGAATTACACCAAATTTGGCAAAGAGGTAGTTCTTGGTTCAGAAAGAACCCTTTTTGTTAAATGGTGTAAATCCGTTCAGTAGTTGCTGAGAAAATCAAAAGTAAAAACACATATATATCTGGGCGGAGCCTAACCACACATATCATCGTGAGATCTGATTGGCTGTCAGCACTTCATCCTGGAATTGCTGGCAGCCATCTTGAGACCAATATACATGATAGTACCTCATTGAAATGCCTTGTAGTGAATCAAAGATTTTGAGGGTTACCAAAAGGAGAACTATTAAGGGTGATAACAGACTTTAGTTACATTAGAATTCATTTGTTGATGGTACCATACTAATTTCAGGAATTGTGGTGTGTTCTAAGGTGATTTTACCCTGTGAAGAACCTTCTGCTGGGATATCATGAATCATGTTTGAGAGAAAACTATTTTCACATGCTTGTCCCATACAATTTTGGAAGGTGCTCCAGAAGCTAAAATGAGAGCATATTTTCTGTAAATTCACATTATCTTTCTCAGTCATGTGAGAATGAAGTCTGACATTCTCAGTAAAACATGTACATCCAACAAGGGCAGAGACTGTCAGTTGATTCCTTTGTGTTCTACTGCAGCTTCCCAGAGTGTTCTAAAGAACAACTAGAGTGCTAACAGCCTTACTTATGACAAAAGTATGGCACACCTGAAGCCATCTTGATTGGAATAAACTGGTAACACTTAAAACATTTAATTTAAAAAGGAACGAAATGATGGGGTTCATTTTGTCATAGAAATTATGGTTAGTGCTATAGAAAGAAAAATTAGGACATGTTTCAAGTGAGATCTCAAATATCTTCCTGTTATATTTCAACAGGAGCAGCCTGTCAGTTGATGCCTTTGTGTTCTACTGCAGCTTCCCAGAGTGTTCTAAAGAACAACTAGAGTGCTAACAGCCTTACTTATGACAAAAGTATGGCACACCTGAAGCCATCTTGATTGGAATAAACTGGTAACACTTAAAACATTTAATTTAAAAAGGAACAAAATGATGGGGTTCATTTTGTCATAAAAATTATGGGTAGTGCTGTAGAAAGAAAAATTAGGACATGTTTCAAGTGTGATCTCAAATATCTTCCTGTTATATTTCAACAGGAGCAGCCTGCCAGTTGATGCCTTTGTGTTCTACTGCAGCTTCCCAGAGTGTTCTAAAGAACAACTAGAGCGCTAACAGCCTTACTTATGACAAAAGTATGGCACACCGGAAGCCATCTTGATTGGAATAAACCGTTAATACTTAAAACATTTAATTTAAAAAGGAACAAAATGAGTGGGTTCTTTTTTAAATAGAAATTATGGTTAGTGCTGCAGAAAGAAAAATGAGGGCATGTTTTAAGTGAGATCTCAAATCCTCTTCTATTTCATTAGAAAATTCTGACATGCAGACTGAAACAATCACTTTCAATACCAGCAGCAGACTTCCAGTTAACTCCCTGGTGAGCAGTAGCTTTAGTACAGTGATCTAATGAGCAACTAGAGTGCTAACATTCTGAATTTATGGCAAATGTGAGACACATCTGAATGCCTTCTTGATGGAATCAAAGTAAAAAACTGAAAGCATTTCCTACTGAGGAGACTGCAGTAAATGAGGAAATTAGGAAACTTCATAACAAAGAAGTCTTCCAAGATGGCCACCAGAGAAAAAAGAGCCCAAATGTAGCACAAATATTACCCAGATGTAGCCCACATATAGCCCAATGACAAAAGTGTGCAAAACACTTTTTATTTTTAGTTTTTTGCAGTTTTATGTAGTGCAGACTGGTCAGGTATTGGAGCGTTGCATCTTAAAACATGACCCCCTACACTACAAAAACACTACTGCACTACTCTAAACCCTAAAACACTTCCCCAGCACGACTCCCTACACTACACAAGCACCACTGCACTATCCTAAACCCTAAAACACTACCCCCAGCATGACCCCCTACACTACACAAACACCACTGCACTACCCTAAACCCTAAAACACTACCCCCAGCACGATCCCCTACACTACCCAAACACCACTGCACTAACCTAAATCCTAAAACAATACCCCCAGCACGACCCCCTACACTACCCAAACACCACTGCACTACCCTAAAACATGACCCCCTACACTACACAAACACCACTGCACTACCCTAAACCCTAAAACACTACCCCCAGCACGACCCCCTACACTACACAAGCACCACTGCACTACCCTAAACCCTAAAACACTACCCCCAGAACGACCCCCTACACTGCCCGAACACCACTGCACTGCCCTAAACCCTGAAACACCACCCCGTGCACGACCCCCTACACTGCCCGAACACCACTGCACTGCCCTAAACCCTGAAACACCACCCCCAGCACGACACCCTACACTGCCCGAACACCACTGAACTGCCTTAAATTCTGAAATATCACCCCCAGCAAGACCCCTACACTGCCCGAACACCACTGCCCTAAACCCTGAAACACCACCCCCAGCAAGACCCCCTACACTGCCAGAACACCACTGCACTGCCCTAAATTCTGAAACACCAGCCCCAGCACGACCCCCTACATTGCCCGAACACCACTGCACTGCCCTGAACCCTGAAACACCACCCCCTGCATGACCCACTACACTGCCCGAATACCACTGCACTGCCCTAAACCCTGAAACACCATTCCCTCTGCACGACCCCCTACTCTGCCCGAACACTACTGCACTGGCCTAAACCCTGAAACACCATCCCCAGCACGACCCCCTACACTGCACGAACACCCCTGCACTGCCCTAAACCCTGAAACACTACCCCCAGCAAGACCCCCTACACTGCCCGAACACCACTGCACTGCCCTAAACACTGAAACATCACCCCCAGCAAGACCCCCTACACTGCCCGAACACCACTGCCCTAAACCCTGAAACACCACCCCCAGCAAGACCCCCTACACTGCCCGAACACCAGTGCACTGTCCTAAACCCTGAAACACCAGCCCCAGCACGACCCCCTACATTGCCCGAACACCACTGCACTGCGCTAAACCCTGAAACACCACCCCTGCATGACCCACTACACTGCCCGAACACCACTGCACTGCCCTAAACCCTGAAACACCACCCCCAGCACGACCCCCTACACTGCCCGAACACCATTGCACTGCCCTAAACCCTGAAACACCACCCCCTGCACGAACCCCTACACTGCCCGAACACTACTGCACTGCCCTAAACCCTGAAACACCGCCCCCAGCATGACCCCCTACACTGCACGAACATTACTGCACTGCCCTAAACCCTGAAACACTACCCCCAGCAAGACCCCCTACACTGCCCGAACACCACTGCACTGCCCTAAACCCTGAAACATCACCCCAGCAAGACCCCCTACACTGCCCGAACACCACTGCCCTAAACCCTGAAACACCACCCCCAGCAAGACCCCCTACACTGCCCGAACAACACTGCAGTGCCCTAAACCCTAAAACACCACCCCCAGCACGACCCCCTACACTGCCCGAACACCACTGCTCTGCCCAAAACCCTGAAACACCAGCCCCAGCACGACCCCCTACACTGCCCGAACACCACTGCACTGCCCTAAACCCTGAAACACCACCCCCAGCACGACCCCCTACACTGCCCGAACACCACTGCACTGCCCTAAACCCTGAAACACCACCCCCAGCACGACCGCCTACACTGCCTGAAAACCACTGCACTGCCCTAAACCCTGAAACACCAGCCCCAGCACGACCCCCTACACTGCCCGAACACCACTGCACTGCCCTAAACCCTCAAACACCAGCCCCAGCACGACCCCCTACACTGCCCGTACACCACTGCACTACCCTAAACCCTGAAACACCAGCCCCAGCAAGACCCCTACACTGCCCGAACACCACTGCACTGCCCTAAACCCTGAAACACCAGCCCCAGCAAGACCCCCTACACTGCCCGAACACCACTGCACTGCCCTAAACCCTGAAACACCAGCCCCAGCAAGACCCCCTACACTGCCCGAACACCACTGCGCTGCCCTAAACGCTGAAACATCAGCCCCAGCAAGACCCCCTACACTGCGCGAACACCATTGCACTGCCCTAAACACTGAAACACCACCCCCAGCAAGACCCCCTACACTGCCCGAACACCACTGCACTAAACCCGAAAACACCAGCCCCAGCAAGACCACCTACACTGCCCGAACACCACTGCACTGCTCAAAACCCTGAAACACCACCCCCAGCACGACACCCTACACTGCCCGAACACCACTGCACTGCCCTAAACCCTGAAACACCACCCCCAGCACGACCCCTACACTGCCCGAACACCACTGCACTGCCCTAAACCCTGAAACACCACCCCCTGCACGACCCCCTATACTGCCCGAACACCACTGCACTGCCCTAAACCCTAAAACTCTACCCCCAGCATGAACCCCTACACTGCCCGAACACCACTGCACTGCCCTAAACCCTGACTCACCACCCCCTGCACGACCCCCTACACTGCCCGAACACCACTACACTGCCCTAAACCCAGAAACACCACCCCCAGCACGACCCCCTACACTGCCCAAACACCACTGCACTGCCCTAAACCCTGAAACACCACCCCCAGCACGACCCCCTACACTGCCCGAACACCACTGCACTGCCCTAAACCCTGAAACACCAGCCCCTGCACGACCCCCTACACTGCCCGAACACCATTGCACTGCCCTAAACCCTGAAACACCACCCCCAGCACGACCCCCTACACTGCCTGAACACCACTGCCCTAAACCCTGAAACACCACCCCCAGCAAGACCCCCTACACTGCCCGAATACCACTGCACTGCCCTAAAGCCTGAAACACCACCTAAAACACAACCCCCTACACTGCCTGAACACCATTGCTCTGCCCTAAACCCTGAAACACTGCCCCCAGCAAGACCCCCTACACTGCCCGAACACCACTTCTCTGCCCTAAACCCTGAAACACTGCCCCCAGCAAGACCCCCTACACAGCCCGAACACCACTGCCATAAACCCTGAAACACCACCCCCAGCACGACCCCCTACACTAATCGAACACCACTGCACTGCCCTAAACCCTGAAACACCACCCCCAGCACGACCCCCTACACTGCCCGAACACCACTGCTCTGCCCAAAACACTGAAACACCAGCCCCAGCATGACCCCCTACACTGCCCGAACACCACTGCACTGCCCTAAACCCTGAAACACCAGCCCCAGCACGAACCCCTACACTGCCCGAACACCACTGCACTACCCTAAACCCAGAAACACCAACCCCAGCACGACCCCCTACACTGCCCGAGCACCACTGCCTGCACTGCCCTAAACCCTGAAACACCAGCCCCAGCACGACCCCCTACACTGCCTGAACACTACTGCACTGCCCTAAACCATGAAACACCATCCCCAGCACGACCCCCTACACTGCACGAACACCACTGCACTGCCCTAAACCCTGAAAAACTACCCCAGCAAGACCCCCTACACTGCCCGAACACCACTGCACTGCCCTAAACCCTGAAACATCACCCCCAGCAAGACCCCCTACACTGCCCGAACACCACTGCCCTAAACCCTGAAACACCACCCCCAGCAAGACCCCCTACACTGCCCGAACACCACTGCACTGCCCTAAACCCTGAAACACCAGCCCCAGCAAGACCCCCTACACTGCCCGAACACCACTGCACTGCCCTAAATCCTGAAACACCACCCCGTGCATGACCCCCTACACTGCCCGAACACCACTGCACTGCCCTAAACCCTGAAACACCAGCCCCAGCACGACCCCCTACACTGCCCGAACACCACTGCACTGCCCTAAACCCTGAAACACAACCCCCAGCACGACCCCCTACACTACCCGAACACCACTGCACTGCCCTAAACCCTAAAATACTCCCCCAGCACGACCCCCTACACTACCCGAACACAACTGCACTGCCCTAAACCCTCAAACACTCCCCCAGCACGACCCCCTACACTACCCGAACACCACTGCACTGCCCTAAACCCTAAAACACTCCCCCAGCATGACCCCCTACACTGCCCGAACACCACTGCACTGCCCTAAACCCTAAAACACTCCCCCAGCATGACCCCCTACACTACCCAAACACCACTGCACTGCCCTAAACCCTAAAACACTCCCCCCAGCATGACCCCCTGCATGGCCTAAACACCACTGCACCGCCCTAAACCCTGAAACACCAGCCCCAGCAAGACCACCTACACTGCACGAACACCACTGCACTGCCCTAAACCCTGAAACACCACCCCCAGCATGACCCCCTACACTGCCCGAACACCACTGCACTACCCTAAACCCTAAAACACCACCTCCTACACTACACAAAGACCACTGCACTACCCTAAACCCTAAAACACTACCCCCAGCATGACCCCCTACACTACACAAACACCACTGCACTACCCTAAACCCTAAAACACTACCCCCTACACTACACAAACACCACTGCACTACCCTAAACCCTAAAACAATACCCCCAGCACGAACCCCTACACTACCCAAACACCACTGCACTACCCTAAACCCTAAAACACTACCCCCAGAAGTACCCCCTACACTACCCAAACACCATTGCACTACCCTAAACCCTAAAACACTACCCCCAGCAGTACCCCCTACACTACCCAAACACCACTGCACTACCCTAAACCCTAAACCACTACCCCCAGCACGACCCCCTACACTACCCAAACACCACTGCACTACCCTAAACCCTAAAACACTACCCCCAGCACAACCCCCTACACTACCCAAACACCACTGTAATACCCTAAACCCTAAAACACTCCCCCAGCACGACTCCCTACACTATCCAAACACCACTGCACTACCCTAAACCCTAAATCTACCCCCAGCATGACCCCCTACACTACACAAACACCACTGCACTACCCTAAACCCTAAAACACTACCCCCAGCACGACCCCCTTCACTACCTAAACACAACTACACAATTTGTTACAGGCGTTGCAACGCAGGCCTGTGGTGCTTACTGGAAGTACTTGGTGGGCTAGTTGGGCCCCAGGGACCCTCAGGATTCAAGGTAACCTAATCCCCCAACTTAAAACGCGCCACGGGGCGCGTTTGCACAGTGGTGAAGGGAGGGGGCGGGGCCTCAGGTGACATGTGCGCAAACACGCCCCTTGAATCCTGAGGGACCCTGGGGCCAACTAGCCCACCAGGTACCTTCAGTAAGCACAACAGAGTTGCGTTGCAGAGAGGTGAAAAAGGTGCGTGGCCTCGGAACGCCTCTCTGCAACTCAGCTCTGTGGTCCTAACTGTAGGTACCTGGGGGCTAGTTGGGCCCCAGGGACCCTCAGGATTCAAGGGGACTTAATCCCGAAACTTAAAACGCGCCACGGGGCGCGTTTGCACACGCGTTTTAAGAGGTAGTTTTAATCCCCCTGCCCTATTATGTACTAGGGACTTACAGAGGAGGTCATGCTAATCACAGGGGTACCCCAACGCATAGTGTTTCCTAGTGAATGTAGGTGTTTTCACTGTATTCTAAGTGTCTTTTAGCATAGCACTGACTCTGGTTAGTCAGAGTCAGTTACTACCAGTACCCATCTGAAAAGGTTGTGGGCACAGGATGATTTTGCAACATGGCCTCTTTCTGCTCCTCTGTTGGTTCTTTCTGCACATCTTTTGCTTCTTCCTGCACTTTTCTTCGTCTTTGTGGACTTCTGTTGCTTCTTTCTGCATTTCTTTTGCTTCTTTCTGCGCGTTTTTTCTTCTTTCTTCACATGTCCTACCTCTGTAGGCATAGTTAGAAACTAGCATTTAAAAAACCTTTGAAATTCACTTAAAAATCATAGGTTTCAGGCATGTTATAGTTAGAAATTAGCATTTAAAAAACCTTTGAAATTCACTGAAAAAACCATAGGTTTCAGACACGTTATAGTTAGAAATTAGCATTTAAAAAACCTTTGAAATTCACTGAAAAAACCATAGGTTTTAGGGACAGTTATAGTTAGTTGGACATTTCACTCGTACAAAACCATAGAAATTCCCCCGTTATAGTTAGTTCAGCTAACTATAACTCGCGCCCCGCAATGCACTGCTGATGACGTCACATATTACATCACTCATGACATGGTCAGTGACATCACTGATGACATCACTGATGACATCTCAAATGACATCACTGATGACATCATCCATGTGATAATTTCATGCATCTTCTCACACCCTAATATAGCTTTTGATACACCCACTCTAAATTACAGACTGCCATTCTCAAAACCATACACACTCCAATACCAATAACTACATACCCACTCACTGATTCTTAGGTCTACACACACACATCTACTCACTCACCCGTACAGTCACTCATACTTACAGTCACTCAGTACAGGACTATCATATGCACTCATACACCTATATAAACACTGACACACCGCCACTCATCCATAGAGGTACTCACACACCTATTCAGTCATGCAAAAAATTAATCACACACCCATTTACTCACCTATACAGTTATACACACACCAGTTCACTTACTCATACAAATACTAGCACATTCTTACGATCTTATACAATAACTGATACAAGCACACACGCATCCATACAGCCACTCTCACAATCACACACTCTCACTTATAGCCATTTAAATACTCTAACACACATATATACTGCCTTTTACATATGTAGTTACTCGCACATGTACCACTGAGATATACATTCACTCACTAACACACCCATACACACACTCACCCACCCAAGCAGTCCATCACAGATGCACTCTTGAAATCATGCACCCAGTGAATCACCCACTCACACATCTATGTACAGAGTCACACACACCCCACCCACACAAACACTCAGGCAGCCATACAGATACTCAGAGAACCAATCAATAACCCATATAGACACTCATGTAGCTATTCGCAAATCCATGCATCCACTTACACACCAACAAACAGACGGATACAGACATTCACACAGTTTAGTCACTAACCCATGCATTCAGTAAGATACGTTTAATCACTCACTTGTAGAGTCAGTCACGCACGTACTAAATCATCCATTCAGACACTTAAACACCCACTCATTCTTCAATACGCCTTTCCCTATATATATTAAACATATTTAAACTTTACAGAAACACACAGTCACTGGATGATGTCATCAGTGATTTCATTTGAGATGTCATCAGTGATGTCATCAGTGATGTCACTGACCATGTCATGAGTGATGTAATATGTGACGTCATCAGCAGTGCATTACGGAGCGCGAGTTATAGTTAGCTGAACTAACTATAACGGGGGAATTTCTATGGTTTTGTACGAGTGAAATGTCCAACTAACTATAACTGTCCCTAAAACCTATGGTTTTTTCAGTGAATATAAATATATGTGCATATATACATATATATGTGTTTATCTATCTATCTATCTATCTATCTATCCAAAAAGTGTTTATACCTACCTGTACATTTTTTAGCAAGTATATGCCTTTACCATGCATGCCTTTACCAGGAAAATTTAAGTATTTTACAGGAAAATATAAACCCTTTGTTCATCAGCTCAGGGATAGAATCTGCTAATTTACACAAGAGAATCAATCAAACTGCCATCCTGATACCCATCAAACATAAATCAGTCATATAAGACACCTGCTCCTCTCAAAACTGAATGCTCCAAAATGTCACTGAGTTATTTTGAGGCTAAAAAGTGACAACACCAAACCCATGAATTCATGACAATGCCAAACAAATAGAAAAATCCTGAAGAGCCCTGATTTTTCATGGCTTAGCCCAGTACTGTACAAAACAAAATAAATGTGTCTCTAATCATGCTACAGTTCTTTTCCTCACCAAATATTGTGTTAAATCTGCTCGTCAGTACACTCTTCTCCACTTACCTTGAGGTGCTCCATGATTGGTGCAAAATCCCAAAAATTGGTCAAATTCACGCTTTATTGTTCAGCAGTCCTATGCTCCTATACACCTGCTTGGTACATCTTTAATGGTAACTCTCCAATGATTTGATTTTTAGCCTACTATTCTCTCTTGGCTCAGTAAAACCAGTTTATGTCACTGATGTCATATCAGCAAAGTGGTAACCAGTGATCAATGTGTAAAGATGCAATCTCCAGCAAATATCCTGAAAGATATATCAAAGAAATCATTTAGTTGAAAATATCAAAGAACAAATATCGTGCATGACATGTATATGAAATAATATTTCAAACTTTTAATATAATTTTTGGCATGAATATGTCAGAGGAGCCAATGTTGCATGGCTATGTCTTCTGTTCTTACCACCTGAGATGAATAGCGGGACTCTCATCTGATGCTCAAATCCCACACAAAAAACTCGCCAGATCTACTATCATCTGTATCTCTTTCATATGATAAAAAAAGTATTCTTTTTGAAGATTCAATATAAGCCATCATATAAGCACTAGTGATGTCCACATTAAAATAGGTGACACACATTTTTTTGTTGGATCCAATCCTATCATGACCTTCAGTCAAAGTTTCTGTCGAGGGTTCACTCTCTGGTATCTTGGCACAAAAGCAGTCAGACTTAACTTAGAGGCAATGTGTGAAGTATTTATGCAGCCGGGTCTGGTGGCTCAGTTGACTAATGCATCCACTACAGAGGCCTGTGTTCGACCTCATGGTCATAGGTTCAAATCCCAGCGGGTCCACTCAGCCTTTCATCCATCTGAGGTTGATAAAATGAGTACCGTTGGGTAACAATAAACATCTGTTATTCAGCGCCAAGATACCTACAGGTAAACGTGCACTTTACAAATACACATGTTAAAACACAAGACAAGAAATGTCTCATACCAAATTAGAAATATTTAGTAAATTTGAGACCGAAACAACAAAAATCAAATCAATACAACAGGAGATATTAATTTCAAAGATTTAAGGTAAATATAGTGCCTAAAACCACAAGTATAGTGCATAAAAGCACAAGACGTCACTCGTGGTTATGTGGTTGTGCGAGCCCGGGTGAAAGTCACAAGTTCAGGCTAACTACGATGGCCAAGATACAGGGACTAGGGTAGCCCGCTGAAAAAGTTACCTTCTAAAGTCCAGCGAGAAGAGTTCCATTCACAGTGGAGGCGGCCGCGAGGAGCAGGGAAAGCATTGGAGATGGTTGACGCTGTAGCACGAAGAGCAGGCTTGGAGTCGCAGACAGTTGTTGCTGTCGGGTGAAGATCCTATCGGGCATCAAGGATGGTCATTTCTGGAGCTTTGTGTTGGAGGTCACCACGGGCTGTCAATGCTGTAGCGCGACGTGCAGATCTTGCTTCACTGGTCGCCGCTGGCAGTCGCTGTACGCTGAAGAGTCGGGTTCACCAAAGCTTTGCGTTGGTGGGCGGTGCATGCAGCAAGATCATGGTGCGAACTGAACCATTTGTGGTTGCGAAGGCCCATAACTTCAGGATTTCTTCTATTCTTCTAGAAGCAGCTCCACTGATTCCACACCAGTGGTTCAGGACCTGAGGGGCACTTCTTGGATATCAGGAAATCACTGCAGCAGAGGCCAGCAGGGCTTAGGCGGGTCCAGCTGCAGGTCCAGGCAGGTCCAGAACAGCAGGTCATCTAAGCTATTGCAGTGAGGCCCCTAGAGCTTGTTTTGTCCCTGTAGCTCAGAACAGGAGGCCAGTCAGGTGACCCTTTGAGAGTCACTTCAGGCTGGGATGAAGGGTGCAGGTCAAGTCTTCCTTCTCAGACAGCAGGGCAGGCCTCAAGCAGTGGGGTAGTTCTCTGGCAGCAAGGTAGCCCTTCTTCTGGAGCATCCACAGGTCGAGGAGTGTACTCAAGAGTGGGTCTGAGGGTCCATTTTTATACCTGGTACCCACTTTGGGAGAAACGTCTGGAGACTTCCCTCTACAGAAGTGTCTGGAATTTCATGCCTCCCTGCCCTGGTCCCAGTCTGTCTTCAGGCATAATAGGCTAGTGTGAAGTCCTTTGTGTGTGAGCTAAGGCAGTGTCTTTGAAGTGCAAGTGTTACATGTAAAAGCTCTGCCTCCTCATTAAGTCATGATGGCCCATCCTGCCAACACCAAGACCCTCTACTGTGTGGCTGTCTGGGAGGAATATACAAAGGCTATCTGCCAACTACACCTAGTCATGTGACCAAGGAAACAGGCTAAAGGCACCCAATGGTTAGGGCCAGAAAATGCCAACTTTCTAAAAGTGGTATTTTCAGAATTGTGACTTAAAGTCCGACTTTACCATTAAAGAAGGTTTTAAATTACACTTCCTTGGACACCAAACATGACATTCCTAACTGCTCCCAAACATAAGCTATCACTTATTAAATGTAATAAGGTAACCCAATG
>CAWUFW010009735.1:600000-758434 GCA_963921515.1 Calotriton arnoldi | reverse complement strand
TATCTGCATATTCGACTGGCTTGAGTATTTAAGAAATTGCTGTTGGAAAGTTCATTGTTGTATTCTTTTTATCTTCAACTCATAGATCAATAGTTGACACGTATTTCACCCCATGTGGCACTGAGGTCTGGGTTTTTTTCCAAGGCTTCCGGCTTATTCAATCTTGAGTTTGTGGTATTCTGTCTTGGTGACGGAGTAGGCCCCAAGAGAAAGGTCCAAAAATTATAATCATACTAGGTTTCACCTCTGTCGAGCCATGCCTTGATGATTGAGTGAGTACCAGGTGCGAGGTCCAAAAGGTATAGTCATACTAGGCCACGACTTAGCAACCCAGACTGCAACATGACCGATTTATTATGAATCATAGCCAAAGAGGAACCGCACTCCATTTTGGACCTCTCGACTGGCGTCCATCGTACCGCCAGACACAATCTTATGGACTACTAATTGATTATGATATTTAAGGATGCAACAGATGTGAACCTATACATTTTTGGACCTCAGACTTGTCGCTCACTCAATCGCCAAGATGGCACATTGGTAATTTTCAAAACAATCTGAATCAAGCATTTAACAACAATAGTTTAACATGAATTTGCTTAAAAACCCATACATTCTAAAAGGGTGCTCAGTTAGTGTTCAAATACTTTCATGGTTTGTCAAGGAAGGCTGTCGCTCCACTGCGGGGTGTTGGTGGTTCACCTGTGCATTAAAACCTTCAGACAATGGTAGCAAAAGAGTGCATTTTTCTGAAAACCATTGCTTAAACAGAAGAAACAGGCATTTTTGAAAATGCATTATCATGTCCTGTCATTTTGTTGGGACAGGATTGTCCTCATCACAGTATGCAGGTGTGCACCGCTCCCCGAGTGCCCAAATGCACATGAAACTAGTATTTTGATTTTTATGGTGGCCTTGCGAGCGTGCTAATCTAGTGTGTGCACTGAGAACTAGGCCTGGCCTTGGTAACGCCAAAGTCTAGCACCTGTTCCATGAACTAGGAGAGTTCATCAAGCACATCCTCTTTATTATAATAATCCATATTTGTAAAGCGCGAACATGTCACTCCTCTAGGCTTCAAGGCACTGGAGGCCGTCGCCCAGAGTCATATGATGAGCTGCCGCCGGCGATCGAACTGTGAGCCCCGTGCTCCGGAGTCAGCTGCTCTGGCCGCTGCACCACACCTCTCCCACCCTCTTTAACAACATGTAACTACTGTCCTTGTCGTAAAATGTAACATACCTTGGCAGTGGAAGCATACCAATTTTTTAAAGATTAATAGTTATGGATAGAGCCTTTTCTATCTGACTCAGAAGTGTACAGCCTATGGGCTCGCACATTTAAAGTTGCCCTCAGAACCCGACCCTTGCTCCGACATGTCATGCTTGTTAACTGTTTGTGAGAATTGGATGTATGGCACACGCGTTATAGCAAAACTCCTTGGTAAGTGTGAATATGGTTGCTTTGACCAGTTGAATCCATTTTGGGCAGCCCCTGGTTTAATATGGAACAAGATGGAGAGTGGAGACAGCTTCTCAGACAGTGGAAGTGTACTGCCTGCGTTCCTGTGACAGAAGGGTGAATACTCGGGCAGTGGAGTGAGAAAGGATGGAGATAGAGCTACCCTTAAACATTCTATGAGGACCTTTCAGCAAGGGATTGCTGATTAGATTTCCTGAGCACTGCCATGTGGTGGATTTTAAGGGAGAGGGGGGAAGTCAGCAGATTCTATTCTTAAAGGTGATCACGTTTCTGAGAAGGGACTTGCTCTTTTTCCTGTTCATGATTACCTCTGTGGCTGCACTACAGCCAAGAAATGGCATTGTAAAGGGAACCACCTCAAACTAGTTCCAGTACCTTATACACTGGAACAACATCACTTATCTAGAAAATGAGGAGGCATATTAATTAAAGACGTGCATCACGCTTGTGCCACGCAGTGGTGGTGTGCCATCACTGTCTGTATTAAAGAGGGTGCAGCAGGTGAATGTAACGCAGGCAGGTAGGAGAGGTCTGTGGGGATTTCTAAGGGGAAAGACGTTATCCTGTCAAACTTTCAAAGAGCTTTGAAAAAGTGTGCTACTGTACAAAGAACACTAGTTGGCAGGGCCAGATGGGTCTCAAGGATGCCAGCCAAAAGAGTGGCGCTGCCATTGAAGAGATTGAATTGGCACATTTGCATGTGTTCTGATGTCATCTTCTGGTAAGAACAGCTTCACTCTTCAGGGCAGGGTTCACTGATGCTAAGCAATCTGATGGGTAATATAGAGATTGACGTTAGACTCGATATAAAAGCAGAGGCATGTTGGACAGTTGTGGTGCAAAGCCATCCAGTTGCATTTCATTGGGCTATTCATGAACATAATGGTGGTTGCTGGTGTTGATTTCAGCAGGAGAGAGGCATTGGAACGCTAGGCTTAAATGTGTATGGGGCAGTTCTTCAGCCAGGCAATGTTATGACTGGATGAGACTGCAGAGCTGTGCAGCTTCCACGTTTTGCCAGTCAGTGGGACTTTCAGGCTTCTCCATGTAAGGTTGAAATTATTTGATAACAGGATGCAGCTTTGGGGCATGACATGTTTCGGGCATGGGAGTGCATCGGGAGGAGCCCATGTGCACCACTGGGGCTCCATTTTTCAGATATGACCGAAACCACCATTTCACAATGCAGTACAATCCCAAATGAGTGAAAGGCTGTCAAGCAGGGCTTGATGGTTGGCGGAGTTGAAGGCTGGCGGGAAGGAAAGCCGAACAGAATGACAGAGGGTACAATGGTCTGTGACCTGAGGAGCAGTCTCCGTTGCATGGACAGTCAGTCTCTGTACTGGACTATGTCTTGGAACCAGGTGCGAAGCTTAGACATCGTGATTTGGGAGGGGGGTGAATCGCAAATTTCCCAAATAAAAAACAGTACACCAAAGGGTGGAGGGATAACCAAAGTTTGGGATACACTGTTCCCATGAGGAACAAGTTCAATACTTATTTCCATTAGGTGTGCTCTGTCATAAAAAAAAATAACAAGTTAAAACCTCTTAATCACAGGAAGAGACGAAAAAAGCCAACAAAGCCATAGAAGACTTGACTTAGGGCCCCCAGACCAAACTATCAATACAAGAATGCATTTATTTGGGGGGGGAGAGTGTCACACCCCAAACACCCCTCTTGAAACTACGCCTCTGCTTGAAACCTAATTAGTAGGGAGTTCCACTTGACCGTGTGAGGGAGCTGGTTTCTGATGGCTTTTTGTGCTGACCTGGAAAAAAACCATAGCGGCTATGAAGGACAGAGCACAGCTTTGTAGAGGAGGGGTGTCTCCTTGACAGTTTGCGAGAGGTCCAAGCAGTGTGAATCTCATTTTGGCGATTGCTATCACTTGGAAAACGTTTCCACAATGTTCTCTTCAGAGGATTATTGCATATCACATTAAGGTGTTTTATTGTGCCTCAACCATGCTAGTTTGTTTGATGCACTGCTATGGCTGACTGCTTTCCATTCAGTAATTATCATATTCTAATTATCTCCCTTATTTGATCAAATCATTTTTTGTTAGAATGGTTGATCTCTCGATCATAATTTTGTCAAATGGGAATTAGTATTTCTTTTATTATACTAAACTTAATTTTGCAGTTTTAAGCTCTTTATAAACAGTATTGTTATTTAGTTGTGCTGTTTCATATAATGAATCTCACATTTTTCTTAATTATTGCCTAGTCACTCTCTCCTGTTTACTTCTGTGGGCTGGACAGTGGGCCTCCACTCTCGCACGGAGCCGACGGCAGCTTCCAGCTTTTTCAGATCGTTCGAGTGCTGGCCCTTATCAAGGAGGCCCACGCAGACACATTAATTTGTGCAGATCTGTCGCACTTTTTGCTACGACTTCACGTTTTGGATAAAGCTGGTGCTTAGCTCTCCACAGACCACCAGGGGAAATTTGAAACTGTCCTTCCCCCTACCTTCATTACTTCATTCGATGACCTGAAGAAGTTCATTGTATATGAACGAAACGCGTTGGCTGGTATATTTTTTACTGTTGGTTGCATATGAAAAATAAAGGATTTGCTGAGAAAAGATAAGGAGACTAAATGACTTATTGAAGGACTGTTCTTACTCTGAAGTAGTGCACCACTCCAATCTTCTTTGGTTATATTCTAATTATCTCCCTTATTTGATCAAATCATTTTTTGTTAGAATGGTTGATCTCTCGATCATAATTTTGTCAAATGTGAATTAGTATTTCTTTTATTATACTAAACTTAATTTTGCAGTTTTAAGCTGTTTATAAACAGTATTGTTATTTAGTTGTGCTGTTTCATATAATGAATCTCACATTTTTCTTAATTATTGCCTAGTCACTCTCTCCTGTTTACTTCTGTGGGCTGGACAGTGGGCCTCCAAGGAACACATCAGTCATTCTAGTGTCAGTGTCCTGTGCATGTAGCAGTGGATGAATGTGATGAGCGAGCCTCACCTCCTCCTCTGAAACCCAGGCTTGCATCTTCATGACACTGCACTGCGGCAGTGACACTATCAGCATCCTGCAGTGCTCACCCTCAGGCTCACATCAGCAGCGAGCAGTACACAGGCATGCCCCAGCAGTCGGAGTGTACAACCACAGGCCAGCAGTGACAAGTGCAGACCACTAGCTAAGCCCACCATGCTCTTAGATAGAAGGGCTTTAGGTTGGTGCAAGATGAAAGAATCACACAATGGAGTTATGCATATTTTTTCAATGGATAAATAAAGCTTAGGAGATAAAAATCGCAGGTTTCTTTGTGAGAAAAAAACATCACACACACTCCACTTGTGCTATGAATTTTGCCGTCATATCCAATTGGAAGGATATTAAGCTCATAAAGTTATGCGCTAAAGGAAATTGTGTACAGTCTGCTTATGTAACAGATTATTCATTCATCCTTGGTGGGTGATTAAGGATGAGGGATGCTCCCTCGGGTGCAGTTCTATTTTGCCTGGACCCCTGAAAGTCATTGCACTGTTTCCGAGACTGCGATAACAATTCCTTGGTATTTGGTGTTAGTTCCCTGAATGCGAGCGGTGGAGGGACACAAGTCAGCGAGTCAAAAGGATGGTAAAGAGGCTATGCTCCAGGGGAGGGACAAACACAAGAAGTGGAAGGCAAGCCACGACATAAGAACTACGCAAATGCGAATGACAATGAAGCCAACAAATGGTATGCAATGGGTGGGCTATAAAGCCACTCTCAGGGGCATATTTATGAGAGGCTTGCAGCGCATTTGCACAACACAACGTCTTACATGCACAACGCAATCCTAAATCAGATTTTTGAAGCCACTTTGCGTGGCTCTAAGTGGCTTCATAAATCTGGAGTAACAATGCAGCACAAATTGCTGCGTTGCGTTACTCTGTCCTGGGAAGGCGTTGAGTGGATTTTCCCATGGATTTTGACGCATTCCCAGATTTACAAGAACTTGTAAACCAGGGAATGCATCAAAATCTTACGCCTTCCCAGGGGAGGAGTAATGAGGAGAATGAGCTCAATTTTTCCTCATTTCTTCTTTGTATGTGTGCTACGTTCTCCAGCACACATAGAAAGAGGAATATGCCTCATGGGATTGTTTTGTGCAGGAAGATGCGCCTTTCTGCACAAAAACAACCCTGCATGCAACACAGGCACCCTTGCACCACGGTGCAAATGTCTTGCATTTACAGATTTGTCCTTATTTGTGTTTGAAATCCCTCCGCTGCTTGTCTCGCTGAAGTTGCAAAATGCTTTACAGTGCATAAAAATGTGGTCTCTGCACATGATCATTGCCCTACAAAACCTCTGAAACCCATGAAGAGTACATTCACCTTTGTTTGACAAGATTTGGTGAGTTCATCTTATAACTGGGCAAGAAATTCTCATGAAGACTGCAGTAGTAATGCGGCTGTTAAAGTTACCAACCAAAGTTACAAAGCATTGTTTCTTGACTGCCCTGTGAAAGAATTAATAGATGGATAGTTGGAGGTTTAGTAATACATTCTGATACACAGAGGTTGTTCCAACACCGTTCAAACTTACCTGCTGATAAACATGCAAAGCTGTGAATAATCCAGATTTAGTTTTCTGAAAGAGTATCAAATTCCACTCAACCCTACAAACTAACGCTAATACCAATTAGCGTTGGTATGTTAATCTCTAAAAGGTTTGCTTTGGGTTTGCATTAAAAAAGTAACGCTAACCTGACACTAAAGCTTTGTGAATCTGGGCCCAAGTTTCATGGCTCAAGCAGGCACAGTAGTCATTTTATCCAGAGGAGTATATTTGCACATTTCTGTAAAGCGTAACCTTGTTTTTAGAGTTGGCAGTGCAAGCAGCATTTTAGGAGAATAATGAATTCAGTATTGTATTCATGAATGATATCTTCTCAATGATGCCTCTTGCTTTATCCAGGAGAGGATCCTTCCACCTGCTCATTAGAGACATGTTATCGTAGGTAACAAGTTTCTGTCACATGATTAGGTAAAGGAAGGTCAGATGTACAAAAATCTAGAATTGCGATTTGCTAATTGCAATTCTTACCGAATCACAATTAGGACATCACAATTCCTGTTGTAAGAAAACTTACACCTTTGAAATAGAGATTCCCAGTGGGTTGCAAATCGACCTACCTCATGAATATTAAGGAGGTAGGTCACAATTTGAGACCCATTAGGAGGCACAACCATCATAGTGATGGTGGCCTGCTGAGGTCAGCAGAGAACCATCTGTGATTGCTTTTTAATTTAAAAAAAACCTTTAAAAATAATGCAGCCCATTTTCTTTAAAGGAAAACCGGGATGCGTTTAAAAAGTAAAAATGAAACTTTGAAGTTTAATTTTTAAGAGCAGGGAGCGGTCACCACTGCCTGCTCTTAAAACATTTTTTTTTTTACATTCTCAAAGGGGAAGGGGTCCCTGGGGGACCCCTTCCCCATTGCAAATGGGTTACTGTAAGAAACTGGCTCTATATATACTGCACCAAAGTGAGGTACAGTGTGTATAGAGTCCAAGGGTCTCCAGAGGTTTGGCAGAGGTTAAAGTTAGATAGAACCTTACTCTCTAAAGTGGTAGCTTGGTCGAGCAGTAAGGCAGTATCAGAGGACAGTGTAAAGCATTTGATGTACACACTCAGTCAGCAAATGAATCCACACACTCAAGAACTGAACTCTAGGCCAATTGTTTTGTATAAAAAATATACTGTTTTATTTCTAGAACCAAGCAAGCCTGGCACAGGTAAGCATAAAAATACTTTTCAGTAGAAAATTACTTGTATGAACACAGTTCAAAATTGCAGTGTAACTTGTACTAGTTTTGGTTACAGTTTTAAGTAAGCAGTTTGCAACACATTGCAGGTATAGTACATTCAATTGAATGGGCTTTTTAAGTAAAATGCAGTTAATTACTTTTCAGATTACTTTTGCTAACACAGGACTGGATCCTAGATTCAGCCCTGGGACATTTCCTGAAAACAGGTGAGTAAATGCGTTTTGGTTAAAGGTACGATTTTTAAAGAATATTATTGCATTTCAAAAGTTGACACTTAGAAACTTTTTCACATAGAATCACCAATGATATCCTATGGGAGGAAATTCACTTAGCAGGTAAGTTAGGTTATCGATACTTTTTCTTACTCAGTGCTGGATCCTGGATTCAGCACTGGGAACTTCCTGAAAAACAGTTGAGAAAATGCGTTTTTGTTATTCGGCTGATTTTTAAAGAATATTTGTAGTTTTCAAAAGTCGACACAAAAACTTTTTGTGAGAAAAAGTGTCAATGTTATCCTATGAGGAAAAATGAGTTATCGGTTTTGAGGTAAGTAATCGGTCTTTTGAGTTAGGGTTCTGGGGTTAGACTCAGGGGTCTCCCAGGGTCAGTGATGCACTGTTGTTGCACCCTCAGCGGCACTAGGGCGGCCGGGTGCAGAGTGTTGAGGCCCAATGTTATCCTATGGAGGATAGGGGGACTCCGGTTGGTGGCTGCTGGCAAGCAGGCCACGGGGTTGTGGGAGCAAAGCTCCTAGGGTTAAGCTCAGGGCACGTTGGGGACCAAGTTAGCACCAAAGGGGCACCCTCAGCGGCACTAGGGCGGCCGGGTGCAGGGTGCTGTTTTGAGGTCGGGTGCCCTGTTGATTTCAGTGGAGATTCTCCGGGACAAAGAAACACTGCAGGCTCAGGGACGAGGATCTTCCAGGAGCTACCACCACTTCGAGGGGTAAGTTGGGATGTAGAGGGTTGGTTAGGCACCGTTGGTTTGGGCACACAAGGCCGTGGGACGTCGGGTGCAGGGGTGCCTTGGGACGTCGGATTTTCTTACCCGCTCTGGTCGCGGTAGGGGGGTCCTCTGGATTGAGGCTGCAGGCGTCGTCAGGAGGCTTGAGGCAGGTCAGGGGTCGCTGGATCTCGGGTCAGGATCGCCGGGGGGACCTCCTCTGGGTATTTGCCCAATCGAGCTCGGGCTGGATTCGGCGGGTGCAGAGTGTGCGGGATTCGCGGTTCCTGGCTGGCACCAGAAGCTTCAGTTCAAACACGTCCGGTGTTCACGGGAGAAACAGCTTGGAAAGTGAAGGCAGGCAGGTCCTCCGGGGTTTTTGAAGTTGTTAGCCGCTGGACACGCCGGGGTTTTGCAGGAGCAGGTTCGAGGGGAGACAGGCCTGTAGGGCTGGGGCCAAGTCAGTGGGCGTCGTCCTCTTGTTAGCTCTGCACGGCTTCTCGTCCTTCTTCTTCCTTTTCTTGTTGTTGCTGGATCTGAGGAAGGAAGGTTCAGGGTGCCCCTAAATACTAAATTTAGGGGCGTTACAGGTAGGTAAAGGGCAGGGACCAATGGGTCCCTTCCCTGGGGTGGGTACACCCCCTATTCTGCCACTCTCCAGTGAGAGGGGGGCAGGAGCCTGTCCTGGGTTGGCTGGGTCCCACCATCCTCAAGATGGCGGGGACTAGAGGTTGTGCTTCACCTCGCCTCCTCCACCTTAGGGGTGGAGTTGGCAGAGGTGGGCACACCTCTCTTCATCACTTTGTTTTTCCCGCCGGGTTTCCCGCCCAAAGTGGGGGGTAGAACCAGTGGGGACCAGTTGCTGAGTACAGCAAGTGGTCTGGAGAAGCTCACAAAGGCGGTATGCCTTTGAAGCTTCTCCTTCGTGAACCCTGCCCATCCTGGGGGAGGAGGCTTGGCACCTCGTCCCAGGATGTGCATTGTTTCAGGCCCCCAAGAGCGGCAAGCTCTCGGAGGAGGCTTGGCACCTCGTCCCAGGATGTGCATTGTTTCAGGCCCCCAAGAGCAGCAAGCTCTCGACCCAGGGGTTCAGAAACATGTCTGGTGGTGGCAGCCTCGGCAGCCACTCAGTCAAGTCACTGGGAGTTGGTCGAGTTTCAGGGGGCATCTCTAAGATGCCCTCTGTCGTGCATTTTACATTAAATCCCACACTGGCATCAGTGTGGGTTTAATGTGCTGAGAAGTTTGATACCAAACTTCTCAGTCTTCAGTGCAGCCATTATGGTGCTGTGGAGTTCGAGATGACAAGCTCCCAGCACCATATACTCTTAATGGCAGCACTGCACTTACAGTGCCCAGGAATGGACCTGGGTACTGTAGGGGTACAGGGCTCATGCACCTGTACCCTCACCACTGGCATAGGGCACCCAGCTAGAGGGGTGACTGATGGATGCCAGGGCAGTGGTTTGTGGGCATGGCACACAGGGGTGTGTGCCATGTCGACTCTTCACTTTGTTCTGCACCAAGACACGCAGCCTGCAAAGGCAGTGTGTGTGCGTCAGGGTACAGGGCCTCCAAGGGTGGCACAATAAGTGCTGCAGCCCTTGGGGACCTTCTCTGGTCACAGTGCCCTGGGTACCATTTACCAGGGGCCTACCTGTGGCCAGAGATGCCAATTGGGTTTAGGCTTCAATGCAGTTTTAGGGAAGGAACACAGGCCCTGGGTACCTGATTGGCAGGAGCCCAGGGCACACTCAGTCAAAGCACATCAGCAATTCAGCAAAAAGTGGGGGCATACCATGCAAGAAAGAGGGCACTTTCTCACAGTTACCACTTGTTTTAAACTGGTGGTAAAGTATTAGGGGTACATTTATAAAAAATAAATCATGCAGCGCAGCAAGCTACCTTGCTGCGCTGCGTGATAGGGAAAGGGCAGGAATGCACCGGATTTAACATTATACAGCGCATTCCTGTCTTTTGCTTGTGTTGGCTTAAATTGCGCTGCCTAGCGCCAAAGCAGGCACCCTTGCACAATGTGCTTTTGTACACTCGAAAAAGTATTTTTTTGGTCGCAAATGGCCAGATTCTGCGAATGGGGCCGTTACCGACCACAGAAATGCTTTGTACTTCTGGCCCAGAGACTTGTATTGAGAAGATAATAAGTCACCCTCAGTAACACTCTTTCTGGTGGATACTCTATCGAATCGCATATTCTTCACTTTAGAATACTCTTAAGCACCAGATTGGATATGGAAAATGTCCCCATCAATGCTCCTGTGGCTGCTAGGTGGCACTGTGCTGGAAGTGATGCAGTGGAGACTCATATAAGCCCCACTCCTGAG
This sequence comes from Calotriton arnoldi, assembly GCA_963921515.1. Taxonomy (NCBI): domain Eukaryota; kingdom Metazoa; phylum Chordata; class Amphibia; order Caudata; family Salamandridae; genus Calotriton; species Calotriton arnoldi. The sequence goes on along the minus strand of CAWUFW010009735.1, from coordinate 747,884 downwards.
GCCTCTCTTGCTCAAACAAATAATGAATGACAGGACACAGTCAAGTATGTGATGCATGCTGGCCTAGATACTAATAACTACTTGAGGGCAGTGGCACTATCTTTGTGCTCTGCTGCAAAATGTGGTAAGTTATGTGGAGATGTGTAAGCCTCTCTCATGAATACACCCTTTGATGGGGCTCACCTATTTGCCAACAAAGCTGAATTTTCCCTGGGACATTTTAAGGACAGTAGAGCCACGGCATGCTGTGACCTCTGTAAAACAGTTCCAGGATCAGTGTAGGAAAAATCATGGGCTTCTCTAGGTGGCTGGTGTACAGACATCCCCGGGTTGGTGTTGGGATACATTGTTGCTGTAGAATGGGGAGTTATTCCGAAATGAAATTGTACTGAACCTTCCCTTGCATGGAGCTGCTGCTCTTGCCTATAAGGGTAACTCATACATATTGATGTTGGAAAAGTACAGACAATTAATTCTTCCATTTGCTGAATTTGCATGCACATGCCTCTTGGATAGCATTCCTTTGATTGGAGTGCCCATCAATTGCAATGACACGTGCCTTCATCTCTTCAAGTGCAAGAGTGCGCTGGCATCTCCTCAACTTTCTACCCAGACCTTGAAATATTTAATAGTACTATGAAATGGAGGATGTCAGATGAGTTCATGTTGCAATGACTGAGCAAGTATCTATTTGCAAGCACTGAGAAGAAAACCGCTCCATTGTTTCTGTTGGACATGGTAAATGTGATTTAACAGTAGAAAACATTCCTTTTGAGTACCTCCTTTTCAGTATTTTCTTCCTTAGGGACTGTTGTTTCATAAGAGCCACCAGCAAGGAGGACATGCCTATTTTATTTGCAGGTACGATTCCACCCTTGGCTGGCCTTAGACTGGACTGGGACTTATCAGGATGGAAAATGTTACTTACCCAGTAAGCATCTGTTCTTGGCATGTAGAGCTGTAGATTCACATGCTTTGCATACTCCTGCCATCTAGTGTTGGGTCCGGATGTTTGCAAGTTGTTTTTCTTCGAAGAAGTCTTTACCATCACGAGGTAAGGTGACTCCTCCTTTCGGTGATAGTGCGCATGGGCATTGACTCCATTGTTAGATTGTTTTCCCGCAAGAGGGTGAGAATGGAGTAAGTGTGGTAAAGAGATGTCCATGCGTATATGTGTATAATAAAGAACTGCAACAACTATAGGTACCCGGGGAGGCGGGTGGACGTATGTGAATCTACAGCTCTACATACCAAGAACAGATGCTTACTGGGTAGGTAACATTTTCCGTTTGAGGCATGTGAGCTGTAGATCACATGCTTTGCATAGACTATAAAGCAGTATACTCCCAAAGCGTTGGCTAACCTGTAGGTGTTGCAGTTGTCTGAAAACGTGTCTTAAGCACTGCTTGGCCTACATTAGCTTGTTGTCTGGCTAACACATCTACACAATAGTGTTTGGTAAATGTGTGTGGTGTAGTCCATGTAGCTGCCTTACATATGTCAGCTAGAGGAATGTTACCTAAAAAAGCCATGGAAGCCCCTATTTTATGAGTGTAATGCGCTCTAGGGGGTATGGTTAAAGTTCTCTTGGCTTTATCATAGCATGTTTGAATACATTTAACAATCCATCTTGCAATACCAGATTTTGAAATTGGATTGCCTTTATGAGGTGGAGCAAATGTAACAAACAGTTGTTTTGTTTTGCGAAAGTTCTTTGTCCTATCTATGTAGTATAGTAATGCTCTTTTGACATCAAGCGCGTGAAGAGCGCGTTCTGCTACTGAATCAGGTTGAGAGAAAAAACTGTCAATTCAACTGATTGGTTAATATAAAAAGCAGAAACTACTTTGGGAAGGAATTTAGGGTTAGTGCGGAGAACTACCCTATCTTTGTGTAACTGGAAGAAAGGTTCTTCCAAAGTTAATGCCTGTAGCTCACCAACTCTCCTCAATGATGTGATAGCAAAGAGGAAAGCAACTTTCCATGAAAGAAATTGTAAAGGGCACTTGTGCAAAGGTTCGAAGGGTGGACCCATGAGCCTTGTAAGAACAATGTAAAGATTCCATACTGGAGCAGGAGGAATTCTTGGTGTAATTACCCTTTTTAAGTCTTCCATGAATGCTTTGATTACTGGAACTCTGAATAGTGATAGATGTTGCCTGTTTTGTAAGTACGCAGCTACTGCTGCAAACGAATAGATGTGTAAGCTAGCCCTGTTTGTTGTAAATGTAGTAAGTAACAGATAATGTTCTGTATAGAAGCATCTAAGGGGTTGATTTTGTTGTTATTACAATGAATAACAAATCTTTTCCATTTGGCTGCTTAGCAAGCTCTGGTGGTAGGTCTTCTTGCTTGTTTTAGAATATTCATACTGTCTGGTGGTAAATTTAAATAACAAAACTCTATGATTTCAGGAGCCAAATTGCTAAATTCAGTTCTTTGGGATTTGGATGTCTGATTTCTCCATGGTTCTGCGTGAGGAGACTGGAGGTAAGGTGTAGTTTTTGATGTGGGACCTCTGACAGCTCCAACAGGGTGGTGTACCAAGGTTGACGGGCCCATGTGGGAGCTACTAGAATTAGTGTGAGGGATGTTTGTCTGAGTTTCCGCACCACCCATGGAATTAGTGGGAGAGGCGGAAAAGCGTAGGCAAATATCCCTGACCAGTTCATCCATAGAGCATTGCCCTTTGAGAGCGGGTGTGGGAACTTGGAGCCGAAGTTTGGGCATTTTGCGTTTTCGGCTGTGGCGAATAGGTCTATTTGCGGAAATCCCCACTTTTGAAAGTAGGGAAGGAGAATTTGGGGGTGAAGTTCCCACTCGTGAATTTGCTGTGTTCTCCTGATGAGGTCGGTGATTTGATGGTTTATCCCTGAGAGATGTTCTGCCAGAAGATAAATCTTGTGATGAATTGCCCAATTCCAAATAGCTTGAGCAAGTGTCAACAGTTGGAGAGTGTGTCCCCCCTTGCTTTTGCCCATAATACATTGCTGTCATGTTGTCCGTTCGGACTAGGACAGTTTTGCGAATGAGGTGAGGCTGAAATGCTTTTAGTGCTAGAAAAACGGCTAAAAGCTCCAGATAGTTGGTGTGGAGATGTTTGTTGCTCCACATGCCTTGTATTGTGTTATCTTTTAGGTGAGCCCCACAACCTGTTACAGATGCATCTGCTGTGAGCACGATCTGTGGAACAGGGTCGATAAAAGGCCAGCCTACTGATAAATTTTGTGGGTTCCACCACTGCAGAGAGCGATGGGTATGGCCGTCTACCAACACTAGATCTATTAACTGACCCTGTGACTGATTCCACTGACGTGCTAGACACTCTTGTAGAGGACGCATACGAAGCCTTGCATGAGGCACGATTGCAATGCAGGATGCGATCATTCCCAGCAGCTGCATAAAAGTTCTGGCTGGTAGTGTTTGATTGGGTTGAAATTGAAGTAATGTGGCCTGAATATTGTGAATTCTGGCTACATTGGGAGAGGCTAGAGCTTTGAGGGTGTTGAGGGAAGCTCCTAGATAAGAATGCACCTGCGCAGGGCACAGGAGAGATTTTTGTGCATTGGTTGTAAAACCTAACTGATGAAGTAGGTGTACTGTTGCCTGAGTGTGAAGTATACAGTTTTGGTAAGTGTTCACTTTGATAAGCCAGTCGTCTAGGTAAGGGAAGACGTGGATACCTTGCCTTCTGAGATGAGCAGCTACTACTGCGACACATCAGGTGAACACTCTGGGGGCTGTGGTGACGCCAAATGGAAGTACCCTGAATTGGTAATGTTTGCCTGCTATCACAAATCTGAGGTACTTGCGATGAGCTGGATGAATTAGAATGTGAGAGTAGGCGTCCTTTAGATCGAGAGTGGACATAAAGTCGCCCTGCTGTAAAAGAGGAAGTACTTGTTGCAGAGTCACCATGTGAAAGTGCTCTGACAAAATGTATTTGTTTAACTCTCTGTGGTCTAGAATAGGTCTCAAAGAGCCATCGTTTTTGGGAATTAGAAAGTAAAGGGAATAAACCCCTGACTCTTCGTACTGAAGTGGGACTGGTTCTATAGCCCCCTTGAGTAACAGAGATTGCACCTCTTGTTGAAGCTTGGTGGTCTGGTGACAATTTGTGATATTGAGGTGGAATGTTTGGAGGGTTGTTGGTAAGCTCCAGGCAATAACCATGTTGGATAATCCCAATCACCCATTTGTCGGTTGCTATAGATTTCCAAATGGGGAGAAATTGTTGAAGTCTTCCTCAGACAGGTGTTGAATAGTCGGAGGTGAAGTCACTGCTTATTTGGTGAAGGGGAATTGGGAGGTGTGGTATTTCTACCTCTGCTCCTTGGACTGTTTCCCCTGTAGCCTCCTCTGAAAGACCCTTTTGTAAAGGAGGATTGAGAGGTGGCTTTGTATGAGGAAGTGTTTTGGTCTGTGCCAGTGGATTTGGACCCTTCCCTGTAAAGAGAGCGCCGAAAGGAACTCTTGTTAGATGGAGACTGAAGCGCACCCATGGATTTTGCTACCTCTGTATCTTTCTTCATCTTTTCGTGCGCTTGATCAACTTCGGGGCAAAAAAGATGTTTTTTGTCAAAAGGTATGTTTAGAATAGATTGCTGTACTTCAGGTTTAAAACCCGAGACACGTAACCAGACATGTCTGCGGAGTAGGATGCTGGTATTTATCCCTCTAGCAGCTGTATCGTCCGCATCTAGAGAGCATCCAATGGAAGTGTTTTGAAATTTGTTTACCTTCCTGAATTAAATCTTGAGCTTTGGCCTTATGCTAATCTGGGAGAAACTGTAGAAGTTGTTCTATTTCGTCCCAGTGGGCTCTATCATATCTTGCAAGGAGACCTTGGGTGCTAGCGATACGCAAATGATTGGCTGCTTGTGCAGCTACACGTTTGCCAGAAGCATCAATAAGTTTTGACTCCTTATCTGGGGGAGGAGTATCCCCAGATGCTTGGGAATTAGCTCGCTTTCGAGCATTGGACACCACTACAGAGTCCAGTGGCAACTGCCCTTTAATAAAAATAGGGTCTGTTGGGGAAGGTTTATATTTTTGATCCACTCTAGGAGTGAGGGTCCTAGCACGTACGGGGTCTTTAAAAATGTCGTCTGTGTGCCTTAACATACCTTTAAGCATAGGCAATGTTTGACTAGATTTATATGTTGCTAAAGTTTCAAACAGAAAATCCTCCTCTAAGGACTCTTTATGGAGCTCTACTCCATGATAGCGTACAGCTCTAGCAATAAGCTCCTGATATGACAGATAGTCATCTGGCGGAGATGTTCTAGCAGGGTAAAGATCTTGGGTCTGTATCCTGTAGAGGATCGATATTATAATCCGTCCAAGAATCTACTGGTGACTGTGTGTCATCCTCATTAGAGTCATCTGCATCAGGATGAGGTGTACGAGACTGCCTAGGAGTAATGTGTATGGGATCAAATTGTGGTGGAGGAGGAGAAGGTATTGTGTGGAAAGGACTAGTCCCCACATTTTTCTTCTTCAATGGAATTTTAGGGTTGCCATCATTCAGAAGTTTGTGTTTGGATGGCGGTTTAGCGTGAATATGTCCAGTATCTGGACAGATGTAGAGTTTCTTCTGTTTCGGGTTCGATTTGGGCGGTACAATGTCCATGCTTGGATCCGATTGTGGTACTGGCAGCGGTGTAATTTTCGGCACTGAAGCTTTCGGTGCCGAGGCTTTCGGCTCCGAGGAATGCGTCTTTGGTTTCGGTGTCGAAGGTTTCGGCTCCGATCCCTGTTTGTGTTTTGAGCCCGAAGGTTTCGGCTCGGAAGTGGGTTTTGGCCGACTCGGTCCCGAGCCGGAAGGCTTGTCCGATAGTTTTGGTGCCGAGCCGGGAGGCGGAGCGTTGTAAACCTCTTCTTGGTGCCGACTTTGGCCTGAAGGCAGAGGTGGTGCCGAAGCCATAGATTGTTTTAGGGACGATGGAAGGGAGGGGGGGGGGGGAAGGGGGAGAGGGTCTTCTGTATTTTGCGTTCCGTTGTCCCTGCGGCACATCGTCATTTTGAGGACAATCCACAGCTCTGCCTCGGAGTCGGATGCCGCTGAAGCGTGTTCATCTTCGGCTGCTGAGACTTCTTGTTCGGAGAGATCGGGTGTGTCGTCCAACTGCTGCCGCTGCATCTCTCGACGTCGAGCCCGACAATCACGGAGAGTTTTTTCCGATCTGAAGGATCGACACGCGTCGCAGTCTTGTTCTTTGTGTTCGGGAGACAAACACAAATTACACACCTGATGTAGGTCCGTACGCTGATACTTTGCGTGGCACAGTGGGCAGAATTTAAATGGAGTCTGTTCCATTGACCAGGTGCCGGACCGACGCGGCTAGGCCGAAAGGCCGCCCGCAAAACCATAATCGAAATTGGAGATTTTCTTGATGTCGAATCGAACTGCGGAGAAAGGGAACGCGTTCGAAAACAATACCGACGAGGGTAGATTGGATTGCGCACTGAGGGGAACCCGAGGACCGATTCCGAAATGGAGTGCGCAATACACGTCCGAACACGATAGCGGAAAAAAACAATCTAACAATGGAGTCGAGGCCCATGCACACTATCACAGAAAGGAGGAGTCACCTTACCTAGTGACTGGAAAGACTTCTTCAAAGAAAAACTTGCAAACATACGGACCCAACACTAGACGGCAGGAGTATGCAAAGCATGTGATCTACAGCTCGCATGCCTCAAACACATTGTTTCCCCATGAGACACTTTGATGATCATGCTTAAGAAAGAAAGAAGAGGAGGTGGGATGTTTCAACTAATATTAGATTCTTTTCTGCCTTATTTCCCATATGAAGGATAACAGTTGCTTTAGATGAAATAAGAAAAAATACAGGGACCTTAGAAGAAATTGCTAATTCTACCACAATAGCTGTTGGATTAGTCACAAAACAACTGAATGCCCATGTCAACATGCTAATTCCAAACAGAATGGCATTAGACAACCTCTTAACGGCCAAAGGGAGGAATTGCGCTATTGTAGGTAGTGAATGTTACACCCATATTCCCAACCCTTCCCTTAGCACAAAGGCAACATTAAGGAGAGTGCCAATAAGCTACACAAGATACTAAGTGAGCAAGATCTAAGTCTCAACTGAATTTGGACATGGCAGGAAGAGGGTGGGGGGGAAGAGGCTTTGACCACTGGAGAATGACACTATTTGACTAGATTATAGAAACTGTTTTAACTGTGGTTGAGCTATATATATATATATATATATCAATAAAATTAATGTACATCATCCTGCACTTTTACAAAAATAAAGGCACTGCCAATAATTTTGTGCTTCTGGTTTCTGAGGATGATGAGGCAAAGGACAATGAAGATTAAAAGAAGGTAATGATGAGGCTCTTTTCTTTTTAGTTTCAGAAAAACAATCTTGCTTTAAAAAGTGGAAGGGGTGTGAAAACAAGCACATACAGTATGCCGTAGGGGGAGCGTGTAGTACTCTTTTGGCCTAGAGGTAACACATTGGTTTACATTTGATAATCCATCTGGCTATGCCAGTTTTGGAAATGCCATGTTCCTAGTGAATTTTGATAAGTGAGACAAACAGCTGGTCTGCTTTGCAGAAAGGTTTGGTGCCATCTATCTAATACATAAGTACCTTTTAACTTCTAAAGTGTGCAATGCCCTTGCAGCCATAGAATTAGGCTGTGGGAAGAAAATTGGCAGTTCAATAGTTTCATTGCTAGGGAAAGGTGATACTACTTTAGCAAGGAACTTAGGGTTCAGTATGAGAACCACCATAACCTTGTGGACCTGTATACAGGGCTCTTGGTTGCGAAGGGCTTGTAGCTCACTACTGCGCTCACGGGACGCAAAGGTGACTAGGAAGGCTAATTTCCATGAAAGGAATTGAAGGGGACATAAGTGCAAAGGTTTAAATGATGGGCCCATAAGTCTGGTAAAGACTAGATTGAGGTTCTAGTTGGGGACTGGGGAGGCTCATGGTGGTATTACCATTTTCAGTCCCTCCATAAATGTTTTAACCACTGGTATCCTGAATAGAGAGTTGTGTTGTTTGTTCTGCATGTAAGCAGCAACTGAGGGCAGATGAAAATGGAGAGATGTGTAAGGTAACCCTGATTTTTGTAGTTGGAGAAGTTAAGTAACTATCTCCTGTACTGTAAGGTTTTAAGAGTTAGATTTATTGGTGATGCAGTAAGGGACAAATCTTTTCCACTTTGCTGCATAACAAGTGCAAGTTGTAGGAAGCCAAACGTTCTTATAGATAGACATGAATTCCTGCAGTAGGGTCAGGTTTAGAAATTCTAGGACCTCAGGTGCCAAATCTCATGACTGAGGTGTGCGTCTGATATGTCTGTGTCTCTGCGTCATGTTATTGTCTGAAAAGAAGCCACTCATGAGGGCTCAGGGAGAGTTCTAGTAGGGTGAAGTAGCAGGGTTGCCTGGCCCAGGTTGAAGCCACTAGAATAAGGGTGCAAGACATTTGCCTGAGCTTCCTGAAGACAAAAAAAGCAGTGTGAAAGGTGGAAGAAATAGGCAACTATGCCTAACCAATTAATTCATAGTGCATTCCTTATAGATCGTGAGTGAGAGTCTCTGGGGCAAAGCTTGGGCATTTTGAGTGTTTGACTATAGTGAATATATCTGTTTGTGGAGTGCCACACCCCTGGAAGTGTGTGAAGAACTTGGGGAGCAGTTCCCACTCATGGAGTTGCTGATGCGTCCTGATGAGTAGATCTGTAAAGTTGTTGGCTACTCCCAAGAGATGTTCCCCTATCAAGTGAACCCAGATGGTCCGTGCTAGTGAGAGGTGTGGTGAATGAGTGCCCCCCTGGGTCTGTATGTAATACATTGCGGTCATGTTGTCGGTTTTGATTATAACCACTTTCCCACAGGTTAAGTTGCAGAAAAGCCTTGAGTGTGAGTTGTATGCTAGGAACTCCAGGAAATTTATGATGCAGCCATGATATTGAGAGGGCCACAGCCCCTGTAGTGTGTGGTGCTGCAAGTGAGTGCCCCATCCCAGGAGCGGGGCATCTGGGGTAATGGTCACATGCAAGATTGGGCTTGCAAAAGGCTTGCCTCACACCATGTTGGCGGGTGTCCACCATTGCAGAGTGGTATGTTTTGGCCTGAAGTAACACTTGATCTTCCCACTGATGCTGAGCTTGTGACCATCAGACTGCCAAACACTCTAGCAAGGGTCTCATGTTCAACCTTGCATAAGGGATTATTGCGATACAAAATACCATCTTTCCCAGGAGGCACAGGATTTTGCGGACATGAATCTGATGGATTGTTTGAAAAAGAGACAGCAGTTGCTATAGGGAAGTCACCCTTTGTTGGTTGGGACATGCCTTGGTGTTGAACATGTTGAGTTTGGAGCCTAGGAAAAGCTGCATCTGAGATGGCAGAAGATTGAATTTTGTAAAGTTTATGGTAAACCCCCAGTGCCTGAAAAAGGGACACTGCTGCTTGAGTGGCTACTATGGCAGTTTGGAGACATGTCTATGGCAGTATTCACACTGTGAGAAACTTAATGTATGTGGGGTCACTGGGGGATGGTTTGAAATTGTTTCCACCTGTGGGGTATTTAAGGTTTTCTGGGGCAGATTTGAGCATCCCTTTTAGCATTTGAAGGAACTGGATGGACCTCTCTGATTTTAAAGTGTTTGGACGAGGAAATGCTCTTCTTTCTGAACCACATGCATATTCCCTTGTGGTAGAATGCAGCACGCTGAGTAACCTCGTGGTATGAGGAGTATCCTCTGAAGAGGAGAGCCTAATGGGGTCATGATCTAGATCCCCTGGTGGATTTGCATTATAATTAGGCTGTCCGGTTTTAGGTTTAAACCTATAATAACTGATAAAACCCCACCGAAAGGGAAATAGCCCTCACCAGTGTAAACATATAAACACTGAAAAAACACCTGCATAACCACAAACTAAATGCCATTCAAAGAAAGGAAAAGGAGAGTGAAAGTCATTTTTTTTCTTCCTGAAGGGGCTAATACAATGTAACTTTGTTATACAAGCTAGCAGCAAGAAAGACTGGGCTAACATTATTCTGCTTGAGTTTTAAGTTGGTTAGGGATGTCACTAAAATACTGTTTCTTCTTCCTTTTGTTTTTTTCAGTTTTGTGGTCTTTGGTCTAAAGATGCAGGGTTTAGAAGCTTGTTTTAGGTCTTGTTACTTGTCACTTAGATGATGGTTTTCAGCACAAGGGGCTGTGAATTCTAGATTATCCATGTGGCAACCGTTTACAGAATTTTTGCTGAGTGAGGATGCCAAAGGAAAGAAATGTGAGGATCTTTTGTTGCATATTGATAGTGATGTGAAAAAAAGTACACTCTACTGCATTCTTAGATTTTTACAGGAAAATATAACTGCTGTAGTGGACATTATAAAAAAACTAGAGTCTGAAAACACCCTTGTCTGCCAAGTGTTCAGCATAATTGATGTAGATGTGAAACATCTCCTGACGAGTAGGCTGGGCGACACTTTCAGTGACTTTGGCACTGCAACATGTTCCATGTTAGAGTGCTTGCCACTTGGTAAACAAAGCAATGTTGAAGAGCAATTCAGGAACTTTTATTTTACAATGTATGAGAAATGGCTTGCAATGATGCATAGAATTTTCTCTGTAGTTTCTAAAGTGCTGCTTCATTTTTGACCGCTTTAAAAACTCTGAGGGTATAAGCACCCAGTTCAACGCAAATGTTGCAGAACCTGCCCAGCGAATCGCAATCTTCAAGTGCACTAGTATTAGCATGGAAAGCTATGTCAGTGGCCAGAGTTAGCAAATTGTGTACTGGCTGTTTTGACGTTGCCCGTCTCAAGTGCCAATGTTGAGAGGGCTTTTTCACATAAAAAAGTTTACATGGGAAGGACAAAGAGTGCACATGACCAAATACTCACTGAAGAAGTATTGTATGGTGTACTACAATAGGTTTGATTTGCAAAAATGTATTTGGACCTCATATACACTGTATGTACACTACCATGCATTATCAGTGTAGTCGAGCAATAATAAAAGCAAAACGTTCCATAAAGACTGGAAAAACACTGTTTCTGTTTTTTATGGCACGAAAATGTGTAACCACTGATGCACAAGTTACTAACTTGTGTAACGATATATCTGTAAGAGACAGTAGTTAGTGATAGATTCCTTACCTTAGAATATCCCCAGGCGTCAGGCTGGATCCGGAAAGTTTTGCGTAGCAGTACCCTTGCGCGTCGGTAGGCGGCGTCGTGCGGCTCCGCGTCCGTCGTCGGCGTCGTGATCGCCGGGATGACGTCGCGGGCAGTACTTAGGCGCCGCCCCTGCGCGCTGACGTCAGTTCTGTACACGACTTTCCGCGCCAGGAACGCAGAGCCATGCAAGAAGCTGACACAGGTGTCTGAAAAATACTAGGGCCCTGAAAGGGATGTCCTTAACCCTAGAAATCAGTTCGCAGAACGGGGAGGATGGGTGGGGCGGTAGGAATCTATCACTAACTACTGTCTCTTACAGATATATCGTTACACAAGTTAGTAACTTGTGCATCTGAAAGAGACACGTTAGTGATAGATTCCTTACCTTAGAATAGATACCCCAGCAATACCAACCCCGGTGGTGGGTCTGCGAACAAAGATCAGACAAGGAAGTCCTGGAGGACAGAACGGCCAAAGAAGCCGTCCCTCCGGACCTGACTGTCAAGGCAGTAATGCTTAGTAAACGTGTGCAGCGAGGCCCACGTAGCTGCCTGACAGATAACCGGCAGCGGAACACCGCGGCCCAAGGCCGTGGTAGCAGCCGTTGCCCTGGTGGAATGGGCACGCAGCCCAACAGGAGGCTCCTTCTTGGCCAAAGAATAGCAGGTCTTGATGCACAAGGTAACCCAGCGGGAGACGGTCCTCTTGTGCACCGCCCGACCTTTTGGCGCCCACGTAGCCAACAAAGAGCTGGTCATCCACCCGGAAGTGTTTTGTGCGGTCGATATAGAAGGAGAGCGCACGTTTTGGGTCCAGACGGTGGAGCCTCTCTTCCTCTCTGGAAGGATGCGGAGGCGGAAAGAAGGTGGGCAAAGTGATGGTCTGCCCAATGTGGAAAGCAGTAACCACCTTTGGCAAGAAGGACGGACGCGTCCGAAGAACAACCTTGTCTGGATGAACAGACAGAAAGGGAGGTTTGCAAGATAGAGCCTGGAGCTCACTCACCCGCCGAGCGGAGGTGATGGCCACCAGAAAGGCAGTCTTCAGAGTCAGAAGACGAAGAGGACAGTTATGCAGAGGCTCAAAGGGAGCGCACATTAAAAAGGTAAGAACCAAGTTCAAGTCCCACTGAGGCATTACAAACGGAACAGGAGGGAAGAGGTGAGTAATGCCTTTTAAGAACCTGTTAACAACAGGGGACTTGAAAAGGGAGGGCTGATCAGGGAGCCTGAGGAAGGCCGAGATAGCACAAAGATAACCCTTGATGGTACCCAGGGCAGAACCCTGTTGGGCCAGAGAGAGAAGGAACAGAAGGACCTCAGAAAGAGGGGCAGAAAGGGGATTCACAGCCTTTGCTGTGCACCATGCCACAAATTTGTTCCACCTGCAGGCGTATACCACCTTAGTGGAGGGACGCCTGGCTGCCAGAATCACATCACAAACTTCGGGAGGCAAGTCGAAAGGAATCAACTGCCGCCGCTCAATCTCCACGCAAGCAGGTGTAGACTGGACAGGTTCGGGTGGAGGACCGTCCCCTGCTGCTGCGACAGAAGATCCTCCCGAAGAGGCAGACGGTTCGGGGGATCTATGCTCATATTGAGTAGCTCGGGATACCAAACTCTTCGAGCCCAGTCCGGAGCCACAAGAATGACTTGGGCCCGGTCGTGCCGAATCTTCTTCAACACTCTGGGTAGAAGTGGTATAGGCGGAAAGGCGTACAACAGACCGCAACTCCACTCGCGACGAAAAGCGTCGCCGAGCGAGTGCCGCCTTGGAAATTCCAACGCGCAGAACTGATGACATTGCGCGTTCTCTTCGGTGGCGAATAGATCTAACCAAGGCTCTCCCCACTGTAGAAAGAGTCCTTGCGCCACTTCCGAGTGAAGACGCCATTCGTGATCCATCATGCACCTGCGGCTGAGTTCGTCCGCCCTGGCGTTCAGAGAACCTGCCAGGTGTTGAACCATCAGGAACATGCCCTGATGTGCCAGCCACGTCCAGAGGCGCAGAGCCTCCTGACAAAGGGTCCAAGACCCCACCCCGCCCTGTTTGTTGCAGTACCACATGGCGGTTGTGTTGTCTGTGAACACCTGCACTACCTTCCCTTTGACAGAGGGAAGGAATGCCTTGAGTGCAAGCCGGATCGCCCGGAGCTCCAGAAAGTTGATATGGAGCCGGGACTCCGCCGGAGACCAGAGGCCTCTGATCTCCGCCTCTCCCATGTGACCGCCCCATCCCAGAAGGGACGCGTCCGTCACAACTGTATGCTCTGGCTGGGGAAGGGAGAGGGATCTGCCCATGACCCATTGCCGGTTCGAGAGCCACCACTGCAACTGTTTTGCAGTCCCCTCCGAGATCTGGACGTGATCGGACAGGTTGCCCTGGTGCTGCGCCCACTGGAACTTCAGGTCCCACTGCAGAGCCCGCATATGCCATCTGGCATGATTGACCAGCAGGATGCAGGAGGCCATGAGGCCCAGCAGCCTCAGGGTCATCCGTACCGAAACCCAGGATAAAGGCCGAAAGATCGGAATCATAGCCTGAATATCCCGGACTCGCCGTTCGGGAGGATAGGCCCGAAACTGCGTCGTGTCCAGAACTGCTCCGATGAAAAGGAGCTGTGGAGAAGGAATTAGATGCGACTTCGGCACATTGATGGAGAACCCCAGCGAGTGCAGGAGTTCGGCCGTAGTCTGGAGGTGGGAGACGACTGCCTGGGACGAGCCCGCCTTCAGCAGCCAGTCGTCGAGGTAGGGGAAGACTGAAACCCCTGCCCGGCGCAGATGAGCTGCGACCACCGCCATCACTTTCGTGAACACCCGAGGGGCACTGGTAAGGCCAAAGGGGAGCACGGTGAACTGAAAATGCTCGGGGCCTACCGTGAACCGAAGGTAACGCCGGTGGGCCGGCAGGACGGGGATGTGGAAATACGCGTCCTGCAAGTCCAACGCTACCAACCAGTCTCCAGGGTCGAGGGCAGTCAAGACCTGAGCTAGGGTGAGCATCTTGAACTTCTCCTTCCGGAGGAAGCGATTGACGTTCCGGAGGTCCAAGATAGGACGCATGTCCTCCTTGTCCTTTTGGGCACCAGAAAGTAGTGGGAGTAGCAACCACGCCCTACTTCTGGGGTCGGAACATGCTCGATGGCCCTCTTGGTCAAGAGGGCCGTGACTTCCTTCTGTAGAAGCACCAAGTGATCCCCTGACATGCGGTGGAATTGAGGTGGCATGGCTGGGGGTGGTCTCGAAGGGGAGGGAGTAGCCCCTTCGGACAATGTCCAAGACCCACCTGTCCGAGGTGATGGTGCGCCAGTGGGGAAGGTGATGGCGGACCCTGCCCCCTACTGGCGTGCCGTGCACCTGAAAGGAGGGACTAGGAGGGCTTGGAGGCCGCGGACGGGTTGGAGGTGGTGGCCTGACCCGCACGCTGGTTGCCCGATCCGCCACGGCGGAATCCACGTCCTCGGCCACGCGAAGACGCCTGCTGCGCGGGCCGGTGGCTGGGCTGCTGACGTGAAGGGCGCCCCTACCGTGGCCACGATAGGGGCGAAAAGCAGAAGGCAGCGGAGGGCGTGTAGCAGAAAGGCCCAGGGACTTGGCAGTAGCCCGTGAGTCCTTAAAGCGCTCCAACGCATGGTCTGCTTTGGACCCAAAAAGACCGACTCCATCAAAGGGCATGTCCATGAGAGTATTCTGGACATCCCCTGAAAAACCAGTGGTTCTCAGCCAGGCGTGGCGTCGGAGCACCACCGTCGTTGCAATCGACCTGCCCAGCGAGTCGGCGGTGTCAAGGCCACAACGGATAGTGTATTTGGCCGCATCCCTTCCTTCCGCAATGGCGCGGGAAAGCAGTGCCTGGACCTCCTCAGGGCACTGGGGCAAAACATCCGCCACCGAATCCCACAGGGAGTGGGTATATCGGCCCAAAAGACAAGCGGTGTTAACGGACCGCAAGCCAGCACTGGAGGAAGAAAAACCTTTCTTCCCAAACTGATCCAGGCGTTTGGATTCCCTATCCGGAGGAGCGGTAGGGAAGGCGGTTTGGGAAGCGGAGGCTTGGACAACCAAGCTCTCAGGAGTGGGGTGGACAGAAAGAAACAGGGGGTCGCCCGGAGCGGGGCGATGGCGTCGTGACACGTTCCGATCCACAGGAGCCCCTGTGTTGGGCTTGGACCAGGCGCCCAAAAGAACGTCAGTGAGGGCGTCGTTAAACGGCAGCACAGTCTCCGCAGAGGAGGCTGCCGGCTGAAGCACCTCTGTCAAGATGTTAGGCTTGACCGTCAAAGTAGGGAGCTGGAGACGTAAGGCCCCAGCAGCCCTACGCAACACCGTACCAAAATTGGCCCCCTCCTCCGTAGCCACGGGAGGAGACAGCATGCCAGTGTCAGGGGAAGTATCCAGACCACTGGCCTCCCCTAGACTCTCTGTCCAGTCCTCATCATACTGACAGTTGCGCGTCAGAGGGTCATCAGACCCCTCCCAGTCCTCCTGGTCCTCCTCTGGTTCAAAATAAGGAGGAGGAGGGACATTTGGGACCCAAGGTCCCATCGGCGCCGGAGCCGGCGTCGAGCGACGTCGCTCCGGGTCCATGTCCGGAGCCGGAAGGAACTGGGGGACGACGCCGCCCGGAGCCCAGGGCGGCGTCGAGAACGGCACCGGAGACATCGGCGCCGGCGGAGGTGTCGTGAGGTCGACCGGCGTCGATGGGGGTTGTGGAGCCGGGATCGAGGCCGGGGCCGAATCCGGAGCCGGGATCGAGGCTGGAGGCACGGGCGACGCCGGGGCCGGAGCCGCCGGCGACGCCGGAGCAACCCAATCAGGGCCCGCGGGGCCCGAAGGCGCACCGGAGGGGCCTGAAGGCCCGAAGAGGCGGGCCATGGCCGACAGGAACTCCTGTACCTTGGCCGGATCCGCCCCCGAACCCGGGAAGGGCGGGTATGTCGGGGGCGACTCCATAGGCAAGTCCGGGGCCGCGGGGGCGGGGACGGTGCCGGGAGGGGCCTCAGCCGAGTCGCGAGACCGGCGAGGCGAAGTCCGAGAGCGACGATGCTTCTTGGACTTCCTGTGCTTAGACTTACCGGACGAAGAAGACTTCGACGCCGACGACCGGTGTGCACTCCGCGAGCGACCCCTGGACCTCTCACGCGACCGGGGCTTCCGTGGAGCCGAATGCCGGGCCTCGAGGAGCTTTCGAGACCGCTCTCGCAAAGCTTTCGGGTTGAGGGCCTGGCATTCGGGACAAGACTCGGTGTCGTGGCCTCGGCCGAGGCAGAAGAGACACTCCCAATGCGGGTCGGTGACGGACATCATCCGCGCACAGGCGCCGCATCGCTTGAAGCCGGGCATCCCTACGACACCTTAAAGTTGGAAAAAACAGTGAAAAAATCACCAAAAACTATGGTCAAAAATTGACCAGGGCACTGCTCTTCCCGGATCTGCGCTTGCTGGCGCGGAAAAAGAAGAACTGACGTCAGCGCGCAGGGGCGGCGCCTAAGTACTGCCCGCGACGTCATCCCGGCGATCACGACGCCGACGACGGACGCGGAGCCGCACGACGCCGCCTACCAACGCGCAAGGGTACTGCTACGCAAAACTTTCCGGATCCAGCCTGACGCCTGGGGATATTCTAAGGTAAGGAATCTATCACTAACGTGTCTCTTTCAGATAACCACTGTTTTTTTAAGGTATTGAAATCACTTGAAATCACTGAAAAAAAAAAACACCAGAATTTACCCAAAAATAGAAACTGAAAACAGGAAAGCTTAATTATAATCCTCCCATGGATCATTTGTTGGTCCTTCTCCTGTTGGTTGGCCATAAGGATCATATGGGCTGTCCTGTGGGGAGGTGGAATAAAGGGAAATTAGTGAGGAGTCTGACAGAGGCAATGGTGGGTGAGGGGGAGGTGTGGGAGGCAGTGGTGGTGGCATGTGTGGCAGAGGCATAGGACTGGTTGCACTGCCCCTGTGTTTTTTTAATAGGAGGGTCTTGTGTGGAAGGCTTTGGAACAGTCTCTTCCTCGAAGGTGAGTTTTCTTTTACATGGAATAGGGTCGGATTGTGGAGGCACCCTTGATGAAATGTTTCCTGTGATCAGATCAATGAAGAGGCGCTGTTGCGTAGCGTCCAGTTCTTGCTGGAGCCTATCAAGGATAGGGGCCTTGGTGTCCTCTGAGGGGGCTGGTTGAGCCTTGCATGGTTGTGTGTTTATTTGTGCCCATGAGTGATGTTGTCTTGAAGCGAATTCAGATTTCCGTGCCAAGCGCGTCTTCAATTTCGATGGCTCTTTGGGCATTAACAGATGCCTCAGAGCAGATGCGCCTTTCTGATCCAAGAAAGTGGTAGGGAAAGCAGGCGACTTTGGAGCTGATGAGGGTCGCAGTGCTAAATGTTTTGGAGCCGATGAGGGCTTCAGTGTTAGAGCGGGAGACTGTGTGAGGGCTGCTTTGGTGGGAGACTTGCCACCCTAGGATGGTTGGTGTCACTGCCGACTGGACCCTGCGGAGGATGGTGATGCAGTCTTATACCCGCTAACATGCTCAAGGCTGGGCACCCTACTCCCTTGAGAGTAGTGCTCTACCTCGGCACGCAGATTGGTCTTGGTCTTTGACTGGACTGTACTGTACTTGCAGCACGTGGAGTGGTCTTCATTCGCAGGCTGCACTTTGAACTGTGGGCCTCCTCTTTGTCATCAGATCCACTGGGCTAAAGACTTGCTGGTCTTTGTGTGAAGGCGAGTCTTGTTGGTACAGGCTCCTCCTCTCCGTGGGCACCGAACACGACTTCTTCACCGGAGTTGTCGAAAGTACCCAAGAAGTCTTCTTGCTGCATGGTATGTGCCCAACAACATTCCCTCTGATATCGAAGGGTTTTTCGATTTGAACGCCAGGGACAGTGGGCAGCTTGTGTCGTCATGGTCGGGCAACAAGCAAGATTGCAGACCTGATGGTGATCAGACTACAGGTACTTAGCGTGGCATCGAGGAAAGTATTGTAACCGTGATCGTTCAATAACCTGTGCTCATTCTTGGAGGGGATGGTGGAGAGACTTCGGCCCGAGATGGGGGCACGGCCCAGAAGTCTCTCAACCGTGACCCAAAAGAAGTCTTCAATGCGTATCATGGATGAGATAGTAGCAGCTGGGAAGAAGTTATTAATACACTGCACTACATTTCATGTATTTTAGTATTGGACTCAAACTGACCCTTTTCTAGCAAGAGCTCTGCTCAGTTGAAATAGCAAATGTGCTTTTTTATTTGCTGAGTCGCTTAGTATTTTTGCATTAAATGCATGTTAGACTGGAGGGTGTCTTGAAGGATCTTATTTTTAACGACAGTTTCGCCACCAAATTCATATGAGATCTTCCTCCCACCAGCCTTGATAGACCTTGGGCACACAGGGAAGGGACAAGGACTGCAGGAAACATGCACATTGAGACAAAGACCATTATCACAGGTTGAGATGTGGGGCATAGTGAATAAAAAAATGCAGTTTTCAAGTTGGAAATGAGGCAGCATAACGCACTGCTTTCCACATGTTCTGCCATTGTTTCAGAACCACTTTTTCAGACAAATTCTAGCAGGTTTGACCAGCTTTAATCTGAGAAGGTAAAACTCTGAGAGGGTGTGATAATTAACACACAACTCTGGATTTTAATCGCTATGTAAACTTCTGTTTGAACAGGGATTGGAAATTAACACTAGGGGGCCGATTTATGAGAGCCCCGCGTCATTTTTGCACCACATAAAGAGGTACATGCGTAATACAGGGCTCCAATTTTGATTTATGAAATTACGTAAAGGCACCCTGGCGTGGCTTTGAGTAGCCTCA
Source organism: Calotriton arnoldi (assembly GCA_963921515.1). NCBI lineage: Eukaryota > Metazoa > Chordata > Amphibia > Caudata > Salamandridae > Calotriton > Calotriton arnoldi. Next base: position 728,871 of record CAWUFW010009735.1, on the reverse strand, counting down.
TAAATCATGAGTAAGGCGACGCAGCACAAATTGCTGAGTCGCCTTACTTTGCACCCAGGAGGTGTTTCATGGGCATTGTGGTGGGTTTTCCCATGCAACACCCATGGAATTCGTTGCTGCACCAGATTTACAAAGTGATGTAAACCTCGGGGAAGTGCCAAATCTGTACACCTCGCGAGGTGAGGCATAACGAGGAGAAATATGTTTATTTCTCCTTGCACACATAGAAAGAGGAAAACGCCTCCTAGGATCGTATTTGTGCAGGAAGGTGCGTCTTCCTGCACAAAAACAATCCTGCATGCAACGGAGGCACCCTTGAACCATGGTGCAAGTGGGCCTACGTTGGCACTAGGCTGCTGAAACGGCGTCAGCGCAGGGAGAAAGGACAGAAATGCACCATATTGCTTAAATACTGTGCATTCCTGCCTTTTCACTTTGGTGTAGGGCAGTGCAGCAAGATTCCTTGCTGCGCTGCCCTACCCCAAAATCCCATATATAAGCCCCTAAGCTTGTAGTGAGGGCCTAAGACAATTACAAAGAAACCCTGGATTTTAGCCATAAATGAGAAGCTGGCAGAAGAATGAGCATCAAGATGATGCAGTTCAACTGCTGCTTTTTAATGATCTACTAAATAGATTTTAAGCATGCTAAAGTCTATTGCAATTCCATATTCCAAGCCTGAAGACCTTAGGGCCTGTACCATTGTTTTCGTAAAGTTTACTGATAGGAGAGGGACGGTTTTCTTCAGAGTTCTAAGTTGGAATAAAACAAGTGCAAGCAAACTTGCCGGTGAAGGAGACTCTCAAACACTCTAGGTTGCAAACCTTGGAGGCATCAATTGAGTCTTTTCTGCTACAAATAAATTAGGGAGAAAGTGGTGGAACAGGCTGGCAAAAATAAGCACCATCACGCAGTCCTCAGAGACTCAGTGTTGTCATTATGGTGTTGGACAAACTCAAGATGGAGGTGGGTGAAAGGGGGTAGCGGTTTTGGGAGACTGACCTTACCAGAGCCATCATAAACTGCGACCTTCAACCTCTTCTACGGCATCTCTGTGGGGTCAGGAGCCAGGAGCTTGAACCTGTATTTAGTTCTTTCTGTCATTCAAACTCCATCTTTTGCTTCTGTGCCTTTTGGAGCCTCTTTGAAACCTGTTGAATAGGGAATCCCTCCGCGCTCCGAACTCCCTCCTAGTTCCTTTCCACGTCCTCCGACATGCGTTTCTTCCATGGATGCTAATAAGGCCGAGCTCATAATCAGTTTACAAAATGGATTAGATGTTAACTCTCGAAACATCACTTCTCACGAAAGTCCATTGGTGGATGCCAAACCAATATTTTAAATTGAAGCCAAGTGAGACATTACTGCACCAAAAAAAGAGTCCTCCTCAGAGTGGTAGGCTTTGCTCCTCTGCGGCTGCATGCTCGTTGCCCACACCTCGGGAGATGAATGCAAATTACATTTTACATTTAATGTCACTGATGCACCAGTTCATTCTGTGGAGAAGAAATTGCTTCTTCCAACTGAACTAATTTGAGAGATATAGCTTGCCATTCCTGTGCTGCTGTAACTGATGCATACACCTCTCTCAGATTAGTGAGGAAAGTGGATGCTTCTGCACTATTCTGTATGCTGTAGGGGTGGGAGAAGAATTCCGCACCACCGGCGGAGTTCACAGAGTTTTGACCACTCCGCATTCCACAAAGTGACGCAAAGTGGAGTTTTTTTTATCTCGAGCAACTTGCCAACGTTAAGTTGGCGAGCGCTCGCGACAAAAAAAATCGAGCACTAGACCTCCTCGGGTGAGATTTCTCAACGCAGCAGGTTGCGACCGCTCGCGTTGAGAAAGCTGCCACTCGAGTAGAACATCTACTCGAGTGGCAGAACGAAGCTGCAGCCTCTTGCGTTGCGTGTATGGCTGTTCGTGCTGATTTTACAGTCAGTGCGAGCAGCGCGGCTTCACAAACTCCGCTGCTTGCTGAACTCCACTGAGTTTTTGCGGCACTTCGTGGAGTTTCGCAGAGCAGAACTCCGCAAACTCCGCCCAGGCCTAATTACTGTTGTAGACAGAAAAAAACTTCCACAATGCCATCATCAGAGGATTGTTAAACCTGAACAAAATGTGACACTAATATCTGCCTTTCTGCACTCTGCCTCCCAATACAACAGCACGACCCATCTAAAACAACCAGGAAATCACTTGGAGGTGGGTGGGCTAGCCACTGCCAGATGGGCATGTTTACAGGAGCCACTACTTTGCGGGATTTCTGTGGTTTCCACAGCAAAAAATGAAATGTCACAGCTGCATTGTTTGTTCTGTTGAAACAAATACCCAAAGCGGTGGTTTCTTTCTTCAGAAACAAAAACAAGGGGCCTGATGCGCAGATTCCTTGTGCCCTTCAGTGTATAGCAGTCTCGTGCAGTAAAACTGAATACTGGAAGAGCTGCCCTAAAGGGTGGGTCTTCGAGCATCCACATGCTGGTGGATTTGGACTGCTGACCAAAGGTTCCAGAATGGCGAGACCCCTGAGACCCGGGCAGGGGAAACCATTCGCCCTCCCCACCTCTGGATGAGATGGGGAAACACAGGCTTGGCAAGTGACCTGCTGATTTTCAGCTAATCTTCTGCTCTACCAGACACTAAATGACACCATTTGTCCATGTCACAAGACTTTTCACAACAAGAGCCCAACGCTCATGAGCAAAGGTTTCACACACATATAGAAGGTGGCTTGATCCTGAAAATCCTGACTTTCATCTGACAAAAAATGGAGGCAGGTCTAAACCTTGAACTCTTCTGAGAAATTAAGAGTCATAAGCATAAAATCTGGAGGGGAAAACTTGGCTTTTTCCACAGCTATTGTCATTAGTACGTCGCACGCTCATGGTTGCCTTCGCAATTTCAACGGGGTCAAGAGAGCATTTTTATGTATGTGTTCTTCAAAAATAACTGACTTAAGGTGATCCTGATGCGCTCTCCGTGCAATTCTAGTTTGCAAACTTTGCTCCTCTTGTGGCCCCTAGATCATTTGATGCATTTGTCTCTCTGTCTCTTCCTTTGCGCTCTACACTTCTTGCTGGAAACATTGCCAGGTCATAATTTGAAGAAAAGCAGGAAGTTCTGCAAACTACAGGTAAGCCAGTAACTGGGATCTATGCAACACTCTCTTTGCATAATAAAAACTTTGCACACTCCCTCCAACCTCTTACAGGTAACACTGGTATCACAGACTGGATCACAGTGTCCAACTAAAATAGACTATTGTAGCTAAAGGAAATAAGGCGGTCACCCCGGCCAAAGAATTCACATCCAGATGTCAGATCAAGATGAAGGCCATTATGACAGGGTCTGAATTTATGTGCACAAAAAATGGCGCTTGAAGCACCCTTAATTCTTAGCTGGAGACATTGGTGCTGACTGAGGTGGGGATGCAAGCAGAGTATGCCCACACAAAAAATAAAGGCATCACCAGTGCGCATACCTGACAGCAATTCTGAGCATTTGAGGACTATTGCATCTTGAAATGCTCCTGGAATTTGCCAACAAATATGGATTTTATGATATTCCTGCCTCAGTATTATTTGTGCATCAAAGAATAGTGGGCATGTAAATATTCACGGGTCTTCAGGCCACTCTCAGGGTACCACTGAATCATGACGACAGAGAGATGTTGTTAGAAATGGGATTTCTGGTTGGCTAGGGTATGCGCCTAAGCCAGGCAGAAACCACCACTCTAGTCAGGGCAAGGGAGTTACACGCTAAAGATAACCCCTGCTCACCCCCTTGGTAGCTTGGCACGAGCAGTCAGGCTTATCCCAGAGGCAATGTGTAAAGCGTTTGCACAACACACACACAACAGCAACACACTAGGTGAACTACAAAGAAACTCCACACAAGGTTATATAAAAAATAGCCTTTGTATTATCTTAAACACATTAGATCATAATCACACAATATACACTGTGCCAACTGGCACCAGGTAGCAATTCACAGGGATTATATACAAGACAGGGCCAATCGGGCCACTGTCAGAACCATCAGAATGCAGGTAGCAAATATAAAACACAACCAGTAACTATTGGCGAAATACTGTACTCATTATGCATCACATTAGGCCTAAAACACATCATGCATCACATTAGGCATAAATCACATTTAGAAGTGCCCCGTAGTAACACTCCCTAGGTGCATACATCACCTTCAGGCAAAAACACATTATGCATGCTTGTAGGGCCTTGCGCCCTACCAATATCACCAAGATGACCCCAGGCCAACTGGCCTTCTTTGGGGCCCAAATGCCCTCTGTCCACAAAATTCAGGGCGCTAAATGGGGCTAGGGTGCACCTCACCCTGGTCTCTCTGGAGACCCAAAACAATGCCCCCAACGTTGCAGCTGCCCGCAACCTCGCGGTGCAGCTGTGAAGACCGGCACCCAAAAGTGCCTTGGGAGCCCCTCCTTCCCAGGGCTCCTCTCGCAATATGCTCCCTTATCGAATGAGGCCTCCAAACTGGCCCAGAAAGGAATAACCGAGCCGTTGCAGCTGGCCACGCTCAGGCGGTGCAGCTGTGACCCAAAGAAATCAACGCTGGCACCAACAGTGCCTGAGGAGCCCCATTCACCGGGCTCCTCCTCTGGGGCTTGTCTCCTCTGGCTGGCCCACTCACGGCCGGTCGGAGCTCCCAGCTCCCTCTAGCAGCCTCTGATCTGGCACCCGCAGTGCCCGGCACAGGCCCCACTCACCGGGGTCTTTCTCTGCCTCCTCCGGTCCCCTCCGCTGACACGCAGGAGTCCGGCCATACTGGGGAGGCTCCCGCTGGAAGGTAGTCTCTGCGGCGCCTCTCCTCTGCTTCCAGGCAGCAGACGGGGCTCCACCGTAAGGACACCGGGGTCTTGCCAGCTACACGGACGCCACTCTCCCAGCCACACGCGAGGCTCTCTGCTTCGGGGCTTTAGGCCAGGCCCCCAGCCAGGCACAGCCGCATGGCTTCCTCTGTGGCCGCGCTTCTTCCGGGACGCCGCTCGTGATGCGGCAGCCCCCTCAGCAGCACACAAATGTGGGGTGGGCTCCCGCTCCGGTTTTTGGCAAAATGCGGGGCTCCCTCTGGCATACGGGAGCCCTGCCCGGAATGCCGCAAATAACGGAGCGATGTCTCCACTACTCCTGGGCAAAAATGCGGGGTAGGCTCCCGCTTCTCCTGGAAACTCCACAATGCGGGGTAGGCTCCCGCTTTGCCTCTGGGAACACCACAATGCGAGGTAGGCTCCCGCTCCACCTCCCAGCAGCACGGGGGAGTCCCCACGCCGGGACTCTCCCTGAACACCTTGCAGCACAGCGCTGCAAGGCACAAGCGCTCCTCTCGTCCTGGAGCCAAGGGGTAGCGCTCACGAGGCGCTAAGTCCAGAGCCAAGAAAGCAAAGCTGGGCCCAGGCAGGCCAGCTCACAGGGCCCTCCAGCAGAGGGTCAGTCCCTCGTGGCGGTTCCTCCTGGGGCCCAGCAGGCACAAGTAAGCACTCACAACAGCACCCAACACATGGGGTCACAGCCCTAATATTTATACTACAATTCTCTTTGTTCTGCCATGGCACAGGGCTTGGGGAACCAGTCTCAACTGGTTCTGGGGGGTACTGGAGCACTTTGTGTACAGAGCTCACACCCTCCTTTGTCAGGTGGGGGCTCGGCCATCAGACACCACAGGGGGGCGGAGCCAGCATTCACCCAGGCAGGCACAGACCTATTCAGGGTCAGGGGACTACTCCTCCCACTACTCCAAATGCAGATCTCCTATTCAGCCTAGCGCTGACTCACCCTGCCCTCCCTGGAGCCACACACCTCACCAGCCCCTGTCACTCCAGAGGCAGACATGCAATACACATCAGGCAGGCAGAGACACATAGCACACAGAAATGCCAACTTCTAAAAGTGGCATTTCTAAAATAGTGATAATCTGCGCACACCATTACGCAGCATTTATTATTACTATTCCAAACATACCAAACTTGACCACGCTGCTCCTCTCATATCAGGAATTACCACTGAAACACTTATCAGGGAATCCCCAATGCATTCCTATGAGAGGGCAGCCTTACAGCAGTGAGAAACCAAAATGGCTGTTTGTCACTACCAGGACATGTCACACACTACATGTCCTCCCTTTTACCTACAATGCACCATGCCCATAGGGCTAGCTATGGCCTACCTTAGGGGTGACTGACCTGCAGTAAAAGGGGGGGGTCACAGACGGGGCACACACTTTAGGTGCCATGTCACAGCGGCAGTAACACTGCGCGCACAGGCCCTGCAATGGCAGAGGCCTGAGACAGGTTTGAAAGGCTACTTTGGTGGGTGGCGCAATCAGTGCTGCAAGCCCACCAGTAAAATTAAATACGCTAAACAGATGTAGACCAATCTTACCATGTTTACCACAGAGAGCACAAGCACTTTACACTGGACAGCAGTGCTAAAGTGCCCAGAGTCCTAAAACCACCAACACCAGGTCAGAAAAAAAGACTAGGAGGAAGGCAAGAAGTTCAGGGATGACCCTGCAAAAAGGGCCAAGTCCAACAGATGTCCTTGTAGCAAGGCCTGAAACCTATTCGACTAGGGTCAGAAATTTCCCATTTATAAAAAATGTGTGAATAACTATAATAATTCCAACGTAGCACTGTTTCACTGGGCCTCATTAATGACCACCAGCATGGGTTCATCAGGGATGCCACTTCTTAGGATATCGAAGGGGTCAAAGGCCACACCTTTGGGTTCAACTCTCCACCACCGTCGTTCCCTCAACCAAGCTGTAAATGTGGGATTTGGTTTTTCTGACTAGGGCCAAGGAGCATTGTTGAGAAGGCCACAGAGGAGGGTAGAATCTTTCCAGCAGGGAGTGTCAAACAGCATACCTCACCCCGAGATTCAACGACCATATACAACTTAAATAAAACTAACAAAACCCATTCACAATTCTCCATTTGGTGAACTTCTGCTGCCTCCAAATCTTTCACCCCGGGCTCTTGGAGGGAGAGATTTTTGTTGAGGGAGTAAACTAAGAATTATGTACAGAGCTATGAAGAAAGTCAATCAATAATTTACACTCAAATCTTGGAAGAAGCACTGAGTGGGACCGAAATGCTAATGCAGTACTGCCGAGTCAGCTAGAAACAGAATGGCAAAAAGGCGTCAAGATGGCTAGGAGAGGAAAGAGGAGGCTCTCAAATTCAGCCGGGGAGACCTGCTGAGTGCAGAAGAGTCTCTCAGTCAGACAGCGAAGACTGAAGGTCGCAGAGAACTTCTAGGATAACAAGCGACAACCAGGACGAACGGATACCTGAAGCAGTCACACATTACAGCAGGGAGTGTCCGATGGCCAGCTCAGGGGACGCAGAAAGAGCTTCACGTCAATCAGAGATTACCTGTGGTTACAAAAGGAAACCATCCCCCAGAGAGCACCAGGCTGACCTGCAGGGAGAAGCAGTCACACATCCACCCAGAGAGCGCAAGTCTGACCTAAAAGAAGTGGAAAAATCTCCAGAGAGATAGACATGGCAACCACCTGGCTGAAGTAATGGGCAAACTGCGCCCCAGAGATTTCACAACGGCACCTGGCAAATTTGCATAAAATATCTATGTTTCTATTATTTTTTCGAAAGTTGAGAAAGGAAAAATGTAAAGTGGTCTTTAAATTCGACTGGATTTTTTACCAAAGCGCACACCACACAACATCGCTTTCCAATAGTCAACTCACCCCCTTCTGTTCCATGCACAGCAACAGGTTATACTTGAGAAGTTCCTGCTACACTAAAAATGTGCTCTTTAGGGAAGACTACTAGTCTTTACAGCCAAGTCTGGACTACGTCACATACCTAAAATAGGTCATACTGCATATTTCCTGCCAACAGATGTCATAACCAACCTGAGTGGGGGAGAAGAGAGGAAAAAGGTTTGTACTCCCATGAACTACTCGAGGAAATACATGGCCCTGGCTTAAGGTTTTGAGTAGAGTGGCACATAAAAAACAGAGCTGTGCAAACAAGTGTTACTATTCCCCAGTTTTTGGTACTCAATTTACAGAACTCAGAAGGTGGAGCCTGACATGCTAGGATTAAACCGTGTAACCTGCAGATCACCCCATATTTCAGTGGTGAGTATAGAAAACACTTCGGCCCGTTTACGGTTGGCCCATATTAGGGTGCAATATATAATGCACCTACTTAATTCCAACACCACAGGGATGGGAATTTATTTATTGGGTGCGATAAATAATATCCACATGTACCGGTATTTACTTTTCACTTATCCCCTTGTAAATTTCAGCAGGTTTATTCAGCCAAACTTTACCAGTGGAAAATTACAGGGGCACGTTGCTTACTGCTCAACTCATAATTCTGATAAGTGTTGTAACAGAAGTTACCCACCGTAGGAATTAAGCACCCATTTTAAAGCACTGTTCTCAGCAGTCAAACAGATCAAGTTATGCAGAGATTGGAGGGTAAAAATTCTCATGTATCAAGGGAAGTTCAGTGAGACAATAAAACCAGAAGTAATAACTCCAGACAAGTATCTTTTGCTCTTTTTCCTTTTTTATTTAGACAATAAACCTCTAATAACTATTAGCGGACATTGTCGAGGAACAGAACATTCACATTTCGGACCCTAATACTGCATTCTTTCGCTTTACAGAATCACAAAAAGAGGTTAAAGACACAAATCAATTAAGCAAAGAATACAGGGTGGTAAGTGTATTTGTATGGAAGGGATGCCACACAATGCAACCCCAAAAACTAATCCGGTTCAATACGGCACTCGAGAGGCCTAAAAGGCCTACTTTGCAGATAAAGTGACAGTACATAAAAAAATTGTGCAAAAATGAAAGGGAGGTGGTGGTCCAGGCCAAAGTTCTTGGAAGTGATATGAACAAAACAGGGACTGCAGGCCAGAGGTTCACAACAGATGCCCCAACATACACAATAAAAAATATAAATAAAGAGAGCCCCTGGCAGTCTGGTCATGGCAAAAAATCCAGGTCTCTGCCAGTCCAGCGCACACATTTCACTGGCTGCGTCACCTCCCTTCTTCCCCAAAATGCCTATTCATGTCTGAAATTAAGAAAAAAATCATCCGTTGAACGCACAAAAGCTCAGAGTCTGCATGGCTGCACAAGCCTCAATGCCTTATCCGATAATGTTTAATGATACCACTCACTGATTCCCTGGCCCTCCGTAGGTGTCTACCATTAACAGTGGAAAAGTCTTTCAGGTTGTAAAAAGACAACCAGGATATCACTTGTGCCACTTGGCATGGCTTACTGCTTACCCAGTCCTCTAAATTAAAGCAGCCACCCTGCCCTTTGAACTTCAGAGGTAGACTGGCACCATGAGAAAGAAAAACGTTACATTGCCTGTAGTTCACATGCTGTGCATACTCTTGCCATCTAGTGTTTGGCTTGGTCGTGCGCAACTTGTTTTTGTTCAAAGAAGTCTTTTCGAGTCACGAGGTGTGACTACCTATTATAGAAAATGCGCATGTGCATCAGCACCATAGTTAGATTGTTTTTCTTCCTCCTGGAGGATGAAATGTAAAAGGAGCATATAGAAACAGGAGAGGACCATGCAAAATAAATTAAAGGTAAGAGTACTTGCAACAAACCTCAGGCGGCCGGAGAGGAGGGTGGGCGCATGTGAATCTACAGCACTACATGCCACAAACAGATGCTTACAAGGCAAGCAACATTTTCCGTTCATGGCATGTGTAGCTGTAGATACACATGCTGAACATAGACTGTAAACCAGTCCTCTCTAAAAACTGGTGGCTTAGCTTGAGGATGTTGCAGAAGATTGGAAGAGTGTGAATAAGACAGCCTGCCCAACTCTAGCTTGTTGTCTAGCTAGGATATCTACAGACTAATGTTTAGTAAAAGTGTTAGGGGTGGACCAAGTAACTGTCTTAAAGATGTCAGCTAGAAGTATATTCCTCAAGAAGGCCATTGAAAGCCACCCTATCTGGATGAACCTAGAAGAAAGGCTCTAAGTTGAGAGCATGTATTTTACCGACTCACCTAGAAGTAATGGCTACAAGCAAGGCTACCTACCATGAAAGAAACTGAAGTGGGCAAGAGTAAAGGGGCTCATATGGAGGGCCCATGCACCTAGTTAGGACAATGTTGAGATTCAATACCGGAGCAGGCAACGTCGGGGTGGGATAACTCGCTTCAGTCCTTCCATGAAGGTCTTACTGGCTGGTACCATGAAGAGGGAAGTGTGCTGCCTGTTTTGTAGGTAAGCATCCATAGAAGCCAAATGTAACCGAATAGAGGTGTAGGCAAGGCCTAACTTATGATGGGAAGAAAGTGCTGTGAGAGGATTGATATGTGTTGGAAGGCAATAGGGCACAAAACACTTTCACTTGGCAGCAAAGCAGTATCTGGTGGTAGGTCTGCGTGCTTCACGAAAAACAGGCATACATTCTTCCAATAGTCTGAGATACCCAAACTATGACTTCAGGAGCCAGATCGCAAGATTGAATTGCAGAGGACTGGGTTACTTGAGAGCCCTGTGGTTTTGTGTCAGAGGTCTGGTCTGTTGGAAAGCTGCTCATAAGGAACCAGGGATAGTTCCAGCAGAGTGGAGCACCAGCGGTGGCGCGCCCAGGTTGGGGCTACTAGGATGAGCATGAGAGACGTCTTCTTCAGCTTGCGAACTACAAACGGTAGAAGCCGGAGCGGTGGAAAAGCATAAGCAAATATCCCTGACCAGTTGCATTGCCGATGGATTGCGGGTGTGGTAACCTGGTGGTGAAGATTGGGCATTTTGTGTTTTGTGCATTGGCAAACAGTTCTATGTGAGGGAAACCGCACCGCCGGATGTAAATGTGTAGGGTTTGGGGAGGGAGTTCCCACTTGTGGACTTGTTGATACGTAATGCTGAGCAGGTCGGCCAAGTCAGTGTCCAGACCTAGAATGTACTATCTGAACACCTGAACCTTGTGACCAACTGCCTACTTCCAGAAGCTCTGGGCTAAAGCATACAGCTGGGGCGAGTGCATGCCACTTTGCCTTTGCAGAGAAAACATAACTGTAGTGTTGTCCATGCGGACTAAAACTACCTTGTTGTGAATGAGTGGAAGAAATGCTCAGAGAGCAAATTGAATAGCTAGCAATTTGGCCCTGCTGTACGGGTGTCCACAAGCCCCGAATTGTGTGATCTTGGAGATGCGGTCCCCATCCGGTGAGCGAGGCATCCATGGTTATGTTCTCTTGCGGATTTGGGTCTAGAAAGGGCCGTCTCTGTAACAGGCTGTAGGCATTCCCCCACTGCAGAGAGCGATGTGTATGGCCCCACACTAGATCGCCCCATTGACCCTCTGCCTGGGACCACTGTGCTGCTTGACACTGTTGTAAGGGACGAATGTGTAACCTTGCATGTGGGACGTTTGCAATGCAGATTGTCATCATGCCTAGCAGACGCATTACTGTCCTTATCGTTACCTGATGCTCTGGATGAAAAAGAGGTAGATTTTGAAACATGTTGACCCTGGCCAGGCTTGGGTAAGCCTTTCCTACCCTTGAGTCTAGGGTAGCCCCTAGGAAGGGTTGTACCTGATGGGGTTGAATGTGAGATCTGGCTACATTGGCTAGACATTTGGTGAAGACTCAAAGGGCAGTTGTGACCGTGAAAGGCAGTACCTTCTACTTATAATGTTGTCCACTCACCACAAAATGTAGAAATCATGGATGGGACGGGGTTGATGGAAATTTGGAAGTACGCATTCTTCAAGCCGAGGGTGGTCAAGAAGTTGCATTGCCGCAATAGAGGAATTACATCTTGAAGAGTGATTATATGGAAATGTTCTGACAGTATATACCTTCTGAGGGGCCAGAGTTTGAGAACCGTCCTGAGGGATCCATCTTTCTTGGGAATGAGAAAGTACAGCGAGTACACCCCTCTGTCGTGATGTAGTGGAGGCACTGGCTCTATAGCCTCTTTGGCAAGTAGTGGGAGCACCTCTTCTTCAAGCGGACGTTGATGCTCCATGGATAACTTGTGTCTGCGCGGAGGAATGTTGGGTGGTGTTTGTGTAAATGCTAAGTAATACCCTTTCAATATGATGTCTGGAACCCACCAATCTAAGGTAACTGCCTCCCACAGCGGTTAGAACTCCTGTTGTCTGCCCACAACAGGTATTGGGTGAGATAGGGGGGGAAGGAGGAAGGCATCACTGTTTTGGGGCGGTAGCTCCTTTGGGAGCCATCCCTTTAACTCTACCATTGCCTCCTTTATACCCACCCCTGAAGAAACCCTGTGAAGGGGTTTGCTGTTGTTGCCTGGTGTAGGAGGTGGAAGCCTCTGGGGGTGTAGCTGCTTTAGCAGTGTCACGGTACTGAAGATGGCGAAAGGAGCCGCGAGCACTAGGTGCTTATGGTGCGCACATGGCTTTAGCCCCATCTGTAACTTTAATTTTTTCGAGCATCTCATCAACCTGTGGGCCGAAAAGATGCTTGCTGTTGAAAGGCACATCAAGGAGGTGTTGTTGTACCTCCAGTTTAAAACCAGAGACACGTAGCAATGCATGCCACCTTAGAAGGAGGCTAGAATTTATGCTGCACGCAGCTGTGTCTGCAGTGTCCACAGCGCATCGATTATCGGTGTATAGCCTGTACCCCACGCTCCCCAGAGGAGCAGTCCCTACTAAAAGCGTCTTTTAGCTGCCAAATGCAAGACAAGCCGCACAGGGTTATCCTCCCCTCTGCTACCAACTCCTGCCCCCGTTTGAGGTATTGTTCTGGGAGACCTTCCATTTGACCTTGCCTTGTGTAGTACCTCATGGTATGTGGTCATGTCATCAGGGGGAGATGGTTTGGCCGGGTACAAATCTGGGTCAGTGTCAGCAGGGAGATCCACCCGGTAATCATCCCATGGATCAGGAGTCTGGGGATCATATGGCAGGTTATATGGGTCGTAGGGAGATCCTGGTCTGTTTCCACTAACTGAATCATAAGATCCATCGGAGGAACACGTATGTACGTTTCTGCAGGCCGCAAAGGGGAAGTAAGAATAGGAGTGGAAGAAGGAGGAGGTGGAGGGTTAGAAGCAACAGACACGGAGGGGGGGGGGGAAGTACCATTATCATGGTACCAAGGCTTTTTGGGCATTGGCCCCGACGGAGGATTGGGGGCCTTCTTGAATCTAAGTCTACTCTTGTGAGGAACAGACTCCTTGGGTGGTTGGGCAGGCTTAGCCATGATCCGGCCCGTGCCTGGTTGTATGTGAATCCTCTACCGCCTGGCATCGAGGCGTTCCTGAAGCTGTATGGGCTGGTCGCTTTCATCCAATGGTGGTCTAGATGGAGCCAAAGCAGCTCGGTGCCCAGTGAGTCCTGAAGTGGATCTCGGCTCTGAAGTTTTTGACTCAGAGTGCAGCCAAAAGGGTGTCTCCGTATCCGGCGTTGAAGCAACAGTCGACGCCGAGGGACGAGGCATCGAAGCAGACTTTGGCGCTGAAGGTAGTTTGGTGCTGACCATGGCTCTGAGGAAGTGGCGGCGTAAAGCCATGAGATGAGGCATGCAAGCTCGAGGCTGGTGCCTCTGTGGGATGGGAGATAATTGTACTGTTTGTGGTCCTCGGCAACGGGTATTGCCCAGATGGGGGACCTTTGGTCTCGATATCTGACTCGGAGTCAGCATCCTCTAATGAGAATGCCTTGATGATTTCTACGCAAGACTCATTCAACTGCTGCAAGGCTTCTCCCTCCCCTTCACCGATAATGTCCTGGGCGCCCTCTCCTCGGAGCTGCACCATTGAAGCCGAGGCAATGTGTCGTGCCCTTCTGATCTGACACGCCACTCAGGATTCTTCTCAGTAATCAGGAGACAGGCACAAGTTACAGACTTCATGCAAATCCGTCCTTGGGAACTTGGCATGGCAAGTTGCAAAGAATCAAATAGGAGCCTGTTCCATGATGTCAACATTCTCGGCGGCAAAAAGGATGGGAGCTGTGAGGAGCAGAGCCCCAAAGTGGAGATTTTGTCGACCGCGAAATGGAGTCAAAGCAACACCTGACAGTGGAGACAGACGAGCAGCGGGATTGTTTGGACTGATGAGGGACGGTGCCGAAGACCCGGTGAGAGCGTGTCAAAACTGGAGCTCAAGTAGATACATCTGAACCAGACATCAGAGAAAAACTAACTATGGAGACGATGCCCATGCGCATTGGTGGAGTCACCACACCTCATGACTTGAAAAGACTTCTTTGAACAAAAACAATTTGAACACATCCGAGCCCAACACTAGATGGCAGGAGAATGCACAGCATGTATAGCTACAGCTACACATGCCACAAACTAAGAATTTTCAGGGAGGCTCCTGGTCTGACAATCAAATCTGCTCCATCTTTAGCTTTGCTAGTAATACAGAGCCACCTCCTGGACATTACCATTAGTAAGTCTAACTCTGGAAAACTGGCTGGGATGCATGGTAGTAACAACCTTGCAGTCACTGGCTTTTGTCAGCAGCTGTAATGCTCTACAGAACCATACCATCTGCGCTCAAGGTAGTTCATATCCATTTTGAAAAGCAGCAGCTTCTGCTACTAGTGACTTGCAAGTAGTTTACCAAAATGATTCCTTAATCCTAGGCACCAAGACGTCAACTCAAGGTGTGAAACAGCTACCAAGTGGCAAAAAAGGCTTCGCTCTCCAAACACATACGTGGACATTTCACTAACAATCAAGTGACTGAGATCACAAAAGGAAAGCAATCCTTGACTGTACTTATTTGCAGCACACAAAATCATTTTGCAGTAACTTATTAATGCAAATCTCTACTGTACAAACCAGTCAGGCATTGAATTTGGTAGGGTTGCAGGATGCGGTTTGTGCACCAGAAAATGAAGAACTCTGACTTAAATACTGAGGAGCTGTGGCAAAAAAATATATCCCTTACCAATCTGGCATCACAAGGAGACAAACTCAGCATCCCTATCCTGCCAGATAAAACACTGGCTCCATAGTCCCAAAAGATGGCAGAGCTACAAGATAGGTAAAATGGTACGGTGGCCTGCACCGCATGTAGCTTCTGCTGTGCAGTTTACTGCTGCAAAGCGCAGAACACTTAACATCTAGATGGAGTGGTGCATAGAAGCAAACTAAATGGACCTGTATTGTGTCTGGATGTGCTCTCCTGTACAGCAGTAACATTAGCATCAGTGGAGACGGTCTGCGTCGGAGTGTTTCAAGATGGCATGTAGAAGGCACCAACATCCATCACATGAATCAACAGGAAGGAAAAACAGGTTAAAACATATGAACAAACATGAATACATTTGAAATTTCTGTACGACCAGCCTCATCTTATTACTTCTTGTCATACTGGGACCAGCCCAGTAATGTTGGACCCACTTTTAAACCACACATCACCCTCTGCAGAGGAAAGGAGAGACTGGAAAGGTGCATCGAGCCTGCTAAATTCCTTCAGCCTGAACGAGCAAGCCATCCGTGCAAGTCTTTCTTGAAACTGTATTCCAGCAGCATTTCATTGCTTAGTTAATATCCCAAATTCTGCTGGTGAATTTCTTTTTTTTTTTTTTTTAGAAGGCCTGAATAAATACTCCTGTGGTGAGCATGTGGCAGTAAAGGAAATCAGACAGGCTCAAAAGATCAAGCAATAGTTTAAGAAACATACTGCCCAGAAAAAGGCTGGAAATAGAGAACCCAGTGTTTGATCTATGCTGTGCATTAAATACCATATGCATGGAGGTGCAGAAGATCAGTATATGAGAATGTGGAATAGAAAAGTGAGAGAGGGACTTATAATCTGGAAGTGAAAAAATCTAACGGAGTGTAAAGTGACCAGAAAAAGGAGAATAACTGATGTTTGATATAGCGGAAGATAGACATTACATAGGTGCTGCTATTGATGTGTATATGGCACTGAGGTGCTGGAGAACAGTGACTTGAACTATGCGAGGTTCAACTGAACGATTTAAAGGAAGCCATGTGAGAAACTGTAAGGCCTAATTGCCATATCTAAGTGCAGCGATGACGAGTAAGGCTTCTTGTTATGTAGGCTGTAAGGAGTATAGCTAAGGGTTCACTGATGGGTTTCAGGCATGCAATGGAATAAGTAAGGCTCCTTGTGTGGGCAGTGATGGGTTTGAGCGCAGAGGCATTGAAATGAGTGAGGCATAGTTGGGCAGTGATGTTTTTGTGAGAGACCTCCACTGAAGGGATCGGGAGAGGACAGGAACGAGTAAGGCTGTATGTGGGCAGTGACTGTAAAATAGTGAGGCAACATTGATGTGTGCAGTTGGATGTCAGAAATTACGGAAATAATGAGACTCTGTGTCGACATGGGCAGTGATGTAGCAATATGAGGTTCTGTTGATGGAGTGAAGAGAGAGACAAAGGACCCAGTAAGAAACCTTGCATTTGTGGGCAGTGTTGGATGAAATCAAAGAGTCTCCCCTGATGACTGGGGTATGGGGGCAGGAAGGAAAGAATGAGTGAGAACCAGTGTCTAAAAGGAAAGGGATGAAAGAATTTATGTTTATGAGGGCAGGCATGTAGGAACACTCATACACAGAGTAAAACCAGTAAACTAAGCTCTCCATGCAGAATATTCACAAAGCACATCAGAACGAAGTAAGTATAGGGGCAGGTGGGTTACGGAAGGTAGAGAGAAAGAAAAAGGCTTCAAGAGGACAACGGCAAACACATTTTTAAAAAATGATGGGAGGGTGGTGGCGGACAATCAAGACCTGGGTAGTGTGGCCTTTAAAATAACAGTCCTTCCTGGTCAGTGCACAGGAAATTAATGCAGATTAAAAATGTGAACTGGTGCACAAATGAAAATAGTCAAAAGGTTCAATGGCACACACTGCTGATGCCCAGCATCTGTCTATGAATACTGCTGCCAGATATCGGTAATGGGAGAGTCTTGTATAGGACATTATTCGAGACACGCTTGCCCTACCTACAACTAACAATCTACGTACTGAGGTATTAAGAGAACGATTCTGCTAAGTGCTCTGTATATAGGGTGACTGGCTGCTTCCAATCCAATGAAAACTTCATGTGCAACACCGCAAAAGTGGCAGTGAGACTGAGAGCCAGTATCGGTCTCTCATGATGGAAACACAACACAGCTTTTTGATTCTATCTAGTACCAGATTATAGTGCCTCAGCGCCCCACATAGCGATAGTAAGCTGTATACAAAATATATAATACAATACATTACAATAGCTTTTACATGAACAATGTCACTGCACCATCAATGGATCGCTGCAAATTAATCAAGAAACGCTGAATTTCAGGGCAAGTAAGGCGAACTGGCTCAGTTGGGTCTAGCTAACCATTTCCTGCTCTTAAGCTAGAGACACTAATCAAATCAACAAATGAAAATGTCTGCTGAAGGAGGGATGGGCATCAACAATGGCCTAGAATGAAGAAGGCATTGGCAGTACAGTGGTGGATGCAGAATGTAAACAAACAAGCCTGACAGTGGAACCCTTAAATCCACAGCACCTGAACTGCTATCCCTCTATTATTCTAGCCCCTCTATACTTATTGGGGTCTGTGTGCACACTGAAACGCACCCACCGTCACAGTGCAAGTCCCCATGGGACCATAACAATTTGAAACATAAGCACAGGTGCACCACACGTCAATTTCAAAAACAGAAAAAACAATTGTGTAATCTATATGCAACACAAATATTCTTCAAAATTTTCCTTTTATTCCAATTTCTATTGTTTTTAAAACGTGGTCATAAACATCAATTTTCACAACGATACAGCCAACGCGTTTCGTCCTTTTAAAGGACTTCTTCAGGGCACTGAAAGTTCGAATAGGTCAGTCTCCGCAAAAAGAAAGCCAATAAATAACCGGATCAGTAGCCTATATGTCGTTCCACATCTAAATCACGGTTATTCAGTATCAGATGTATAGAAAAGGTTTCTCATGATCATAAAGAACAAATGGATACAAGCAACAAGGATGCCGGATAGGTTCAATGATGGAGCACAGATGACTACACGGAATAATACGTAAAAAGGATCACACCTGAGCTGGTCAATACTGCGTTTAAATATCGGCAAATTTGCAGATTCCTTATAATAAAGGGAATATGTCAAAGATCCCGGTAGGACCCCAAAGAGAGGGCCGCATATAAGCGTGAATCTCGCAAACCGGTTTGTTATCACCCGGTATTAAGCTGTCATCATGTCTCCAACGGCCAAGCGTCACGGCGAAGTGGACGAAACGCGTTGGCTGTATCGTTGTGAAAATTGATGTTTATGACCACGTTTTAAAAACAATAGAAATTGGAATAAAAGAAAAATTTTGAAGAATATTTGTGTTGCATATAGATTACACAATTGTTTTTTCTGTTTTTGAAATTGACGTGTGGTGCACCTGTGCTTATGTTTCAAGGTGGATGCAGAATGTTGACACAGCAGGTGTAAGAATATTCAGTTTTAATGGAGGCTTTGGAAGATCAATGGTGGCCTTACTCTAGTACCCTTCCCTTGGCAGCGAGAAGCCAAAACAATATGATTTGCACACTCCTTCGGCTCACGGAAAATGAGTCAAAGCAAAGTAGACTGTTCAACACGCTACCCACAGGACCGGTCTACAGTCGCTACTAAAATATGAGTGAGAGACGCCCTCCTGGCTGCAACCAGAGAGGATTAGATGGTGAACACCATGACTGGACAACGATTGCTCTTTCTAGGTATATATTCTTACAGCCTCTTTTTGGTAAAACTGTCCTAATGCTTCTATCCAGTGTTTACTCTTCATCACACAACTTACTGCTGAATGCATTGTACAGTGTGTATCTTAGAAATTCATTGGAAGGCTTACTGTGGCACCCTCCTAGAAGTTTCACTCTGCAGCTGTGGTACAAGGAACTTGAAAAAAATATATATTTCCCAGGTGTCTATAGGGCAAATGCAAATAGACAGGTGCTTCACAGCAATAAAATTATAAAAGAGGTGATGTTTCAAGCATTTCTAGTATTCTCTGTAGTCTCTCACAATGAAGTACCCAGGAGTTCCCACTGAGGTCACAGGTAACACTCCTTCTCCACCTAATATCGCCTCTAGAGGATATCAGTGGCAATAAACAGTTCAGAGAAGCATATTTTACTTATTGGCTGATAAGGAAGCACCAAATTTCAGAAGTGCACCACTATGCATGGCTCAAGGATCTTTTTGTCAATTATTTACATGATCAGCAGCCCATACAGAGGCATCAGTGGAGGCCAGCTGAGGTCAGTCTGTCTCAGTGGTGAGCTGGAGATGAACCCAGAAACAAATCTCTGGGATTTGCATCACTGCAATAGTCTAAATGAGAAAGGGCCTCAGAAAGTAAGATGGTAATTCTGGATAAGAGGGAGAATGCCAGACATATATGCAAAGAGATTAATCATGTTCCTGGCCGTATTTTAAATTTGGAGTGAACTATGGCATGGAGTGGAAAATAACGATTATCACATTGCTTGAGAGAGTTTCACCAGCTCCCAAAATGAACAGCCAGATAACCAGTATAGTCAAAGCATCTGCATGATCTTGGTTTCGTCCATTAAAGCTAAATCAGTTTTGACACATCCATTTACGCATGTGACAGGCAGTATTTAGCAATATTAGGTAGGACCCTTAGATCTGGGTATTGTAAGCTTCCGGCGAAAGGTCATCAACCAATAAAGAACAATGATGTGAGCCATTGTGTCGAAAGCCGACGATAGGTCGAGAAGTATTTGTGGTGCCGATGCTTCTGCATTGTCTGAGGCCAAACTGGACATCTCACCAAAGTTTGTTTCAAGGACAGCAGAGAACTGCGTAGTGACCACAGAATGTGCACAGCATGTGAATCTAGAGCACTACAAGCACTCATTTAGTCAAAAAATGAATACAATAGGTCACCACATACAACTCGAAACGAGCACATGGTGCTACCAATAAGAACACACATTTGGGGGAACTGGAAGTAGGAGCTTGTTTAGTCAAGAGACTCTGAGCAGTACACAGCTACAGTATCAAAGGAGGGGAGACACTACTCCTCTCTAAATCTGCCTAGCCATAAATAATAAATATGGTTAATAAATTATTTGTCATGTAATCAAAATATATGTGTATTTATAAAACCCTCTGTGAGAAGTCCATTGCTCCCATGTGCAGTCACAAGTATGAAGAGAGAACAACATTTCCCTCTATTTAGAAGTCAAATCCAAGACATGTGAGCAGTGTTACACTTAAGTGTCTTTTAGTTGAGCGAAAGTGAGGGAAAAACTGGTGATTTATAAATAGTTTTCTTAGTAAACAGTACTATTGAGATGGTTGACGCAGTGTACACAGAACCAGCCTGTTGTACCCGATTGGTGGTATCTGTATGATGTATGGTCGCTGGAGACCGGAGGAGAACCATGTGTAGTTTTTCACATATGACAGACCAGATGACTGCAACAACATGCTGTTTGTTTTCAGGGCACACGTGTATCTGCAGCTGACTGAGGTTCTACATCACCATACTGTGGGTGACATATACACAGACAAAAATACTGCATCATCTACAGATACATCATCAAATTATATATAGCTATGTATAGATTAATTTATTTTAACTACACAACTACATACCTTAATGATGTAGTGGTAGCCGAAATAGGGGATGTGATAGTTTCATAGCTCTCTGTTTAGACCAGGATGTAGTGGTTTAACATCCCAAATAATCCACGTTGACCGGTATTGAGGCAGAATCAATTCAACGATAAGTTAGTGCAAGGTTCAAGGGCGGCGTAAACTGGAGCCTTGGATTGCCAAGTCCCAGCTATGCATCCTGACAACAGGGCAGTTCGTCATTTGCGATCTTCCTTGGGGAAGTCCTGCATATGCCCTGCATCTTCAGGTGGCATAGAAACATTGAGTTCTATCCAGTCTGACCCCTTTTCTGTCAATCAAAAGTTCAGGGTACTTTATTCTCTATGTCCCTGAAATTCCAAACTGCAAAGAAAGTTCCACCCAGACTTCAGTTAATGGATATATCTGTGTTCATTACATTTAGAAGTAGCTGTATTCAGGTGGCAATTTTTTTTTTTTATCAAATAGGCTCTTTATAACTACAATCCCATTTGCCAGTGAGGTAGGGGTCGATTCACCAAAATGAAAATATTAGTGGAAGGAGATCACATACACTTTGACCCCACAGGTGACATCACAGGATTGATCCATTGCCTGAGACCAAGTGTTGGCCAATCAACAGCCAGAGAATAGAAACCACAGAAAGTAAACATGCACTTAAAGACATGGCCGAACCTGACCGAGGAGATAAACAATCTAACAATGGAGCCGGTGCCCCTACGCAATACCAGTAATAGGAGGAGTAACTACACCTCATGACTCAAAAGACGTCTTCAAAGAAAAACAAGTCACACACGTTCCAGCCCAACACTAGATGGCACGAGTATGCACAGCATGTGTATCTACAGCTACACATGCCATGAACATAATGTTTACATTCTATTTCTGCCAGTGCTGTATAACCACAAAGAGGATTAGTGGAAGGACTGCCGAAAGGCCCTAAGAATAGGCGAGGAGCAGCAGATACTACCCACTGGTGACATCCCTTGGTGGGGTGAGTTTGCTGCATTGCTTCTGCTCCAAACACTTTGGGACATGCATCTATGATCATATAAAGGCAGACAAGACCCAAAAGAAGTGCTAATGAGACAGAGGTAGAAGGTTAAAAAGAGGAGACACTGGATAAGTGCAGCAATACTGTATGGGCAGAACAACCAAATCCCTCATCCTGAACCATGGATTTGTTCTCAGGTCTTTGCACCTTTTCTCCAGTGAACTTGATGTCTTAGCCTGTCGATTTGACATTAATACACTGTTTTTACAACTTAGAATAGGCTCGATCACTTCCAGTCTCAGCCTTTCCTCTTCATTTGCTACAAGATCCTACCTATTCCCTAGAAGAGTGTGTTCAAGTAATAGGAAACAAGTTCAACCTGAATTCCGTGCCACAAATAAACACGGGCACACTGCATCCTTCTCTCACACCCTAAGTCATGATTCACACCAAACAATCAAGCATATGGTCCTCTTCAAAGTGCTGCACAGTTCCAATGCAGGGCCTCTGACATGTCCTTAATTTAAGTCGCAGCCTCTTGTCATTGATTTCAAGCTGGTGCTCATCCCCTTCCCCTAGTATGAGCTCAGTGTAACTCATCCCACTGAGGTAACCTGTGGTAAAGGGAGAGTCTTCAGAGTGTACAAAGTCATCCCAATGTCCATCATGAAAGAAAACAAAAACAACGTGGTTTTAAGGCCAGATTCCAGCATCAAGTGGCTTTGGAAACACTTACTGACTGCATCCTATGATCTCACAAAACACACTAGGGGAACACAAGAAGGCAGTCCTGTAAGCTGCAGCCCTCAAGTCCATTTTCCAAACAAGGTGCTGTCTGCGATGGGTGGTCTTAAAACTCTTAACGTAACAGCTTCAAATGAAGGACTAACCGTTCCAGCTCCTTCGTCCCATCATCCCAAATCTCTGCCGTCCCGAGACCTCCAGGGAACAGAAAGCGGTCAGGGAAGGGATTCGTGGGTTTTGCTGCCCACAGGCAGCCATTTCATTTTTCCCCAGTGTTCTTCGAAGTAGATCTTCAATAAGATTTCCTCCGAAATAGAGGTGCCAGATCTTGTTGGAATGCTTGACCTCCCTCCCCCAATACCACCACCTTGCTGTATTGCACATCACTGTGCCTTGCCAACAATGGAGGGCATCACGCCTCAGGATAGGGAGTCTCCCTGGTTCCTCTCGGGTTCCGATGGAGGTTCAGTCACCACGGTGATGCCTTGGTGCAGCTTCTCCAGGGACAGCTTCATCTGAAAGAAGAGAAAGCTTTGGAGTTAGAGAATCCTTTTATAGCTAAAATTTAGCAAACTTGACAATATATATGGTTTTCTTTACTTATTCCCACCAACCTGGATCCATTAGCTGCTTCCTACCAAGCATTCCCAATCTGCTATGTAGCGCACTGGCTTCAGCAATAAATAAGCATCCACCCACCAGACATCACGGTGACCCTTTGCTCAGATTCTTCTGCATAGCATACATGACCATACGGTCACACCTCAAAAGGCTAACTGAAACAGACCAAAAGCTGTTCTGCAAGTTCACAAACAGTACCTAGCATGTCATCTTCACAACCCTTCAGTCGTTAACAGATTGTTAAGCATATAAACCATTTGGTCTATTGTGAAGTATCCTACCTTCTGGCATTATGTACGGTATGGGCAAGCCGATAGAGGAGATCACTAGAAACACTGCACAGTGGCATCTACTTTGCTGGACACTGAATGAGATCTGAATTTACAATCCTCCAACATCCAAATAAGTCTTTATATGCAGAACATGTAGAACATATGTGCCACAAGAGAGAAGTAATCTAATAATCACCAGATACCAACAAACAAATGTAATCAGACCAGTAGCATTAACTGCAAAGAAATACCAAACACACTAAGACCATCCTCTAACAAACTGATCACCCCGCTTGGAAGTAAAGGATACTGAAAAGGTACCAAAATCAACTGTGTTTACTTACCATCAGCTGCAAATCTGTAAATAACTGCAGCAACTTTATGAAGACTGTAGTGAACACTACAATCTCAAAACCATTAGCCACATACAAGATATCCTCAGTAATATGTAAGCTAACCGCACTAACTTCTTAAGATCTTAGGTGAACAGTACAATATCAACACCAAGATCCGTGTACAGTATACCTTCCAAACCTGTAACTTAAGGGACTTTCAGGAACACTATAGCATCTCAACACCAACAACTACATATACTGCACACACAAACATCTGTAGCTAACAGCTGCAATTCTCTGATGACTAACATAAGCAATGCAAAAGAACTCAAAAGCAAAAAAGACGAACTACAACAACTTACTAAAGATTTAAGTGAAAACTACAATCTCACAACATCAGCAGCTGCAAAGGGACATTTACAAGTCTATAATCAATGTATTTACACATATATCTAAACCAGTACTCACACTGCAAACTAAACGTTCCCTACTCTCCACAGGACAAGATTCAAGTTGGGGGGGACCACAGAGGACTATCTCAGACACCTGAGCGTAAAGGATGCTTCTAAGCATAGGAGCAGAGAGAGAACAAGAGGACCTCCACAGAATACAAAATTTTGAAAATATCCCTCAAACTCGACTCTACTTAGTGGACACAATATACAGAGTTAGATCCAAATATTCGCTGGTTAAGTAAGGAAAGCTAATATGGGGAAGGTCAACAAAGACACCAAGAAATACTCACCCCCAAGCAGGTGATCACAGACCGAAAGCAGGGCACAAAAGAAACATACGTCAAGTCTTCAGACACAAACTACTGATAACATTACATCGTCCTAAAAACAAATCAATGCCGAGCAGGATCAAATAGCATGGCATCTCATTCTGAAATAACCCAACTCCTGCAACATAGTATATGGTTCCCAAAATCCCCAAACAAAAACAGGCCATCCAATTATTTCTGGGTTGAAAATAGTAACTGCAAAATGTCAAATTCAATCACTTTTTAAAGCCACTGACTTTAGCTACAGTGGGCTCTTTCAGGACAGTGTTTACCAGCACTGATTTAACTTCCCTACTCTTTAGAGTACAAGTGACAGAAAGCGACATGTAACACTCCATAAAACGTCAGAGCAAATAAATGAATGGATACCACAAATGAAAATGACACAACAGCCTGATGGGCTTTTATGCAGAAAAAAGCAAGATTGTTGTCCCAGAATGTGGCATCCCTTCTCATACACAGCTCTTTAAATGGCAGACACTTTTTCAGAAGATAGGACTAGTATAGTAGTCCTATCACTCCTTCCACGTACCCAAGAGAAACCTCCACTCCGCCGACCACGCCCTCGCCGAAACCCAGCGCATCCGCAAGGCCAGGACTGAAGGAAGAACCTTCTCCCACATAGCAGCCATGACCTGGAACGAGCTCCCGACAACATCAGATGCTCCCCCACCCTGAACATCTCAAGGAAGACACTCAAGACCTGGCTTTTCAACTGATCGGAGCTGCTAAAACCTCCCACCCCCCCCCCCCCCCCCAGCGCCTTGAGACCCTCACGGGTGAGTAGCGCGCTTCACAATTCCCTGATTGATTGATTGATAGTAGTCATTAAAGTATTTATCCACAGACTTTTAAAAAGCATTATGTGCAGCAGTGGCAATGCCTTGCAGTGCTGAGGGAAGAGACACAAACAGGTCTATTTCTTGAGAGGAAATGGATGGCTCGGCATCCATAGCAATCCACAGCAATGATCTAAATTAGTGCCTTGGTGTGGAAAAACATTAAGCTTTTGTAGAGGTGGTCCAGTGGTGACCTTTCAATGACCACAGTGTTTCAGGAGCAGATACTAGTATTTGACCCACAGGATAGGGAAAAATTAATAATCAAAAAGTCTTTGGTTCAGTATGCGGAGATAGGAAGGAGAAACACTGAGCCCCGCATCAGCAAAGAACTGACAGAACTGGCAGAGCATACAGTAAAATGCAGAGCAAAAAGAACCGATTCTTGTTCTCTCTCAGAAACATGAATGAACCAGTCTAAAGTCGGAGATGAGGAGGGAATGCTTTTCCAAGGCAAAGGCGGGGGGGGGGTGGGAAGGGGCAGAGGCTTTGGGTAAGGAGTAGACCTCAATCATCAGGCATGCTGAAATGGATGGAAAACCTTGTATATGTAAATCAATATTGTATAGCAGTGAACTAGTAGGCGTTGTGTCTCAAATTGTGGCTTACCTTTTACTGCGAATGAATCTAATGCCTTCTTGTCAAGTGTAATTTCAAGCCGAAGCTGTGCATGGCTGCATGATTCTGGGCTCTTTGCAGCATGGGGATTTGTTTTTACGAGTTTCTGGTGTAAAGTGGGTAGCAGGATGCCTACCTAGTGATGACACGGCAATAAAATTGCAGTTCTGTGGGCGACATGTGGGAGTTGAAGACAGCTAAAGTTGTTAAACGCACTGCTGGCACCGATGTGAGTGACAGAAGTGTCACTTTGGAGGAGAACTTCTTGCTTGGGTCATTTCTGTGCTGTTGATGACAGGTTGACGAGTTTCATCTACTCAGGCCATAAAAATGGGAAAAGTCACTAAAGTTCTGGCAGGGTGACACTTTGTTACACACCCTCAAACGCATCTCTCACTTTTAGGTGGAGCAGCAATCGATAACAATATATGGTGATGGTGTGAGTTTCCAGGATAACCGCTAGTGGTGCTGTGCAGGCACAGAAGGGCCAAACATTGCGTGATTCCCCAGTTAAGGACATCTAAGAGGTATACAATTTAACTTTCTAGCTCTACATGGACTGGAAAGAAACTGTGTTAATGCAGGACCTCTAAACCAGTTAAGGAAGTGGAGCTGAGAAGCACCCGATAACTGATGTGGATCGGTCCACTGATAAAGCGGATGTGAGAACCTTGTGAAGCGCGTCAAGAAACCGTACCCTGATGTTGAGAATGGGGATTTCCATTTTGGGTCATGGTTGGAATCCAGACGTAAAGTTGCCTAGAAGGTTTCTGGCCTCAGATGTGTAGGCAGGTGGCCTGATCCCACCGTTTTCACTAATTTAGCAGGACAGGAGTGGTCTCAGATTGGCCTGTAGTTGTACAGGTCTGTATTGTTTTCAAACTGAGGTGTAATGTTAAAGTTCCCACAGAGTTTTGACACTATAAATCAGCCTACATGTGTAGAGTGGGCCAATCTTGAAGAGGTGTGCCCTCAAACTTTGGAAGTTTTGAGCGGGTTCTGAAAAGGATTACAGAAACAATGCAAGCAGCTCTTCCCAAGAGCCAGAGATTGCAGATAGCGAAGATTATTTTTGAAAAATGATACTAGCCTTGCTGTTTAGGTCATGTGTGTTTCTGCTACTGGTCCCAATTAAGAAATCTCTGCCACTACACAGAGTAGCTCTTGTGGTAGCTGATCTGTTTGCCTCCTTAATGTCAGTCAGACACTTTCTTGGAAGATTAAGGTGTTCAAACTTTAAGTCTCCTGGAGCCATACTGGAATGGAGAATCTGCTGAGGCTCTGGAAGGGAAATTTTTCTTCCATTCATTGTTAAAAGGCTTACAGGT
The DNA here is from genome assembly GCA_963921515.1 of Calotriton arnoldi. Lineage (NCBI taxonomy): Eukaryota > Metazoa > Chordata > Amphibia > Caudata > Salamandridae > Calotriton > Calotriton arnoldi. Next base: position 701,710 of record CAWUFW010009735.1, on the reverse strand, counting down.
TTTGGTAACCTTGTAATTTGCTGAGAGAACCATCCTTGTCCTCCCCATATTGGGGCTATGAACATAATTTCCATTCCTCCTACTCTGCATCGCCCAGCGAGAGTGGGTGTTGAAACCTGAATGCGAAGTCTTGATATTTTGTATTTTCTGCGTTTGTAAAAAATCTCTCACTTTAGTGTTTTCTACTCTACAAAGATGTCTTTTATGACCTCTTGATTTACTTCCCACTTTACTTCCCACTCTTGGAATATGCCTACTTCTCTGCTTAGTATGTCTAACTCTATACACAGATACCCCCCTATGTGGACAGATGCAACTGAGATCTTGTTCATTATTGCCCATTTCTCTATATGTTGTGCCAACGCTCACAAGGTGCTTGATTTTCTTCCTCCTTGTTTGTTTACATGCAACACAGCTTTAGTGCTGTCTGTCTCCATTATTTGCTTTTGGGAAGATGGTCTTTAACTCTAACAGGTTTATGTGTGTTTCTCTCTCCCTTTATCCGGAGTCTTTCCCTGTGTGCACGCCACCCCGTGTATCATGCATATGCTACTGTCATAGAGGGAAGTAGTGCCCTGAAAGACATGCCTCTTGTTATAATCTCCCTTCTCCAATCTTTTATCTCTCTTTGAATTTGCTTTGTGACAACCACTAGGTCGTATCATTTCCCTCTGCAGTCCTACAGCATGTGGAATAATTGGAATACATGAAGCCATCATAACAAATAGGCTCGCCACTGATCTCACCGTGATAGACTGATGTCTGGTAACAACAAATCTGACCCTGCAATGCCAGACTCCTATTTCCTGAGAGAAATGCTAATACTGTTCAGCAATTGAGGAGGACCCCACAAAGATTGTCTCCTGTGCTGGCATGGGGGATGACTGCTTCACACTCCCTGAACATCCTAATGAATGCAGCAGTTGATTGCCTGTGTTGGTGCTCTTCCGGCATTCCCCTTTACTAGCCTGTACTCTAGCTATGGGTAACCATGTATAACTTGTTGTTCACGATAAGCTGCAAGAACTGCAATATATTTTATGAACATCGATGGGGCACATTTTGTGGTACTCTGATATGTCATGGTTTTCCCACAACACAAACCTGAGGTATCTATGATGATGATGGTTACTTTGGGCGTGAAAGAAGGCATCTTTAAAATCTATCACTGCAACGTAGTCTCTGTTCTCCAGCAATGGAATGACTTTCTGTAGTGCTCTCATCTTGAACTTTTGCGTTTTCGCTGAATCTGCCTCAGTGCCAGATTTTGCTTTGGTGTAATAAGTATAGAGATTATATTCCTGTATTTCTTTATGACTCTGGCACTACTTCTGTGGAATTCTTGCTTAAAGGTTCTTGCACTTCTTCACTGCTTTTCTCTGTTTTTTGTGGCAGTTCTGGTTCTTTGGCATACATAAGGAAAATGCTACTTACCAGTATGCATCTGTTCTTGGCATGTACAGCTGCAGAGTTGTACACTATGCATAGATCGCCATCTGGCGTTGGGCTCAGATGCTTGCACTTTGTTGTTGTCTTGGAAGAGTCTTTTGTAGTCACGAGATAGGCGACTCCTCCTTTGGACGATAGTGCGCATGGGCATCGACTCCATCCTCAGATTGTTTTTCGCCATGATGGGAAATGATGGAGTGAGTAAGAAATAAAGAGATGTCCATGTGAATGTATCTAATTAAGATAATACTGGAACAGATACAGGTTCCGGGGAGGCGGGTGGGCGTGTACAACTTTGCAGCTCTACATGCCAAGAACAGATGCATACTGGTAAGTAGCATTTTCCGTTCGAGGCATATGAGCTGCAGATTGTACACTATGCATAGACTGTACATCAGTGTCTCCCCTAGCGGTGGTCACCTGTATCTGTTACAGTGGTTTGAAAAAGTGTTTTAAGAACAGCTTGGCCTACAGAAGCTTGTTGCTTAGCCTGCAAGTCAACACAATAGTGTTTGGTGAAGGTGTGTGGTGTAGACCATGTTGCTGCTTTACAGATGTCATCTAAGGGCATGTTCCCTAAGAATGCCATGGAAGCCCCTAGTTTGCGTGTTGAGTGCGCTCAAGGGGGAATTGTTAATGTGCGTTTAGCCTTTTGGTAGCATATTTGAATGCATTTTACTATCCACCTAGCGATCCCAGCTTTGGAGATGGGGTTACCTTTAGGAGGTGGTGCGAAGGCTACAAACAGTTGTTTTGTCTTTCTAAAGGGCTTAGTTCTGTCCATGTAATAAAGTAGTGCTCTTTTGACGTCCAGTGTGTGAAGAGCCCTCTCTGCTACAGAGTCTGGGTTTTGGAAAAACACTGGTAACTCAACTGATTGGTTAAGATGAAAAGCAGAGATTACTTTGGAAAGGAATTTTGGATTTGTTCTAAGAACCACCCTGTTACGATGTATTTGTAAGAATGGTTCTTGTATGGTTAAAGCCTGGATCTCACTAACCCTCCTGAGAGAGGTAATTGCGACAAGGAAAGCTACTTTCCATGTGAGGAACTGTAGTTCGCATTTGTGTAGAGGTTCAAATAGGGGACCCATGAGCCTGGTAAGAACAATGTTTAAATTCCACACTGGAGAGGGTGGCAGTCTGGAGGGAATTATCCTTTTAAGGCCCTCCATAAAGGCTTTAATTGCAGGTACTCTAAATAGTGACAAGTGTTGTCTGTTTTGCAAATAAGCGGCAAGTGCCGCTAGATGTAATCTTATGGATGAATATGCTAGATTACACCTTTGTAAGTGTAGCAAATAGCAAATTATGTCCTGGATTGAAGCGTCCAGCGGATCGATTTTATTGTTGTTGCAGTAAATGACAAGTCTTTTCCATTTTGCTGCATAGCAAGCTCTAGTAGTAGGGCGTCTGGCTTCCTTAATGATGTTCATACAGTCCGGTGGAAGGTTAAGATAACCAAACTCTAGGACTTCAGGAGCCAGATCGGTAGATTCAGTTGACCTGGATCGGGGTGCCTTATCGCTCCATGGTTCTGCGTTAGCAACGTTGGGGAGAGACGTAGCTTTTGGTGTGGAACTACTGAAAGTTCCAGTAGTGTTGTGAACCACGGTTGCCGTGCCCATGTGGGAGCTACCAGGATCATCCTGAGAGACACTTGTCTGAGCTTGCGTACTACTAAGGGAATCAGTGGGAGTGGCGGAAAAGCGTACGCAAATCTGCCTGACCAGTTCATCCATATCGCATTACCTTTGGACAACGGGTGTGGAAACCTGGCGGCGAAGGTTGGGCATTTTGCATTTGCGTGTGTGACGAATAGATCTATGTCTGGTTGACCCCACATTTGGAAAAATGGTTGAAGAACTTGGGGATGAAGTTCCCATTCGTGTATCTGCTGTGTCTGTCGACTTAGCAGATCCGCAATCTGATTGTGAACTCCTGGAAGATGTTCTGCAAGAAGATATATGTTTTGTGGAATGGCCCATCTCCAAATGTTCTGTGCCAGCTGAGACAGCTGCAAAGAATGTGTGCCTCCTTGTTTTTGCACGTAATACATGGCTGTGATGTTGTCCGTCCGGACTAGTACAGTCTTGTGACGTAGATGTACTTGGAATGATTTTAATGCTAGGAATATTGCCAGTAATTCTAGGTGATTGATGTGGAACACTTTCTGTTGAGTGGTCCATTTGCCTTGAATTGTGTAGTGTAGGAGATGAGCTCCCCAGCCGGTGAGTGATGCGTCTGCTGTTAGCACTCTCTGTGGAACTGGCTCTAGGAACGGCCGCCCTTTGGAAAGGTTTGGTGTGTTCCACCACTGCAGAGAGCGATGTGTGCGGCTGTCCACCAACACCAGATCTGTAAGTTGTCCTTGAGCCTGGTTCCACTGACGTGCTAGGCATTCTTGTAAGGGGCACATCTGAAGTCTTGCATGAGGTACGATAAAAATGCAAGATGCCATCATTCCTATGAGTTGCATGAATACCCTTGCTGGGAGGGAATGCTGTGACTGAAATTTGGTGATTAGTGTTTGTATACTGGTTATCCTGGCTGGATTGGGATATGCCAGAGCTCTGGAGGTGTCTAATGTGGCCCCTATGTGGGAGGGCAGAAGATGTGACTTGATGTAGTTTACTGTGAATCCTAAGTCGTGTAGCAGCTGGATGGTTTGATGAGTGTGATGAACACACTGGTTGAATGACTTGGCTTTTATTAGCCAGTCGTCGAGGTATGGAAAGACATGGATTTGTTGTCTTCTTAAGTGTGCTGCTACGACTGCAAGGCACTTTGTGAACACCCTGGGTGCGGTGGTCACCCCGAATGGAAGGACTTTGAACGGATAGTGTTGTCCATCCACTATGAATCTTAGATATTTCCTGTGAGCCGGGTGTATGGGAATGTGGAAGTAGGCGTCCTTGAGATCTAGTGTGGCAAGGAAGTCGCCTTGTTGAAGTAGTGGGAGGACCTGTTGAAGAGTGATCATATGAAAATGATCTGATTGTATGTAAAGATTGAGGGGTCTGAGGTCGAGTATTGGCCTTAGGGTGCCGTCCTTTTTGGGGATTAGGAAATACAGCGAGTAAACCCCTGTTCTTTGATGCTGTAAGGGAACTAGTTCTATTGCTTGCTTTTGAAGCAGTGAGAGAACCTCTTGTTTTAAGAGTGTGAGATGTTCCGTGGACATTGGACGCTGTTTGGGTGGTATGGTGGGTGGTGTTGCTGTAAGTTCCAGGCAGTAACCATACTGGATAATTTGTCTTACCCACTTGTCTGTAGTGATGGAATTCCAGACAGGTAGGAACTGTGATAGTCTCCCTCCGACTGGGGTGGAATGGTCTGGAGGGAAGTCACTGCTTATTAGTGGGGGAGGCGTGAGTGTTGTTGTTACCTCGGCCTCTTCCTTTGTTATTTCCCCGGTATCCGCCTCTAAAATATCCTCTGTTCGGGGATCTTTGCGTGTTGTTTTTGTAGGAAAAAGAGGCGGAGTCTGTTCCGATATTTTTGGATGCTCCTCTATAGAAGGAGAGACGAAAGGAACCACGTGTGGATGGAGACTGTAATGCCCCCATGGATTTAGCAGTCTCTGTGTCCTTTCTCATTTTCTCTAGAGTGGTGTCTACAGCCGGTCCAAAGAGTTGTTCTTCATTGAACGGCTGATTGAGGTTTGTTGTTTGTACCTCCTGTTTGAAGCCTGAGATGCGTAACCAGGCATGTCGTCTGAGTAGTACACTAGTGTTAATGGACCTAGAAGCTGTCGCACAAGTTACTAACTTGTGTAACGATATATCTGTAAGAGACAGTAGTTAGTGACAGATTCCTTACCTTAGAATATCCCCAGGCGTCAGGCTGGATCCGGAAAGTTTTTTGCGTAGCAGTACCCTTGCGCGTCGGTAGGCGGCGTCGTGCGGCTCCGCGTCCGTCGTCGGCGTCGTGATCGCCGGGATGACGTCGCGGGCAGTACTTAGGCGCCGCCCTGCGCGCTGACGTCAGTTCTGTACACGACTTTCCGCGCCAGGAACGCAGAGCCATGCAAGAAGCTGACATAGGTGTCTGAAAAATACTAGGGCCCTGAAAGGGATGTCCTTAACCCTAGAAATCAGTTCGCAGAACGGGGAGGATGGGTGGGCGGTAGGAATCTGTCACTAACTACTGTCTCTTACAGATATATCGTTACACAAGTTAGTAACTTGTGCATCTGAAAGAGACACGTTAGTGACAGATTCCTTACCTTAGAATAGATACCCCAGCAATACCAACCCCGGTGGTGGGTCTGCGAACAAAGATCAGACAAGGAAGTCCTGGAGGACAGAACGGCCAAAGAAGCCGTCCCTCCGGACCTGACTGTCAAGGCAGTAATGCTTTGTAAACGTGTGCAGCGAGGCCCACGTAGCTGCCTGACAGATAACCGGCAGCGGAACACCGCGGCCCAAGGCCGTGGTAGCAGCCGTTGCCCTGGTGGAATGGGCACGCAGCCCAACAGGAGGCTCCTTTTTAGCCAAAGAATAGCAGGTCTTGATGCACAAGGTAACCCAGCGGGAGATGGTCCTCTTGTGCACCGCCCGACCTTTTTGGCGCCCACGTAGCCAATAAAGAGCTGGTCATCCACCCGGAAGTGTTTTGTGCGGTCAATATAGAAGGAGAGCGCACGTTTTGGGTCCAGACGGTGGAGCCTCTCTTCCTCTCTGGAAGGATGCGGAGGCGGAAAGAAGGTGGGCAAAGTGATGGTCTGCCCAATGTGGAAAGCAGTAACCACCTTTGGCAAGAAGGACGGACGCGTCCGAAGAACAACCTTGTCTGGATGAACAGACAGAAAGGGAGGTTTGCAAGATAGAGCCTGGAGCTCACTCACCCGCCGAGCGGAGGTGATGGCCACCAGAAAGGCTGTCTTCAGAGTCAGAAGACGAAGAGGACAGTTATGTAGAGGCTCAAAGGGAGCGCACATTAAAAAGGTAAGAACCAAGTTTAAGTCCCACTGAGGCATCACAAACGGAACAGGAGGGAAGAGGTGAGTAACGCCTTTTAAGAACCTGTTAACAACAGGGGACTTGAAAAGGGAGGGCTGATCAGGGAGCCTGAGGAAGGCCGAGATAGCACAAAGATAACCCTTGATGGTACCCAGGGCAGAACCCTGTTGGGCCAGAGAGAGAAGGAACAGAAGGACCTCAGAAAGAGGGGCAGAAAGGGGATCCACAGCCTTTGCTGTGCACCATGCCACAAATTTGTTCCACCTGCAGGCGTATACCACCTTAGTGGAGGGACGCCTGGCTGCCAGAATCACATCACAAACTTCGGGAGGCAAGTCGAAAGGAATCAACTGCCGCCGCTCAATCTCCACGCAAGCAGGTGTAGACTGGACAGGTTCGGGTGGAGGACCGTCCCCTGCTGCTGCGACAGAAGATCCTCCCGAAGAGGCAGACGGATCGGGGGATCTACGCTCATATTGAGTAGCTCGGGATACCAAACTCTTCGAGCCCAGTCCGGAGCCACAAGAATGACTTGGGCCCGGTCGCGCCGAATCTTCTTCAACACTCTGGGTAGAAGTGGTATAGGCGGAAAGGCGTACAATAGACCGCAACTCCACTCGTGACGAAAAGCGTCGCCGAGCGAGTGCCGCCTTGGAAATTCCAACGCGCAGAACTGATGACATTGCGCGTTCTCTTCGGTGGCGAATAGATCTAACCAAGGCTCTCCCCACTGTAGAAAGAGTCCTTGCGCCACTTCCGAGTGAAGACGCCATTCGTGATCCATCATGCACCTGCGGCTGAGTTCGTCCGCCCTGGCGTTCAGGGAACCTGCCAGGTGTTGAACCACCAGGAACATGCCCTGGTGTTCCAGCCATGTCCAGAGGCGCAGAGCCTCCTGACAAAGGGTCCACGACCCCACCCCGCCTTGTTTGTTGCAGTACCACATGGCGGTGGTGTTGTCTGTGAACACCTGCACTACCTTCCCTTTGACAGAGGGAAGGAATGCCTTGAGTGCAAGTCGGATCGCCCGGAGCTCCAGAAGGTTGATATGGAGCCGGGACTCCGCCGGAGACCAGAGGCCTCTGATCTCCGCCTCTCCCATGTGACCGCCCCATCCCAGAAGGGACGCGTCCGTCACAACTGTGTGCTCTGGCTGGGGAAGGGAGAGGGATCTGCCCATGACCCATTGCCGGTTCGAGAGCCACCACTGCAACTGTTTTGCAGTCCCCTCCGAGATCTGGACGTGATCGGACAGGTCGCCCTGGTGCTGCGCCCACTGGAACTTCAGGTCCCACTGCAGAGCCCGCATATGCCATCTGGCATGAGTGACCAGCAGGATGCAGGAGGCCATGAGGCCCAGCAGCCTCAGGGTTATCCGTACCGAAACCCAGGATAAGGGCTGAAAGATCGGAATCATAGCCTGAATATCCCGGACTCGCCGTTCGGGAGGATAGGCCCGAAACTGCGTCGTGTCCAGAACTGCTCCGATGAAAAGGAGCTGTGGAGAAGGAATCAGATGCGACTTTGGCACATTGATGGAGAACCCCAGCGAGTGCAGGAGTTCGGCCGTAGTCTGGAGGTGGGAGACAACTGCCTGGGACGAGCCCGCCTTCAGCAGCCAGTCGTCGAGGTAGGGGAAGACTGAAACCCCTGCCCGGCGCAGATGAGCTGCGACCACCGCCATCACTTTCGTGAACACCCGAGGGGCACTGGTAAGGCCAAAGGGGAGCACGGTGAACTGAAAATGCTCGAGGCCTACCGTGAACCGAAGGTAACGCCGGTGGGCCGGCAGGACGGGGATGTGGAAATAGGCGTCCTGCAAGTCCAACGCTACCAACCAGTCTCCGGGGTCGAGGGCAGTCAAGACCTGAGCTAGGGTGAGCATCTTGAACTTCTCCTTCCGGAGGAAGCGATTGACGTTCCGGAGGTCCAAGATAGGACGCATGTCCTCCTTGTCCTTTTTGGGCACCAGAAAGTAGTGGGAGTAGCAACCACGCCCTACTTCTGGGGTCGGAACATGCTCGATGGCCCTCTTGGCCAAGAGGGCCGTGACTTCCTTCTGTAGAAGCACCAAGTGATCCCCTGACATGCGGTGGAATTGAGGTGGCATGGCTGGGGGTGGTCTCGAAGGGGAGGGAGTAGCCCCTTCGGACAATGTCCAAGACCCACTTGTCCGAGGTGATGGGACGCCAGTGGTGAAGGTGATGGCGGACCCTGCCCTCGACTGGCGTGCTGTGCACCTGAAAGGAGGGACTAGGAGGGCTTGGAGGCCGCGGACGGGTTGGAGGTGGTGGCCTGACCCGCACGCTGGTTGCCCGAACCGCCACGGCGGTATCCACGTCCTCGGCCACGCGAAGGCGCTTGCTGCGCGGGCCGTTGGCCGGGCTGTGGACGTGACTGGGCGCCCCTTCCGTGGCCACGAAAGGGGCGAAAAGCAGACGTATGCGGAGGGCGCACAACAGCAAGGCCCAGGGACTTAGCAGTAGCCCGTGAATCCTTGAAACGCTCCAGCGCATGGTCCGCCTTTGAACCAAAGAGACCGACTCCATCAAAGGGCATGTCCATGAGAGTATTCTGGACATCCCCTGAAAAACCAGTGGTTCTCAGCCAGGCGTGGCGACGCAGCGCCACCGTCGTTGCAAGCGATCTGCCCAGCGAGTCGGCGGTATCAAGGCCACAGCGGATGGTATACTTAGCCGCATCACGCCCTTCCGCAATAGCGCGGGTAAGCAGTGTCTGGACCTCCTCAGAACACTGCGGCAAAACATCAGCCACCGAATCCCACAGGGAGTGGGTGTATCGGCCCAAGAGGCAAGCGGTATTAACAGACCGCAAGCCAGCACTGGAGGAAGAGAAAGCCTTCTTCCCAAAGTGATCCAGGCGCTTGGATTCCCTATCCGGAGGGGCGGTAGGGAAGGCTGTTTGGGAGGCAGAGGCTTGGACAACCAAGCTCTCAGGGGTGGGGTGTTGGGAGAGAAACAGGGGGTCGCCCGGAGCCGGGCGATGGCGTCGGGCCACGTTCCTATCCACAGGAGCCCCTGTGGTGGGTTTGGACCAGGCACCCAAAAGAACGTCAGTGAGTGCATCGTTGAACGACAGCACAGGCTCCGAAGAGGAGGCCGCCGGCTGAAGCACTTCAGTCAGGAGGTTAGTCCTGACGGCCACTGTAGGCAACTGGAGATTTAAGGCTCCAGCAGCTCTACGCAACACCGTTGCAAAATTAGCCCCCTCCTCCGTTGCCACGGGAGGAGACAGCATGCCAGAGTCGGGGGAGGTATCCAGCCCACTGGCATCCCCAAGTTCCTCAACCCAGTCCGGGTCAAACTCGCACTGTTGTGTGAGAGGGTCGTCAGACCCTCCCAGCTCTCCTGGTCCTCCTCAGGTTGAAAAGATGGAGGAGGAGGGACATAAGGGACCCAAGGCCTCATCGGCGCCGGAACCGGCGTCGGGCGACGCCGGTCCGGCTCCATGTCCGGACCCGGGAGAACCGGGGAACGACGCCGCCCGGAGCCCCGGACGGCGTCGGAAACGGCACCGGGGACATCGGCGTCGGCGGAGGCGTGGTTAGGTCAACCGAGCGTCGATGGAGGTTGCGGCACCACCGGAACCGGGGTCGAGGCCGGGGCCGGAGCCGAGGCCGGGACGAAGGCTGGTGGGACAGGCGACGCCGGGACCGGAGTCGACGGCGACGCCGGAGCAACCCCATCTGGGCCCGCGGGGCCCGAAGGCGCACCGGAGGGACCTTGAGGCCCGAAGAGGCGGGCCATGGCCGACAGGAATTTCTGTACTTCGGCCGGAGTCGCCCCGAACCCGGGAAGGACGGGTAATGCGGGGGCAACTCGACAGGCACGTCCGGGGCCGCGGGGGCGGGGACGGTGCCGACAGGGACCTCAGCCGAGTCGCGCGACCGGCGAGGCGAAGTCTTAGAGCGATGACGCCGCTTAGACTTCTTGTGCTTCGACTTACCGGAGGAGCGCGAAGACTTGGATTCCGACGAACGGCGGGGACTCCGCGACCGGCCCCTCGACCTCTCCCGGGACCGGGGCTTGCTGCGGCGCGGAGCCGACTGCCGGACTTCAAGGAGCTTTCGAGACCGCTCTCGCAAAGCCTTCGGATGAAGTTTCCGGCAGTCAGGGCACGACTTCGTGTCGTGGCCTCGGCCGAGGCAGAAGAGACACTCGAGGTGGGGGTCCGTGATGGACATCATACGACCACATACCTCGCAGGGCTTAAAGCCGGGCATCCCTACGACACCTTAGGAGTCGTGAAGACTCGTTGATTAGAGAACAGTGAAAAATTTCACAAAAAGATAGTCAAAAAGTGACTAGGGCACTGCTCTTCCCGGATCTGCGCTTACTGGCGCGGAAAAAGAAGAACTGACGTCAGCGCGCAGGGGCGGCGCCTAAGTACTGCCCGCGACGTCATCCCGGCGATCACGACGCCGACGACGGACGCGGAGCCGCACGACGCCGCCTACCGACGCGCAAGGGTACTGCTACGCAAAAAACTTTCCGGATCCAGCCTGACGCCTGGGGATATTCTAAGGTAAGGAATCTGTCACTAACGTGTCTCTTTCAGATAGCTGCGTCAAGGGCACACTTGATTGAAGCATTGGTTATTAATTTGCCCTCCTGAATTAAATCATCTGCCTTGGTTTTATATTGATCAGGTAAATGTTGTAATAGGGTTTCTAGTTGGTCATAGTGAGCCCTATCATACCTAGCAAGTAATGCCTGTGTGTTGGCTATCCGCCAGTGATTAGCTGCTTGGGCGGAAACTCTCTTGCCGGAAGCATCTAACAACTTAGACTCTTTATCTGGAGGTGGTGCATCACCGGAGGTCTGAGAGTTGGCACGTTTCCTAGCATTAGCTACCACTAGTGAGTCTAAAGGTAGTTGACCCTTGATGTAGGTGGGATCACTGGGAGCGGGTTTATATTTTTTGTCAATCCTGGGATTGAGAATTCTAGCCCTAACAGGGTCTTTGAATATGTCGGGGGCATGTTTAATGACACCCTTTAACATTGGCAGGGTTTGTACAGTCTTTTGCGACTGTTCACAGGTGTCTAGAAGAAAGTCCTCGTCTGCAGGGTCAGAATGCATCTGAACCCCATGGTAGAGAGCAGCTCTATTTACACGCTGACCAAAGCCAATATTGTCATCTGGGGGAGACGGCTTTGTTGGATATGCATGGGGATCAGGGAGGTCTGGAGGATCTATTGGGTCATTATAATCGTCCCAATTGTCCTGTGGTACATCTGTATCGTCATCAGGGTGAGTGAAAGGGTCATTGTTGCCTCCCCCATCCCCTAGATCATCATCATCCTGTGGTGGTGGTGAATTTGGTAGAAGTATAGGAGAATGTGGAGGAGAGACAGGGTTAGGAGGAAGAACAGGAGAAGAGGGTTGTATAGGTGAAGTGGCACAGTCTTTCTTTTTCACAGGCACTACAGGAGTGCCTGGTGTGTCCAGTTTCCTCTTCTTGTGTGGAACAGCAGCCAAATGTCCTGTTTTGGGGTCCGGAGAGTTTTTTTGTTTTAGATCAATAGGATCCGGCCGAAAAAGTTCTTCCTGTTCGGTAACCGCTTTCGGCGCCGATTTCTTCGGGTCCGAGTGAGGTTTAGATTTCTGTTCTGAGGCCTTGGGAGATGGTTTGGGGTCCTTTGGTTTGGCTGTGGAGGCGGAAATCTTTTTTGGTTCCGAAGGTTTTGAATTCGGATCCGATAGCTTTTCTTTCGGCGTCGAGGTGTTCGGTGCCGATGGCTTTTTGGGGGTAGGCTGCACGCTCGGTTTCGGTGCCGATGGTGCCTGCGGAACACAGATGCGGTTTGCTCTGTCCCGAGCTACCGGAAGGCTTGTCCCTTATCTTCGGAGCCGGGCCCAGGGGCGGGGCTTCTGAAGCTTGTTTTCGGTCGCAACTGGGGCCAGCTGGTGAAGTCTTGACCAGGGCCTTCTTTTTTTGGGGTGGAGTTGTGGTAGGGGCAGTTGTATTCACTCGTTGACCAGGAGTGATGTGGTCGTCTGAGTCGTCTGCTTCGGACACGATTTCCAGGTCCTCAGAATCCTCCTCCGGGACATCGGGGCCTTCAGCGAAGATGTCCACCGGTACCGGAGCTGCTCGCTGCGCCATGATGTGTCGTCGGGCCCGGCGATCACGGACGGTCTTTTTAGATGTAAAAGAGGCGCAGGCTTTGCAATTGTTCTCGTCGTGTTCGGGCGAGAGACATAGGTTACAGACCTTGTGGTGGTCCCTGTGTGGAAATTTAGCTCCACACTGGGGGCATTTTTTAAATGGAGTCCTTTCCGTGAGCTGTAGGCCCGAACAGCGTCGATAGGCCCAACGGCCCGGGTCGACGACCGGAATCGAGTAGTTGAGGTGCGCATCAAAGATCACGCGATCGAAAACAATACCGTCGAGTTTTTTGATAGTTTGCGCGTCGAAAAGGTTTGGAGAATATGGTGCCGAACCGGAGCGCAGAAGTTAAATCCGAACCCGATGGCGGAAAAAAAACAATCTGAGGATGGAGTCGATGCCCATGCGCACTATCGTCCAAAGGAGGAGTCACCTATCTCGTGACTACAAAAGACTCTTCCAAGACAACAACAAAGTGCAAGCATCCGAGCCCAACACCAGATGGCGTCTATGCATAGTGTACAATCTGCAGCTCATATTCCTCGAACTCTTAGTTTCGTTAATATTTATCACCCATCTGTTTTGATTTCTCTCTATTCTTCAAGGGCATCTTGGATTCTGCCCTTTAGTGGTGTTGGATGCTCTGGGGTGGCCTGATGTGTAGTTTCTCTGGTGGATTGGCCGATCCTCTTGCCTGAAAGGAGAGGCATTCAGGTGAACTTTTTTGCCATCGTGACGTCACTTGGAATGTGCTTTTACTCTGCACTTATTATGTCTGGGTCGGAGTGAAGACGGTACTCTTGGCCCCGTTTCCTCTTTTGGGAGTATGAGCTCTTCTGCTTAGACTGTGTAAGCCTTGCTTGTTGCCCTTTTTGTTTCCGCGAAAGCTTAGTCTACACGGTTTACAAACAAAATACTGTCTCTTAAAAGGAGTGTTGAGGGTCGATTATTGCCCCTCTGGTCCAAGCCAGACATTCTGAGCCATGGGTGCCTACGGAGTACCATGCCCGTACACAGTTGCCTACTGGCTGCATCCGCAATTATATACTTTACCTTTTTTTGTAAGTGTTCATTGTGGTGTTTCACGAGCTCCTCCATTTCATTCCATTGCTGGTGTCTGTACTTTTTGAGGAGTGCACTGGAGTTTGCTGTCCACTGTGTTACCACCGCTCTGTGCATTTTCTTTCCCACTGTGTCTAGTATCTCATTGTCCCTCTGTTGTGGCGGCCATTAGTGGCTGTATTACTAGCACTTTTCCTGGCTACAGCAGCAATGAGAGCCATTGTCTGTGGTGCCTTTATATATGTGGGGTCTTGTGAGGATGATCTACATCGAATAGTTTCTTACCTGTCGGTGTAGTTTTGCAGCTTGAAGACTTTCTGGATTCACTATGCTGTGCATTATTCCGCGGTCTAGTGGTTGGGTCCGGAATCGTAGTCTTTTTTTTTTTTTTTTCGTGGCCCAGGTGGGCGTCGACGTCCCACCATTTGGTGTCCTCCCGTGACGTCGGCGCGCTTCCTCCGGAAGCTCCCACCTTTGGGCGCCATCTTCGGATTCTTTTTTTCTTGTCTTGTGCTATTTTTGTTTATCCTCTATTTTTTTAAGGTTTTTTTCCTTTCTTAATCCCTTTCCTCCTGTCTCATCTTTCTGGCGGAGGTGGGTGGGTTCGCTAGTGAATCCAGAAAGTCTTCAAGCTGCAAAACTACACCGACAGGTAAGAAACTATTCGTTTTGCAGCGAGAATCTTTCTGGATTCACTATGCTGTGCATAGACTTTGTAGCGGTTTGCTATGTTTGTGGCGGCTGGGTGGAAGATGAGCGTTGGTTGTTAAATATATGTTGAAGCACTTTTTGACCTACTTGTGCCTCTTTGTTCATCTGTATATCCACGCAGTAGTGCTTAGTGAATGTGTGCACTGAAGCCCATGTTGCCGCCAGGCAAATGTCTTGGATGGGTGTGTTTGCCAGGAAAGCTATTGTTGCTCCCTTTTTTCTGGTAGAGTGAGCTTGTGCTGCTGCTCCTTGTAGTTCTTGGCCTGCCTGTTTGTGGCAGAATTGGATTGTCTGTGCGATCCATCGTGCGATGGTGTTTTTAGTTACTGGTCTTCCCAAGAAACTGCTTGCGAAAGACACAAAGAATTGCTTTGTTTTCCTACACTCTTTAGTTCTTTCGATGTAATGCATCAATGCTCTTCTAGCGTCCAGAGTGTGCAGTGCCCTTTCTGCGCTTGTGGATGGTTTTTGGAAGAAACTTGGTATCTGTATTGTCTGGCTTATGTGGAACTTTGACACCACCTTTGGCATGAAATGTGAGTCTGTTCTCATTACCACCCTGTCATTGTGAATTTGAATGTAGGGTTCTTGTAGTTTTAGCACTTGCAATTCGCTCACCCTGCGTAGCAAGGTGATGGCCACCAGAAAGGCTGTCTTTATTGTGAGCATATGTAGGGAGGCCTTGTGAATGGGTTCGAAAGGTGCCTTCATAAGTTGCGTCAGAACTACATTGAGGTTGCATGCTGGCGGTGGCATCCTTTTTGGGGGGGCGATTCGTTTGGCCCCCTCCAGGAATCTTTTTACCACCTGAGATGTAAAGAAACTTTTCTCTGTTTCTCCTCTTGTATAGGCTACTATAGCTGCTAGGTGTACTCTTAGCGAGGTGCAGCTTAGGTTACTTTTTAGCAAGTGTGTTAAGTATTTTAGCACTGTTGATTCCCTGGTGATTCTCTTCTGGAGCTTTTCCCTGATGCACCATTGGGTGAATCTTTTCCATTTTGCCGCATAACACTTCCGTGTGGTGGGTCTCCTTGCCTCCCGCAGCACCGCCAGCGTGCTCCCTGGGAGCTTGAGGTGCGCGAACTCTAAGTCTTCAGGAGCCAAGCTGTTAGGCTGAGGCTCTCTGGTTCCGGGTGGAGCACCCTTCCGTTTTGCATCGAGAGCAGGTCTCTTCTTTTTGGGAACTTGTGTGGTGGCCCCTGTGCCATTTCCACTATTTGTGAGAACCAGGACTGCCTGGCCCACTGTGGTGCTACTAGAATTAGCGTCATGTTGCTTGTTCTGCATTTGCTGAGCACCCTGTGCATCAGCGGTATCGGGGGAAAAGAGTAGGCAAATATCTTCGACCAGCTTATCCAAAGGGCATTTCCTTGGGATTGCTGCCCTGGCTGTCTGGATGCGAAGTATTGGCATTTTGCATTCTGGTGTGTTGCAAACAGGTCTATTTGTGGGGTCCCCCACTTGTTGAATAGCCTTTGCGTTTCCTGCGGGTTAAGCTCCCACTCGTGGGATGCTGATGTCTGTCTGCTTCCACATTGTCCTTCCCTGGTAGATGTATCGCCAGGAGGTCTATTTGTAGTGGGATTGCCCATCCCCATATCTCCTGCGCTAGCCTTGACAGCGCCACTGATTGTGTTCCTCCCTGCTTGTTGATGTAGAACATCGTTGTGGTGTTGTCTGTTTGTACTAACACCCTTTGCCCGTACAGCTGATTCTGGAAGGCTTTTAGTGCAAGGAACACTGTCTTTAGTTCTAGGTAGTTGATGTGTTTGATGGCATCTGTTTGTGTCCATAACCCCCTCACTTTGAGCCGGTTCATGTGCGCTCCCCACCCCATTTGGGATGCGTCTGTTGTGATGGTCACTGTTGGAGTTGGTGGTGTAAATGGCTTCCCCCTCGTTATGTTGTCTTTGTTCCACCACGCTATCTCTTCTTGCACTGCGTGCGTTACAACCACTAGATCTTCCCAACTTCCTGTTGCCTGTGACCATTGTTGTTGGAGCCATTCCTGGAATGGTCTCATGTGGAGTCGAATGTTGGGGACTAAGTGTATGCAGGACGCCA
The DNA here is from genome assembly GCA_963921515.1 of Calotriton arnoldi. Lineage (NCBI taxonomy): Eukaryota > Metazoa > Chordata > Amphibia > Caudata > Salamandridae > Calotriton > Calotriton arnoldi. Next base: position 685,329 of record CAWUFW010009735.1, on the reverse strand, counting down.
TCATCCCCATGAGCTTGCTCACTGTCAGAGGTTGCCCCTTCTGGTATTGGCGTGTCTCCTTCATCAGGGCAAAGGTTCTCTTCTCGCTGGGGAACACCCTGCCCCGAATGGTGTTGATCTGTGCGCCCAGGAAGATCTTCACCTGTTCTGGTTCTATCGAGGACTTCCCCCAGTGTATCGAAAACCCTAGTTCTGCCAACGTGTGCGTGACCTGCTGAGCATGTAGTTTGCATTGGTTGTAGGAGTTCGCCTTTACCAACCAGTCGTCGAGGTAGGGATATACATGTATTCCCTGCCTTCGTAAGTGTGCGGCTACCGCAGCTAGGCATTTTGTGAAGACCCTTGGTGCGGATTTTCGCCCAAAGGCTAGGGCTGTGAATTGGTAGTGCGCCTTGTTGATGGCAAATCTCAGTAGATGTTTGTGTTTTCGGTTCATGGGAATGTGTAGGTAGGCGTCCTTGAGGTCTATCGTGGACAAAGTCCCCGTCCCTTATCTGAGGTATAACCTCCTGTAGGGATGTCATCTTGAACTTTTGAGTTTTTATGTATTTGTTTAGGAACCGTAGGTCCAGAATGGGCCTTAACGTTTCGTCCACCTTTGGTACGAGGAAGTAGTTGGAGTACACCCCCTTGTTTCTTTCCTTGTACGGCACTGTTTCTATTGCCTCCTTGTGGAGGAGTTCTTGTGCCTCCTGCCAGAGGAGTGAGAGCTCCTTTGCTGAGCGTGTTTTGCTGGTTGGCCTCCTGTTTGGTGGCTTTTTTTCCAGTTCTATACAGTAGCCGAACCGTATGTGGAGTATCCACTTGTCCGTTGTTATCTTCTTCCACTCCTGGAAGAAATGTCTTAATCTGCCTCCTACTGGTGTTACATGTTCGTTTATTATTCCTTTGTGTGTTTTTAATTGTCTCTCGAGTCCTTTGTTGAGCCGCCACACTAGAGATGTTGTCTGTGTGGGCACGCTTGGTACAGCGGAGTCACTTGGAGGTGGGTTGATGTCCCCCTCTTGTCTGCCCCCGTCCGTTCGGTCGCCCCCGAAAGGCCTGGCCCCTCTGTTGGTACTGCCAGCTTTGCTGTTGCTGACCTTGCTGTGCCTGGTTGTTTCCCTGATAAGTTTGCTGGAATGCCTGGTGCGATGTTCCCGGCTGGCTTCCTCCTCTGCCATTTGGTCTCCTTGAGGGGTTGCCCCTTCTCATCCCTCTGAACTGCAGCGCTCCCATGGACCTTGCAGTTTCATTATCCTTTTTGAGCTGTGTCAGCTTCTCGTCCACTGGTGTACCAAACAGTTTTTCCCCGTTGAAGGGTGTGTTCAGAATATTGTTCTGGACTTCCGGCTTGAAACCCGAGATCCTCAGCCAGGCATGCCTTCTTTCCGTCACTCCAATCATCATAAGTCTGCTTGAGGTGTCTGCTGCGTCCAAGGCCGACTTTAGGCAGGTGTTGGCCATGTTCTTGCCTTCCTCCACCAGGTGTGTTGCCCTCTGCTGGTATTGGTCTGGGAGATGTTTGAGCAGCTGCCCGACCTCCTCCCAATGTTGGTATGCATGTCTGTTTATTAGGGCATTGGAGTTCGCAATGCGCCAGTGAATTGCCGCATTCCTCTCTATTTTCCTCCCGGTGAGGTCTATTCTCTTACTCTCCTTGTCTGGAGGTGGGCCTGAGTTCGTGGGAACGTTGGCCCTCTTTCTGGCTGTTGCTGTTATAATAGAGTCAGCTGGTACGGACCCCTGGATATATGCTGGGTCCTTTGAGGAATGCTTGTATTTCTTCTCTGTTCTAGGGGTGACAGATCTGCAAATTGCTGGCTCCTTGAAAGCTTCCCTGCCCTGGTTCAGCACACTTGGAAGCATGGGTAGGAATTGGCTCCTAGTTTGAGTCGGGAGCAGGGTCTCTAAGAGGAAACAAGCCTTTGGTTTCTCTTCCTCCATTTCGACCCTATAAGTTGCTGCAGCCTTCTTGATGATCATGTTGTAGATGCCAATATCGTCTGGCGGTGAAGGCCTCGACGGATATGACTCTACGCCCTCCTCCGGGTTTTCGGCGTCGAGGTCCTGCCATTCAAGGTCCTGTGCCTCCGAGGGCGTCGAGCCAAAGTTTGTTTGCTGATCGTCCTCGCCTTCTCCTCCGTAATAATACAGGCCCTCTTCATCCTGTTGCTCTGCTGGTTCAGGAGTTTTCGGCGGGTCGAACTCCTCTTCGACTTCTGCCGAGGGCTTCGAAGGGATGGTGTATCTGCTCATCCGTTCATCGAAGTCCTTCTTCCTCTGAAGGATACTGTCCATTTCGGCCTCGAGCCTTCTTTTTTTTCTCTCCATTTCGGCCGCTTGTTCGGCGTCGAGAGTTTCGGCGGTACTCTTCGAGGTCGTCGATGTTGACGTCTAAGTCGCCTTTGGCTCTTTTTCCTTCGGCGTCGAGCGCGGCTTTTCGGGACCGTGCTTAGACGACCTAGGTTTTTCTAGACCTTTCGCCGGCTGGGAGTCCTTTTCCAAGGATCCGCTGGGCTGTTTGTCTGTGGACGCAGCTGTGGTCGTCGAATGCTTCGACGCCAGTGCTCCTTTCGAGGACTTTGGCTCTGTTTTTCGAGAGTCTGTCGGGGCTTTATGGGTCGACGTCTCTCTTACCTCTTTTGTCGACTTCTTATCGGTCTCTGCGACCGTGTAGTCCTCTGGTCCCTCAGCGATGTTGTCCTCTTCTCCGCTGGAGAGGCCCAAGTCCCGAAGCGACGGAGGTTGTCCTTGCCCCTGCATGGTGTAGTTCGCTCTCCTGTCTCTCCCTCACTCTGAGGGTTTTGGGGGTGAATGCCGAGCAGGCGTTGCAGTCCTTGCTTTCGTGGTCGATTGGCAGGCAGAGGTTGCAGACTGGGTGCTGGTCCTTCTGCGCGTACTTGTGGTGGCAATTACGGCAACATTTGAATGGGGTTTTGTCCATTCCTGCGCTCAGGGGGCCCCCTGTGTGCGCATTCTCCGTTGGACGTCGAAGTTCTTCCTCCTTCTCACCCTCTTCGTCGTCCCGGTTCTGTGTCCCTTGTCGTGCGGTGAAGAAAACTCCAACTTCTCAGCGTTTTCTGCTTTATTTTCTCTTCTTGTTTCCAAAAAACTCTGGAACTCCTCGTGACGATCCAGACCCAACGGCGGAAAAAAGAATCTGAAGATGGCGCCCAAAGGTGGGAGCTTCCGGAGGAAGCGCGCCGACATCACGGGAGGACACCAAATGGTGGGACGTCGACGCCCACACTAGACCGCGGAATAATGCACAGCATAGTGAATCCAGAAAGATTCACGCTATATCTTTTTTTTCTCCACGCCAAGTATGCCTGCAGTGCATGACGCAGGTTCTTTATGTTGTAATACACTCTCAGCATTGTGAGGAAATTATTTTTTCTTTGTAAAGGATGTAGGAGGAAGATAAGGACTCCTTTTTCCTTTACTTGTACCCCGTAATTATCTGCAGCTCTTTTTACCACTGCATGATATATGGAGAAGTCATCTAACAAGGATGGTCTGGAAGGGTACGTTTCTACCTCTTCGTCTGGTGAATCAGCCTATATCTGATACCATATGGTGCTGTCCGAGTCCTGTGCTATTGTCGTTCTTCCTCCCTGTGAGGAAATGGTGTGTATTATATGGTGTGGTTATGAGATCTCTTCGTGTAATATACCTACCAACCCCTTTAGGACCCTTAGGTTTATCTGTAAAAGCCTCAGCTTAACCCTGGGTAGCTGTGGCATTGAGCAGCAAGGCTTACACAGAGGAACAAGTGTTAAGCATTTAAACAGCACCACAGCAATCGAAGAAGAAATCAACCTGACACCAATTTATAAAAATAGATTCTATTTTTATAAGACTTTAGACACTAGGATGAAAAAGATCCACCAGAGGGTTCTGGAGATATTGATTTTAAAAGCAATAATAAATCAAGGCAATTGTACTCAACCGCGAACAAGCCTTGGCGAAGTCAACGAACTGGACTAGAACTGGAAACTTTTTCAAGTAAAACTCAGATGTTGATGCGGTTTATCGTTGCAATGGATTCCTCTGGAGTGGTCTTGATGCACGGGATGACGGATGCTGAAGATGCTCCAAGGATACTATGAATGAGACACGGCACGAGGGGTTTTGCTGCAGGGGTTCCTCGGTCCACAAAGATGGTGAGGGGGTCCTGGTTGCAGGGTCAACGTCCAATGAAGTCCCCTACAGTCTCGTCAAAGTACAGTCGCCACTGGACTACCAGTCACAGGCCACTCCTTCCTGAGCCAATAACTTGCCTTCTGAGTGTCCCAGCAACTTTCAGACAGTACTCCTGGGCTTGCCGAACTGGGCGGGGGGGGGAGGTTGTGCGTGGGGGTTTGGTCTTCAGTGCTGCATGGTGGCTGTAGCGGCTTGAAGACTATGGGCTACCAAGTTGCCCCAGCAGGCTTCTTCAGCAGATGTGTCCCTGTGCTGTAAACAGGAGGACAGTCGACTGGCCCTTGGAGTTCTCTTGGCTTGACAGGGCTCTGGAGACAGCTTCCCCTTGAGCAGGACACGGCAGGCAGTGTCCCTCTCTTTGCTAGCCACCAGGTGCAGTCCTCGTCAGTGCAGCCTCTTTTTGCTGGTCTCTCAATGCAGCAGGACAGTCCTTCTTCCAAATTGTTTGAGATCGAAGGTTTGGGTGGCCTCTTTATGCTCAGAAAGTGCCCTCAGGGCAGGATGCAGTGAGTAGCCAATGGTATACTAGGTTCCCTCCCACCTGGTGACGACTTCCTGTGGAGTGTGGTCTCTGGCTATCCCAGGATGCACCATTCTGCCCACTCCCAAGATGGCAAAACACCCCGCTGGCCCATTCCCGGGGTGTGGCTACCTCAGGGCTACCCGCCCCTGGGGAAACCGGTTTGGCAACTAGTTTCCCCTCTCTGCTTCCCGTGCCAGCCAGTCTACCTCAAAAATGGGGCAGCGCACCCCCTTAGTGTTACACATCTGCCCTACAAAGGCAGCTTGACTTTTGAAGCCTGCCTTTTGAGGCTAAGACAGAAATGGCTTCCTGCAGAAGGGAAGTGACACCTCCCTGGCCTGCACATCCCTAGCCTCCCTTTTAAGAGTCGTTGGCACTTCTCACCAGGAGGGCAGAAAGCGGTCTTGTGGAGCAGGCTCCAAGTGTGCCCAGAAGGCATAGGAGTTTTAAAGGCAAGAAAGTGGCACCTTTGCTAAAGCTGCACACTGCAACAAGTTACATTAATTTCGACTTTGAAGTCGGGCTTAAAGTAATGAGCTGTTTGGTACCTTGGAGTGCCTACTTTGGTCGCACCGTTCAGGAGTTAGCAAGGCTGAGGGGTCAGCATGTAGCCTTGTACTGCTAATTGGGCAACCAACTTTCTCTACAGTAAAAAAAAATGCTTTGTGGGTTTTATTATCAGGACATGGAGATACATGCCCTGCCTGTGTCGTGTTGCACCCTGGCTTTAGGGCTCGGTAGGCCTGCCAGAGGAGTGACTTGCACACATGTCCAGGGGAAGTTTCGGTGGATTGCTTTCAATGGCAAAATCAGGCTAGCAGCGCACAACTGCACTACCAGTCTGCAGTGGCACACTGGGAGACTTTTTTACTTGGGGAACCTCCAGGGTGGCACAATCAGTGCTGCAAGCCCTGGGGTGCCACTCTAACTTACATGCCCAGGGTACCAGTGTGCCATATATTAGGGACTTACAGGTACATTAGCCATTTCCAATTGGGTACAGCCAATTCAACATACTTTAGGGTCAGGCACTAGCACCGAGATCAGGTTAGAAGGCCTCAATGCACATTCAAAGTTTAAAAACCAGCAGAATCAGTCAAAAAACTTGGGGGGGGGGACCATACAAAAAGAGGCCTTTTCCTTATTTGACCAGCAGCATCAGTTGAAAAACTTGGAGGTGATCATACAAAAAGAGGCATTTCTTTACACTCGCCTATGTGTATTTGATGCTCTACTTCTTATCCCTGTGGATCCGGTATAAATGGATTCTCTAGTTTCTCTTCCTCTACCTCAGTCTGCCTTGTTTTTTTCTGTCCTGTTTTACTTGTAAGAAGCCATTAAAGCGTCCAATTCAAATTCCATCTTTTTCTAAAGGATTACAACCATTTTGCCCTCATGTATCTGTTTTTGCATTCAATGCCAAGAGCTCCAACTTCAATGCCGACTGTTTTATGGGCATTGTGTATCTTAAGCTCAGTGGTTTGCATTACTCATTCCGCACCTTCCTCTGATCCTCAGCTACAAGCCTCTGCCAATGCAGATCCGGATTGTTTTTGCTTTTTCATCATATTGAAATTGTTTTTTGATCTGTGTAAAGTGTCCTTTGGCCTTTTGCTCATCGGTGTTTTCAGAGTAGAGGGCTTCGTTTGACTTTATTGGTGTCTGATGTTTTTGGCTCCAAAGGCTGTTCTTTTAGAGGCATGGTTTGCTGAGGCTTTATTGGCATTGAAAGAATGTCTTTCTACACCATATCCGTCAAATCTATGTCTATGCAACTTGTGCGCTCAACATCATAATCTTGGATATGTTCTCCTTTGCCGCATCAGTATGCTCTAGGGAGTCAGATCCCTTCTCATTTTCCGTAGTCTGCCAAACTCTATACTTTTGTGTGTGCCACAGCATAAAGTGCCCACCTTTGTTTCTTCCTGATATTTAGAGTCTTTAGTTAAAAATGGCCACAGGCCTCAGACTAACTGTTCTTCAGGAAATAAATATTGCACACCTTACCCTGTGTACATTCCTCTGTATAGCTTTTCACCAGCAGTTTGGGTGGACTTTAAAAGTTTTTTTTTTTACATGAACCTTACTTAAAAAGTACTAAAAAGGCCCAGAGCAGACCAGCACCCTCAAAAGATACATTATGTAACCCTTCTACAGTCAAAGTTATCCCCGGAAAAACCTGCTCTCCCTTGCTCTATCATCAGTGGGGTATCCTATTCAAATGCATACAGTTTCAGTCACCGATGTTCACCGCTGGTATGTTTGCACATGCAATTCTCCACTTGGATCGCTACACATTTTCACTTCTAAACCCAAAAGTGAGAAAAAGTAACTAAAAATGGAGGTGAAGTACTGAGGACTTTTGGGCTTATATTCAACGCCTATTACCAACGCCCAAAAATAAAAATAAATTGTACTAATTCACGATTTTGGACCTAACCACTAGATGGCAGAAGACTGCAAAGCATGTGAATCGAGAAGAGGTTCATGCTGCATAACCAATATTTTTGTGATGTTTCTATTTTGGTTGCCTAAGTGGCCAACATACCTTGCTACTCCAAGTGGATTAGGTTTAATCAATGACAAGCAAAGGATGAGTCAATGTATCAGGTTTTGATTTAAACCAGTTTCTTCTATGGAGCAACAGATTACAGTCAGGTGATAAAGCTTTTGTTATACTGCTGCTCAGCCTGGGTGTCTGTGTGAGAGAATGTTGGTGAATGGAATGTTCATGTGTGTGAGAGTCAGTTGGTGATGGGCTGAGCAGCAGTGAGGCTGCTCCTGGTGGGGCTCTCTCTAAGATGTAACATCCATCTTCAATAAACCTACTTGAAACTACTTGGACTAGATCTACTTCATTACAACATATTTTGGCGACGATCCTGAAAAGAACCGGAGTTTGCCACCTTATCTCTACTGGAATTTTATGCCTCAAGAAACTTCAAGGTAAAGAACCTTCTCTGGTAACTTAAAGCAGTTCACTTAAAGCACACTGGCACCCCTGAGCCCCACCAGTGACCTTTACATCGGTCGCCACAACCTTACCGTGCCAGTCCCTGCTGCATTTTCACCCTGCTTGTTCTGCTGCCTGCCAGTTCTTGCTGGACTTCCTACATCCTCACTGCTGTGACCCAAGAAGAAGTGTCCTTCAACGAGTTAAATTCTAAGGATTCTACCTGGTATGACTACAACCTTAGTGTGCCAGTTCCTGCTCTTCGTCCCTTCTCCCTCTCCTGCCTCTTTGGGACAGTGGTCCCTGTCCTGTTACTTTGTGAGAGTGTTTCCACAAAATGCAGTTTCCCAGAAGAGCGACCAGTTCCTGCCTCTTTCTAATTTTCCAGTGACCTATTTTACCCTGCTGCCGTCGTGACGGAGAAGATCCGCTGTTCCTGATTCTGGCTACACCCAGTCGTGACAGATCTAACCCAGCTGCTAGCCCTCAGCTTTTAATTGCCTTCTTGCCAGCCTGATCTGCCACTACCGTAGTGCAACATACCAGCCCTACTAGCTCTGCTCTGCTTTGCCGTATCAACTCATTGGTACCCCAGAGTAAACAAATAGATCGGCACATCTGGTGATCCAGTACTTTTATTTGACATGGGAAGGACTGATGCCGGTATTATGGATGTTGGATGTGAGTACTTATTTAATTTGTACTCTTGTGCATTGCCTGTGTGTGTGTGTCTCATACGTGGCACTTGAACCGCTGCCACATATTTTTTAAAATACGCCTCGAGCACACACAGAGCTCGCGCACCCTTACCTTTCTCCTGCTGCCCTGCTATTCTTCCATTCGCTCCACTGTGACGTCTGCGAGCTTTGCTTCTTGCTGTTAGATGTCTTTGATGCACGGTGATGCCAGGAGCCATCCGGCGCGGTGTCACCAGTGCGTGCCGCCATCTTGTGTTTGGCGCGTTCCGTCAAGTCATGTGCAGTTCCCAGCATACTATGCGCTCTGCCAACCACGTTTTTTTTTTCCTTCTTATGTGCGATTCAATAAAGTTTATTGCAACGTCGTCATGCAGCAGCAATCACAGGTACTCTTGTCAGTTTTCTCTCATCAGGCCCTGCATGTCCCTCCTTGGCCTGCGTCTTCTTGTGCCCCTTTTCTCGCCAGCTTGTTGAGGAACTTTGTTCTGCCATCGGAGGTGTGGAGTGCTTGCAATTCCCTGTCCTCCCAGTTTTTCCGATCCTTGTTTGGAGGTACAACTGTTTTCACTTCTTTTCCTTGAGTCTCTTCTGTTATTCTCCAGTTCGTGGTGAAACGCAGGACATTTGCATGTTTTGAATCTTCCAGCAAGGTACTGTTTCTTTCCGTTTTGCTTCTCACATGTTCTTCAAGCCTGAGCACGTTTTCCTTTACTGCAGACCACGGTGACTACTTTATTTGTTTTATTTTATTGTTTTCTGGGACAGTGTCATGCTTTGTGTGAGAGGTCGCTCACAAGAGGAAAACTTTGCTTACTCAATTTTGTCCTTGTTGTATAATGTCCAATGTTTTACTACTTGTTGTCTCTCAAAATGATAGCCAACATTTTATTACTTATGCTGTTGTGTGCATGTGTTTGATTTGTGGTACATATTACTATGTGATTGTACTTACTTTCCTTTGCAATGTTCGTGTGCATTACGCCCCTTTTCCCTCGCACGTCAAGGTTTGCGTTGGGAGTGTTTTTTGGTTCCGTGTGGAGTCCCTTCCACATATCACACCCCAACTTGTTGTTGGGGGAAGTGCTGTAGTTTTTTAGTGTAGCGTTACGCTCCTGCTTAGGTTCCGTGTAGACTGTTTCTACACATCACACCCCATTTTGCGTTGGGGGGAGTTCTGTACGGGTTGAGTGAAGTTTTGTGCGGTTGCTTAGATTCTGTGTAGAGTGTTTTCTACACATCACACCCCATTTTGCGTTGGGGGAGTTCTTTAAGGGGCGAGTGATGTCTTGTGCACCTGCTTAGATTCCGTGTAGAGTGTTTTCTACACATCACACCCCATTTTGCGTTGGGGGGAGTTCTGTACGGGTTGAGTGAAGTCTTGTGCGCCTGCTTAGATTCCGTTTAGTGTTTTCTACACATCACACCCCAGTTTGCGCTGGGGGATGTTCTGCATTTTCGATGTGTTGCATTGTGTCGTGTGGTGTGTGCCCACACATTCCACCCCAGCTTGTGTTGGGGGTAGTGCTTTTATGTAGTTTGCTTCTCCTCTTCTACTGCTTTCCCTTTTGTTGTGAGCTCACCACCTATGCGTTTTGTTGTTTTCGGTGTGGATTTTGAGTGAAAGGCAGCTTTTCTGTTCCATGTTTCCTGTGCGGCTGCTTTCACCCTTCCTCTGTTTTTTTCTTTCTTTGCTTCTTTGGTCTGTCCTCTCCTACACCTTGTTGTTGGCACCCTTGTACTTTTCTTGTGTTTGCCTGGCCAGCTTGCATGATTCTTGTACTTTGTTTGTTGGTAGTTTTGGTGTGGGAGTGTGGGTTGTGTTGTGATAAGAAGGGAGATTGTGTATTCCCGTGTCTCTTTCTAACTTCTTTATTCTTTCTGCATGAATTTGCCATCTTTAATTTGTCATGCTACTTTTCAGAACTATGTTATGTTATTTATTTCTTGCATTTGTTCTGATACTGTTCTGAGAGTTTTTGTATTCCCTTAAAGGAAGGAGATGTGTTATACTGCTGCTCAGCCTGGGTGTGTGTGTGAGAGAATGTTGGTGAATGGAATGTTCGTGTGTGTGAGAGTCAGTTGGTGATGGGCTGAGCAGCAGTGAGGCTGCTCCTGGTGGGGCTCTCTTTAAGATGTAACATCCATCTTCAATAAACCTACTTGAAACTACTTGGACTAGATCTACTTCATTACAACAGCTTTAGACTAATCTCACCTACAAAGACAAAATAAACCATACTATGACCAGACCAGGATACTCTTATGGTAGTTTTAGATATGGAGCTCTGAGATTAGGGAGATAAAGAGCCCAGACGTGGTCCCTGGAGGTGGCTGAATGGGAGACTAGTTGTTGCTGATGCCAAGTTTGTCAATTTCCTGAATGATGGCTATCTAGAAGTTATTGACAGAAGACAGCCACCCTCATTTCATATTTCTCACTGTTTTTGACCCTTCCAGCTTCCATCCCTTTTTGATGTACCTCATCCAGCAGTTCTACTGACGCCTTCAGGATTTGTTTCCACTTCTGCACCTCTACGGTGTGAAACTGCTTCTGCAGCTCTAGCATCTCGGCCCACTCGGCAGACGTCTGTGGAAACTTCCTGTATAGGGGGATAAAAACAGAACACTGTTTAGATATAATGGGAAAAATTAAACCTTGCAAAGTTCTTATCTAGGTATAGTGACCAAAGTAATTTTCCTGGAACCAGGCTACCTGTGGACAGACAGTACAAAACTAGAAAACTCAAGCAACAATTACCAATCTCTTGTACTCTAATACCAGTCCAAAATACACCTATCATTTCTGTTGTCCGAAATCTCACAAAATTCATGGAAATACTGCAAGTCTCTATGCAACTACTGTAAATGTTTGTAATCAATGTTTATTCTGATTTTTGTATTGTCATTTACCAACTGTATAAATGTACTTTGGATTCTTCAACTTTAAATTATGTTGTGCCCCAGATCCATATTTTCTCACTCCAAACTGAGTCATAAGGAAAACATTACTCACCTTTAACACTTATGAACCCAATGGTAGAAAACGTATAGTTTCTTACCTATCAGTTTAGTTTTGCAGCTTGAAGAATTTTCTGGATTCATGTGCTGTGCATTTTTCCGTCATCTAGTGGTTGGGTCTGGAATTGTCTGAAAAACATTTGTCCTTCTACTATTTTTGTGTCTTGTTGGTGGTGCGTCAACGTACCTCCATTTGGTGCTCCGTGTGACGTCGTTGTGCTTCCTCCGGAAGCTCCCACCTTTGGTCGCCATCTTCAGATTCTTTTTTTTTTTTCTTCTCTCCTCTCATCTTCTTGGCAGAGGAGGGTGAGTTCGCCTGTGAATCCAGAAAACTCTTCAAGGTGCAAAACTACACTGACAGGTAAGAAACTATACGTTTTGTGGTCTGAATCTTTTCTGGATTTACATGCATATATTTTGTAGCAATTTGTTACACAGTGGTGGTTGGGTTGAAGATGCACGTTGATTTGAAAACAGATGTTCTAAGACCCTTTGTCCTACTTATGCTTCCTTGTTCATTTGAATATCTAAACAACAGTCTTGTGAACGTGTGCACTGATGACCATGTTGCTGCCATACAAATGTCCTGTAGTCGAGTATTTGCTAAGAAAGCAATGTTTGCTCCCTTTTTCCTTGAGGAGTGTGCACCAGGACTGTTTTGTAACGTCACTCCTGCATTCTTGTGGCACAGCTGAATAGTCTGTGCTATCCATTTTTATTCATTTTTTTAATTTTTATTTATTTTAATAGTTTTTTATAGCGAGAACAGGACCCTTGCGGGTATCAGAGCGCTTTACAGAATTACAGCATGCGGAGTAGTAAAACAGTATTGACTGAAAATTCACTAACAGTCTTGCAATTGTGTTCTTGGTAACCGGCTTTCCCAGGAAACTGTTTGCAAATGATACAAAGAGTTGCTTTTTTTCTTTCCCTGTGACCCTTTGTCCTTTCAATGTAATACATTACCACCCATCTAGCATCTAGCGTATGTGATGTTCGTCGGAGTGCATTTTGGTTTCTGAAAGAAGCTTGGCATCTGAATACTTTGGTTCATGTGGAACTGTGAGATAATCTTTAGCATGAACTGTGGGTCGGTTCTCGTTACAATTTTGTCCTTGTGAACTTGAAAGTAAGGTTCCTGTAACGCGAGTGCTTGCAACTCACTAACCATGCGTAGTGAATTTATGGCCACTAAAAAGGCAGTTTTTAGTGTGAGCATTTGTAATGTCGTCCTGTGTAACGGTTCAAAGGGTGTTTTCATCAATTGTGTGAGCACAATATTTTAAATTCCATGTGGGAGCCGGCATCCTCTTTGGTGGTGCAATTCTTTTTGCTCCTTCTAAGAACCGTTTGATGACAGGTGATGAGAAGAAACTTCTCTCAATGTGACCCCTTCAACATGTCACTACTGCTGCTAAATGCACCTTTAAAGATGAGTAGGCCAGCTTACACTCTAGAAGGTGTGTTAAGTACTTTAGCACTGTTTTCTCCCTAGAGATCCTCTTCGATACTCCTTTACTACACCAGAGCGAGTATCTTATTCATTTAGCCATTTAACACGTTCTTGTTGTCGAGCTTCTTGCTTCTCTTAAGGCTGCCATTGTCTTTTCTGGTAACCTTAGGTGTCCCAATTTTAAGTCTTCAGGAACCATGCTGCTAGACTGAAAGACTGGTTCTGGGTGAAGAACCCTTCCTTCTTGAATTGACAACAGGTCTTGCCTGATTGGTAGTGTGTGAAATCTACCCTGTAACAGATATCAGCTCTGAGAACCATGCTTGTCTTGCCCACTGTGGTGCAATTAGTATCAGGGTCATGCTGCTGCTCTTGCATTTGCTGATCATCTTGTGAAGCAGTGATATCGGGAGAAAAGTGTACTCAAGTTTCCCGAACCAATCTATTGACAGTGCATTCCCCATTGAATGTTGACACGTTGCCTGGAGGCGTAGAGTTGGCATTTTGTCTTCCGGGGTGTTGCAAAGAGATCAATTTCTGGTGTTCCCCATCTTTGAAAAGGCTTTGAGTACTGTTTGGTTCAGTTCCCACTTGTAAGACCATGAGGCTTATCTGCTCAGTCTGTCTGCTTCTGTGTTGTCCTTCCCAGGTAGATGGACAGATAAAATCTCTATTTTCCTTTGAGTAGACCAAATCCACATCATTTGTGCTAGTTTTGGCAGTGGTTGAGACTGTGTCCCTCCTTGATTGTTTATACAAAACACGGTGGTTGTTTTGTCCGTCTGGGTCAGTACTGATTTCCCCTAGAGCTCCTTCTGAAAGGCATTCAAGGCTAGGAATACTGTCTTCAGTTCTAGGATGTTGGTGTGCTGTACTGCATCCTGGTCCTTTCAGACTCCTCTGACTTTGAGATTGTTCATGAGTGCACCCCATCCCATCTGGGAGGCATCTATTGTTATGGTCACCGTAGGAATTGGTTATGTGAATGTTCTTCCTTGTGATCTACATGTTCTGTTCCACTACACTATCTCTTCCTCTATCCTTTCCGTGACAACCACTAGATCCTCCCAACTCGCCTCCTTTGTGACCATTGATTTTGCAACCTTTCCTGAAATGTTCTCATGTGCAGTCTTGTGTTTGGTATCATTGGAATGCAAGAAGCCATCATTCCTAGAAGCTTCCCCACCGTCCTCACTGTCAGAGCATGTCCTGTGTGGTACAGTTGTATCTCTTTCAGTAGTGCCATTGTTCTCTTATCGCTGAGAAATACTTTCCCTTGTACTGAATTTATTCTTGCTCCTAAGAACATTTTCTCCTGTTCTGGTTCGGGTGATAACTTCTCCATGTGTATTGAGCACACCAGTTGAACAAGAGTTATTTCTTGCTCCATGTACTGTTTGCATTTTTTGTATGAATTTGCCCTGACTAGCCAGTCATCTAGGTAGGGGTAAACGTGTACTCCCTGTCTCTGCAGGTGTGCTGCCACTGTTGCTAGGTACTTTGTGAATACTCTTGGTGCTGGATCTTATTCCAAAGGCCAGTACTTTGAACAGGTAGTGTTCTTTTGTCTACCACAAATCTTGGGAATTTTTTGTGGCTTGTGTTCATGGGAATTTGTAAGTAAGCGCTCTTTAACTCTATTGTGGCCATGTAATCCCCCACTTGTATTTGTGGTATTACCTCTTGCAGGGTAGTCATTTTGAACTGTCGAGTTCTTATGAACTTGTTTAAAACTCGGTGGTCTAGAACTGGTCTGAGTGATCCATCTATCTTTAGAATTAAGAAATATGTTGAGTACTTTCCCTTGTTTCTCTCCAGTCAAGGCACTAACTCTATACCCACCTTTGACAGCATCTCCTCTACCTCCTTGAGCAGATGGGCTGTTTCCTCTTTTGAATGTACCTTTTTCTTGGCCCCCTGCCAGGAGGTGTTTTGTTTAATTCTATGCAATATCCAAATTGTATTAGCTCCAGAACCCATTTGTCTCTGGTGATATTTTTCCACTACTGGAGGAAATTCCTTAATTTGCCTCCTACTGGTGTTTGGTGTAGGAGCTCTTGTGTTTGTACACTTGTTGTAGCACTCTTGAATGTTTGATGAGAGTCCTTTGTGAACTCTGAGTCACTTACTTGCTGGGGGAGCCCCCTCACCATCCCCCCCCCCCGGTCTGTGGTTGTCCTCTTCCGTGAGGTTGTCCGCAAAAGGACCGTCTTCCCTGTTAGTATTGCCAGCCTTGGGCTTGCTATTGTTGACCCGTTTGACTACCTCCCGGATACAACTGTTAAGTTTAATCGGATGTTCTTGGGTGGAAGGAGCTCCTTCCTGTGGGGTCTTCGTGAGGGTACTGACCCCCCTACGCATGTTACCTCTGAACTGTAGAGCCCCCATGGTCTTCGCAGTTTCATTGTCCTTTTTCAACTGATTCAGAGTTTCGCCCACCGTACTCCTGTGAAGAAACTTCTCCCTATATGCTGCCTTGTGTAATCTACTTTTGCCAAATTAACTTTTACCAAAGTGCAAGTCAAAATCTTTTCTATGAGGTATGCTAGGCATTTGACCAATTTGGTGCTTTAAGTCCCGTTGTGGAACAGTTCCTTCTCCCTGCACCACAGGACACATATTTGTTGAGTAGCACTGTCTTGTGTTTGGCCTTTGAGCTTCTTTTATGATGCCCATTGATCAGTTTAGGAGATCTAGGTGGACAAACTATGGTTTCGGAAGCTATGCTGTTAGGCTGAGGCTGTTGGGTCCCGGGGGGGTACTATGCCTCTCTGCATGGCGAGCAGGTCGGTGTGTGTAGCTGGTAGTCTTTTTATGTTACTGTGTGCAATTTCCACCAGCCCTGAGAACCATAGTTGCTTGCCCCCAGTGGGCAATTAAGGTCAGGGTCATCTGTGACTGTTTGCACTAGGTTATCACTATAGGTATGAGTGGAATAGGTGGAACACCATATGCAAATTTCCTCAACCAGTCTATCAACAGGGTATTCCCCAGGAAGCTGTGATGTGGGTGCCTGTATGTAAAGTTGTGGCATTTTGTTTTCTGGTGTTGCAAACAAGTCCACCTCTGGGGCACCCCACTCTTGGAACACGGTTTAAAGAACTTGTTGGTTTAGCTCCCATTTGTGTGAGACAGGTGCTTGCCTGCATTTTTTCTGCTCCTGGCAGGTGTATAGCTATTAAGAATAACCTTTTCTGGTTGGTTGATCTTTGTTTGTTGAGGTAGAAGACTGTGATTGTGTTGCCCGCTTGAACTTGCACCGACCCTCCCAACACCAGCATTTGGAAAGCTTGTAAGGCCAGGAAAACTGTCTTGAGCTCCAGGATATTCATGTGTTGGACTGCCTACTCTACTTTCCATAGTCCCCTGATGTTGAGTTCCCCCTTGTGCACGCCCCAGCCCATGTGTGATGCATCCACGGTGATGGTCACTGTTGAAGTTGGTTGCAGGAAATGACTGCCCATTATTATGTTGATCATGTTCCACTATGTCATCTCTTCCCACACCTTCTGTGTAACAACCACTAGACCCTCCTAACTCCCCATTGCCTGTGACCATTGGTTTTGGAGCCATTCCTGAAATGGTCTCATATGCAAACTTGCATGGGGAATCAGTGAGAGGCAGGAGGCCACAATGCCCATCATTTTGCCCACAGTCCTCATGGTCAGAGACTGCCCTTTGTGGTAGCGGCGAACCATTCCGGTTATCGCTTGGATCCTCTATAGGGTGGAGAAGGCTTTTGACCCTCCTATGTTGATTCTTGCTCCTAAAAAGATCTGTACTCCCTATGGCTCTCCGATTATGATTTGTCTAAGTTTATTGTGAGCCCCAACTTGTGGAGTGTGTCTAATGCTCCTTCTGCTTCTAGGGAACATGCTTTCTTTAACTAGCCAGTTGTCTAGATAGGGATATACGTGTGCCTCCTACCTTCTCAAGTACACCATCACTGACATCAGGCATATTGTGAATACTCTGGGTGCTAATTTGATGCCAAAGGAAAGCACTCTGAATTGGTATCATACCTTGTTTACCACGAAGCACAGAAATCTCTTGTGCCTGTGGTTCATGTGAAGGTGTAAATAAGCATCCTATAGGTGCCATATAGTTGTTTTCTCACAGCTGTGGGATTACTTCTTGTAGTGTTTTCATCTTTAATGTTTGTGTTTATATGAATTTGCTTAGGAAGTGAAGGTCCGGGACTGGATGTAGTGTTGTGTCTGGCATTGGCACCATGAAATACACTGAGAAGTTTTCCTGGTCAACCTCTGGTGTGGGTACTCTTCCTATTGCCCACCTCTGCAATAGTTCCTCTACTTTGCATTGTAGACATAGCCTTTCTTCGTGTGTGGTCTTCTCTGTCCTGGGGCCTGTAGGTGTTTTGACCAGTTCTATGTAGTAGCCGTGTTGGATGTTGAGAATCAATTTGTCTGACATGACCTCCCTCCATTCCTGTTGGAAGGCCCCTGTCCTGCCCCCCAGTGGTGTTCTATGAGGGTAAGGGAGTGTTGTGGTTCTGAGTCATTTGTGTGAAGAGCTTGCCCCTCTGGAGGGCTGGTCTCTTCCTCTTGCTTTGCCCTGACTTGAACTGCTACCGTTGTGGTACCCCCTGCAGCTGGCTTGCCTGTTGGTAAGAGTGGTATGAAGAAGGGGTGTCTATGGAGGTGGTTTTACTACCTGCCCTGTACTGCTGGCTCTGAAAGGTGCATCTCTGGTTAGACGTCTGTAGGGCCTTGGCTGTTTTTTTTAAAAGTTTTTCCAGCATTTGATTAACCTGCGAACCAAAGAGATATTCCCCGTTGAAGGGCAGGTTGAGCAAATGGTGTTGCTCTTCTGGTTTAAAACCAGAAACACAAAGCCAGGCATGGCGTCTTATAAGGACACTAGCAAAGGATGCCATGGGCCACTGTATCACTAAACATAGGGGGTGGCCCGAATTATCTTTAGAGTTTTGGCCTAGTTACATGTGAAAAAAGAAACAGTACCGCTTGCCGGATAAATTTAAACTCTTTGGTCAACAATAACGCATTAATTATTATTAGATAGCACCATCAATTGTACAATATGTTCATTAAGGAAAATGCTACTTACCAGTATGCATCTGTTCTTGGCATGTAGAGCTGCAGATCCTCACACTTTGCATTAGATCGCCATCTGGTGTTGGGCTCGGATGCTTGCACTTTGTTGTTGTCTTCGAAGAAGTCTTTTGTAGTCATGTGATAGGTGACTCCTCCTTTGGACGATAGTGCGCATGGGCATCGACTCCATCCTCAGATTGTTTTTCGCCATAATGGGGAGTGATGGAGTTAGTAGAAAAGGAAAGGGATGTCCATGTGTGTATATCTAAATAAGATAGGACTGGAACACATACAGGTCCCGGGGAGGTGGGTGGGCGTAGTGAGGATCTGCAGCTCTACATGCCAAGAACAGATGCATACTGGTAAGTAGCATTTTCCGTTCGAGGCATGTGAGCTGCAGAGCTCACACTTTGCATAGACTGTACAGCAGTATCTCTCCTAGCGGTGGTCACCTGTATGTGTTGCAGTAGTTTGAAAAAGTGTTCTAAGGACAGCTTGGCCCACAGAAGCTTGTTGCTTGGCTTGCACATCAACACAATAGTGTTTAGTGAAGGTGTGTGTTGTAGACAATGTGGCTGCCTTACATATGTCTTCTAGGGGAATGTTCCCTAAGAATGCCATTGAAGCCCCTAGTTTGCGTGTTGAGTGCGCTCTAGGAGGAATTGATAATGTGCGTTTGGCTTTCTGGTAGCATATTTGGATACATTTAACTATCCACCTTGCAATCCCAGCTTTTGAGATGGGGTTACCTTTATGTGGTGGAGAGAAAGCTACAAACAATTGTTTTGTTTTGCGAAATGACTTGGTTCTGTCAATGTAATACATTAGGGCTCTTTTGACATCTAGGGTGTGGAGAGCTCTTTCTGCTACAGAATCCGGGTTTTGAAAAAACATGGGTAGTTCTACAGATTGGTTAAGGTGGAAAGGAGAAATGACTTTAGGAAGGAATTTTGGGTTTGTCCTGAGAACTATTTTGTTATGATGTATTTGTAAGAAAGGCTCTTGTATGGTTAAAGCCTGGATCTCACTCACCCTCCTGAGAGAGGTGATTGCAATTAGGAACGCTACTTTCCATGTAAGGAATTGAAGTTCACATTTATGCAGGGGTTCAAATGGTGGTCCCATGAGCCTAGTAAGTACTATGTTAAGATTCCACACTGGGGAAGGTGGTAATCTGGGAGGTATGATCCGTTTAAGGCCTTCCATAAAGGCTTTAATGGCGGGGACCCTAAAGAGTGATAAGTGTTGCCTGTTTTGTAAGTAAGCAGCAAGGGCTGCTAGATGCAGACGTATAGATGAGTATGCAAGATTACATCTTTGCAAATGTAGTAAGTAGCAAATGATGTTTTGCGTGGAGGCCTGTAATGGCTGGATATGATTGTTAGTGCAGTAAATAGCGAATCTTTTCCATTTTGCTGCATAGCAAGCTCTGGTGGTAGGGCGTCTAGCCTCTTTAATGATGTTCATACAGTCTGGTGGTAGGTTAAGGTAACCGAATTCTAGGACTTCAGGAGCCAGATCGCAAGGTTCAGTTGAGATGGATCTGGGTGCCTTATCTCTCCATGGCTCTGCGTTAGTAGTGATGGGGAGAGGTGTAGTTTTGGTATGGGACTACTGATAGTTCCAGCAGTGTGGTGAACCACGGTTGGCGTGCCCATGTGGGAGCTACTAGGATCATTTTTAGAGACTGTTGTCGGAGCTTGCGTACCACAAGTGGAATGAGTGGGAGGGTGGAAAAGCGTACGCAAATCTGCCGGACCAATTCATCCATATCGCATTGCCCTTGGACTGCGGGTGTGGAAACCTGGCGGCGAAGGTTGGGCATTTTGCGTTTTGGTGTGTGGCGAACAGATCTATGTCTGGCTGGCCCCACATGTGGAAAAAAGGTAGAAGAACTTGTGGATGTAGTTCCCATTCGTGAATCTGTTGTGTCTGTCGACTTAACAGATCGGCAATCTGATTGTGAACTCCCGGTAGGTGTTCGGCTAGAAGGTATATGTTTTGTGGAATGGCCCACCTCCAAATGTTCTGTGCCAGTTGGGACAGTTGTGGAGAGTGTGTCCCCCTGTTTTTGTATGTAATACATGGCCGTGATGTTGTCTGTTCGGATCAGGACGGCTTTGTTTTGTACGTGGAGTTGAAAGGATTTGAGAGCTAGGAATATAGCTAGTAACTCTAGATGATTGATGTGGAGCAGCTTTTGTTGCGTGGTCCACTTGCCTTGTGTTGTATGACCTAACAGGTGTGCTCCCCATCCTGTGAGTGATGCGTCCGTTGTCAGTACTATTTGTGGAACAGGCTCCAGGAACGGCCGCCCTTTGGACACATTTTTTGTGTTCCACCACTGCAGAGCGCGATGTGTGCGGCTGTCCACCAACACCAGATCTGTAAGTTGTCCGTGAGCCTGATTCCATTGGTGTGCTAGACACTCTTGTAGGGGACGCATTTGAAGTTTTGCATGAGGTACGATGAAAATGCAAGATGCCATCATGCCGATTAGTTGCATGAACACTCTGGCTGGGAGAGAGTGTTGGATTTGAAACTTGGTGATGAGGGCTTGTATACTGGCTATCCTGGCTGGGCTGGGATAAGCTAGAGCCGTGGAAGTGTTTATTGTGGCTCCCAGATATTGATGTATATGGGAGGGCTGTGTTTGAATAGTCTGATGAGTGTGTTGGACACACTGGTTGAATGATCTGGCTTTTACGAGCCAGTCGTCCAGGTATGGGAAGACATGTATTTGCTGTCTTCGTAGGTGTGCTGCTACTACTGCAAGGCATTTGGTAAACACACTTGGAGCAGTGGTGACTCCGAATGGAAGGACTTTGAACTGGTAGTGTTGTCCATCGAGTACGAACCTTAGATACTTTCTGTGAGCAGGATGTATGGGAATGTGGAAGTAGGCGTCCTTGAGGTCTAGTGTGGCAAGGAAGTCTTCTTGTTGTAGTAAGGGAAGCACTTGTTGGAGAGTGATCATGTGAAAATGATCCGAATGTATATACTGATTGAGGGGTCTGAGGTCTAGAATAGGCCTTAGGGTCCCATCCTTTTTGGGGATTAGGAAATATAGGGAGTAAACCCCTGTTCCCTGGTGTAGTAGAGGGACTGGCTCTATGGCGTGCTTTTGAAGCAGTGAAAGAACTTCTTGCTTTAAAAGTGTAAGATGGTCTGCGGACATTGGACGCTGCATGGGTGGTATGTTTGGGGTGGCAGCTGTACGTTCCAGGCAGTAACCATATTGGATAATTTGTCTCACCCACCTGTCTGTTGTAATGGAGTTCCAGATAGGTAGGAACTGTGCTAGTCGTCCCCCGACAGGAGTGGAATGGTCGGGGGGAAGTGGAGGGAAGTCACTGTTTAGCAGCGGGGGAGGTACGGGTGTTGGTGCTACCTCGGCCTCTCCCTTTACTGTTGTTCCCTCGGTAACCTCCTCTAAAGTATCCTCTATTGGGGGATGTTTGGGTGGTATTTCTGAAAGAAGAGGAACTGTCTGTGTTGGTGTTTCTAGAGGCTCCTCTGTAGAAGGAGCGATGGAAGGAGCCACGGTGTTGTGGAGACTGCAACGCTCCCATTGATTTGGCAGTTTCAGTGTCCTTTTTCATTTTCTCAAGGGCAGTGTCTACAGCCGGACCAAAGAGTTGGTTGTGATTGAACGGCTGGTTTAAAATGGTGGTTTGAACCTCCGGCTTGAAGCCTGAAATGCGTAACCATGCATGCCTTCTAATGAGTACGCTGGTGTTGACAGACCTAGCT
Source organism: Calotriton arnoldi (assembly GCA_963921515.1). NCBI lineage: Eukaryota > Metazoa > Chordata > Amphibia > Caudata > Salamandridae > Calotriton > Calotriton arnoldi. The sequence goes on along the minus strand of CAWUFW010009735.1, from coordinate 663,671 downwards.
GCAGTGTCAGCTGCATCAAGGGCACACTTAATGGACGCATTGGAGATTAGTTTGCCCTTCTGAATTAGATCATTTGCCTGCGTTTTGTACTGGTCAGGTAAGTGTTGTAATAGGGTTTCTAGTTGGTCATAGTGGGCCCTATCATATCTGGCCAGCAGTGCCTGGGTGTTGGCTATGCGCCAGTGATTGGTGGCCTGCGCAGCTACTGCGTTTGCCAGATGCGTCTATCAATTTTGACTCCTTATCAGGGGCGGAGCGTCCCTGAAGTTTGAGAATTAGCTAGTTTACGAGCATTGGATACTACTAAGGAGTCAAGAAGGAGTTGGCCTTTAATGTAGGCAGGGTCGTCAGGGGCAGGTCTATATTTTTGTCGATCCTAGGGTTAAGAATTCTGGCCCGTACAGGATCTTTAAATATGTCAGGAGCATGCTTGATGACTCCTTTAATCATGGGTAACGTCTGTACAGTTCTCGGAGACTGTTCAAAAGTATCTAGGAGGAAATCTTCCTCTGGTGCGTTTGTGTGCATATGTACCCCATGAAAAACAGCAGCCCTGTGAATGAGTTGCCCAAAACCAATATTATCATCTGGGGGAGATGGTTTTGTTGGATGTGGTGGAGGGCTTGGGAGGTCTGGGAGATCTATTGGATCGTTGTAGCCCCAATCATCCTGTGGTGGGTCATCTGGGTCAGTGAAAGCGTCATCAGGGTCACCACCGTCCCCCATGTCATCTTGATAGTCATGTGGTGGAGATGTTACAGGCTGAGGCGGTGTAACAGGGATGTGGAGAGGAGGGGTGTTAGAGGGAAGGACAGGGGAAGAAGGAGGCATAGGTGAAGTAGCACAGTCCTTTTCCACAGGTACAGGCTTGTGGCGTGGCACAGTAATGAGATGTCCAGTTTTGGGATTAATGTGGATTTTGGTTTGTTTAGGATCAACAGGATCCGGATGAAAAAGCTCCTCCTCCTGGAGATTTGGCTTCGGCGCCGACTTTTTCGGTTCCGAGCGAGGTGATGGCTGTTTTGTGTGCTCTTTGGCCTTAGAAGGCGTGGAAGAGTCTTTATTCTTGGAAATCGGCTCCGAAAGCTTTGGCTTAGGGGCTGTGTCGTGGAGTCTCGGTTTTGACGCCGACTTATCCCCATGCTTGGATGTGTTGGAGGCGGGTTTTGGAATCGAGGTGGATTTCGGAGCCGAGTGTTCCTTTGGCTTCGGCGCCGAAGGTGCCGGTGGAACTAGTACATGCGGCTTGGTCGGTGCCGAGGTACTGGAAGGCTTGAGTCTTTTCTTCGGCGGCGGGGCGTCCAAAGCATGTTTTCGGTCGCGACTGGGGCCAACAGGCGAAGTCTTGACCGGTGCCTTCTGCTTCGGTGGGGGGGTTGGGGTAGGGGCAGTAGTACTCACTCGTTGCCCAGGAGTGATGGGATCGTCTGAGTCTTCTGCCTCCGACACGATCAGTAGACCTTTGGAATCTTCCCCAGGAATATCGGGGCCCTCGAAGATGTCCACAGGTTCTGGAGCGGATCTCTGCGCCATGACGTGCCTTCGAGCCCGACGATCCCGAATGGTTTTCTTCGAGCGGAAGGAGGCGCAAGCTGGACAGGTAGACTCGTTATGGTCGGGCGAGAGGCACAGGTTACAGACCTCGTGATGGTCACTGTGGGGGAACTTTGCTCCACACTGGGGGCATTTCCGGAAGGGCGTCCTTTCCATTAGCCGTAGCCCTCACGGCGTCGATGGGCCCAGCGGCCCGCGTCGACGGCTGGAAAGGTAATCGATGAAGAGGCGCGTCGAGATTTCGATGTCGATAGAAGTTGTTGAAAGTTTGTATGATGGAAAACTGTTGAAAGTATAGTTTCGAACCAGAGCGCGAAAGTTGCATCCGAACCCAATGGCGGAAAAAAACAATCTGAGGATGGAGTCGATGCCCATGCGCACTATCGTCCAAAGGAGGAGTCACCTATCACATGACTACAAAAGACTTCTTCGAAGACAACAACAAAGTGCAAGCATCCGAGCCCAACACCAGATGGCGATCTAATGCAAAGTGTGAGCTCTGCAGCTCACATGCCTCGAACATTTGAGTTTTGCATCCAGACACCTCCTTCAGTGTCACAATACATCAACAATTTATTGTGTAAATACTACTTGCGAGCGAAAGTACAAAGAACTTTAAAACCACAATCACACTGCCCTCGTATACATATAAGTGAGTGGATGGCCCACTGCATTTTTTTAAGCCGGGTTCGCCAAGAGATAGTCCACTTTCCTTGTATCCGACGACTAAAGTTAAAATATAGAACATCCATTGTGATTAGGCTGGCAGTCCATACATCAATTTGTCTTTTTTTACTATATACTAAAAGGAGTCAATGCTGAAGTTGAAAAGGAAATCCTCCTCCTCATGCTGCACATGCATATCCACATCAAAGGACCTTATGTTAGGAGGTGACATCATCTGGTGGTGAGGGTTTTGCAAGGTAAAGGTCTGAGCCTGTTCTGCATCACAATCATGCCATGGGTTTGTGCCCTGTGGACAATGAGAGGGGTCATAATGGTCATAGGGTAGGTAGCCTGGACTGTCTCCATTCCCCCAGTGAGAGGAACCCAGTGGAGAGTGTTGTGGAGAATACACATGAAGTAAAGGAAAAGTAGGAGAAAATGGAAAAGGGGAGGAGAGAGTGGAGGAGAAGGTCGAGCAGGAGGCAGTGGAGAGGTAGTCCTTTTATGCCTTTTATGCTTTTTGGGAATGGGGGGCACAGGAAGGTTGAGGGTTTCCTCAAAAGTCAACTTCTTCTGAGGAACAGAGTCCTTCGGGAGCTGTGGAGGCTTTGCTTGGATCCGACCAATGCCCGGCTGAAAGTGGGTCCACTGCTGCTTGTCATTGAAATGTTCCTGCAGCCGCTGGAGAATTGGTTGCTCGAATTCCTCAGAGGTAGAGAAGGACGCAGCAGTAGGTGGTGGTCTGGAGGGAGCCGAAGATGGTCTACATCCAGATGGCGCCGATTGGATCTAGACTCCGATGGCCTTCAGCTCTGAAAGCTTCGAGGTGACGTGTCTCTGCTCCGAACGCTACAGGTCCACCTGATTCGCGTGCAAGGGTGGTCGAGGCAGAGTCTTCATGTCTGGCACTGAAGCAGCGGTCAACGACGCACAAGACTTGGAAAAGGACTTCGGCACTTAGTGTGTAATGAGTGTCAGGTCTGGCTCAGAATGGTGTATGTCGACTATGGCCGGAAGGCAGTGGTGCACCAGAGGACTCAGATGCGGCACAGGAGCTCAAGGCTGGAGCCTCCATTTGGAGAGTAGAAGGGGTGCCAGTACTCACTGCGATTTTTGGAAGATGCTGGATGGGCGAAGGCTCTTCTGGTTTGACGTCCGCCTCAGAGTTGATGCTTTCCGGTGAAACGGCTGCTTTGACTTTGGTGCCTAGAGCATCCAGTTGCTCGCCATCAGACTCCTCTCGCTCACCGAAAAGGTCTGCGTAGCTTCCTCTTCCCGTCTGTGCGCCATGGAGGCCAAATTGATTCGACAAGCATGGTGGGTCCGTAGGGTCTTCTTTCGGAACGCGAGACACGCAGGGCTGGACTGGGATCACAAACCAGCCCTGGCAATTACGTCCAACCGACACCAGGGGGCGGGGCTGGCGGGAACACTGCTGCTGCCCTGTCACAAGGGGCGGATTTGGCAGCACTGCTGCAAAACCTGCCCCCAGTAAAAAAAAATGAAAATGACCCCTACCGGTCTAAAACTGACCCCCACTCTTCTGGCCCACTGGAGAAACGCCCAGTGCCCGCTATGGCCAGTCCAGCCCTGGAGACACGGCGAAGAGGAGTCTTCGCAATGATCTGGAGACAAGCAAAGGTTGCAAACCTCATGGAGGTCGATACTCGGGTACTTTGCGTGGCAAGTAGGGTAGAACCTGAATAGAGTCCTTTCCATTACGAGGACATTCTCGACTCAAGAGAAGGTTGGTCGCCAACAGGGAGTGGAAAATGCTCGAAGGTGGACACCGACGAAAGAGTGTTTAAAAGAGCCAACGAGGAACAGATTTGAGGACCCCTCGAGAACATGTGTATTTACAGCCACACGTCATCAACACCTCGTGACTCGAAAGACTTCTTCAAAGACACACCATTTTGATCATCACCTTCTGAGCTCTGAAACCGATATCAGAAAATAAATCTAATAATGCCTATATCTTGCTACATTGTGGGTTTTGTGGATGTAATCACAAGTTATTGCCAACATGCTTGAAGCCGAAAGAAATTTGTGTAATATTCCAAATCCAACCCTAGATGATAGGAGAGTGCGCAGCATGTGATCTACAACAACATGCCGCAAATATGCAGTTAGCTCGGTTTGCCACACAATGTCAAAACTCAAGCAGTAAATAGAATAGTAAACCTAATCTCTACAATGTTCGGTTCAGGATTTTCAACTTCTCACTAGGTGGTACAGGGCTTGGAAGCGTAGCAATAATGGAGTTCCAAATTCCTGATGTGGATCATGAAAGAGGACTTAAGTTGGGAACCATGGCAATATGGATGGTAAAGAAGTTGCCATCAGTTGTTAATTAGACATTTTGATTTTGTCATTAACATTAGCCTTCAATATTCATTCTCTGAGTCGCATGCCCTTTCTGTTCAATAACGCATGCACCCATGCCGAGCTATACATTTATTACCATGGATTATTGTTAGCAGAGCAGGCACTGCTGTGTATGAAGCTTTCTTACCCTTTGGAGAGTGCGTAGGACTGCCAGGACTCGAAGGTCCGTGCAGTGTGTTCCAGTGACCAGAGCCGGTACAGCAGCATCATGTTCAGCACAACCAGAACCACCAGGCTGCAAAGGAAGAAGAGAAAATAGGTCCTCAGGTGTCATGCTAAGTGTGAAAGGGAAGGCTAATGCAGGAGAAGAGGGGCCTACAAAGCGCTTGTCTTGTTGACTGCCAGATTCTTGCCAGATCACACACCAAGGCACCTCCAGCACAATTCATCTTGAATAGTCCTTTGTGCTTCTACTATATCAAATACGCTTGAGTTACTAAGTGCTGCATTACTAATTTCAACGTGAATACATTCGTTATCCCAAGAGTTATGTCACTGGTTATTTGTTACACAACTTCACTCTCTCTTTCTTCCTGAGCCAGCCTTTATCACGGGACATTTCACTTATCGATGTAGATTCCTCTGAACTACATCAATCACCTATGTTCTTTCCTTGCCCCCTCCAAACCACACATGCTCTCTATGCACCTATTTTAGAACAATCATCTCCCGTTTTGCCCGAGTCACTTCTAGCCCCAACACCATACATCTATTCTCCTCAAGGGAGCATCATTTTAAACATCAATCCCTCAGAGTTACATACTCATTCACAATATGAGCTAAACCTGTATCTCTCTCCACCAAGCTCAAACTTCTTTAAAAAACGAGCCTTTATTTCCTTCACAAGTTGCCACATCACTTTCACAGGTCACAGTTTTGTCTATCCTTCACTCTATGAGCTCAAGTCTCTTTTAATGTGTACCATTCTTAAATGCACACTGTTATCTCACTCACGCAATGAAATGCTGCATGTGTCATATCACAATGCAAGGCCCTCTGCATTCGACCTGTACTCCTTCTCTACATTTGTCCACCGTCTTTATTATGAACAAACACTTCTCAATAACTCTCTACCCCAGAAAACATTAGCTGTTTCCATACCCGAAAGGGAACTGAAACCCATGATGTGCCCATCACAGAAACAGTCTTCAAACCACTGACACAATTCCTCACTGGAAGTGTCTCTACAACTCTGCACACCATTCCCTGAGATGATACCCCACCTGTGAAATGGCTCATGAACAGAAAAAAAACAACTAACCATGTATGTTGAGTGTGTACGTTCTGGTATATCCAGGACTGGTGTGTTATTACAGTCCCATTGAGTCAACACACACTAACATTCAAAGCAAACTCTTTCTTGCCTGCAGATGCCTCTGAGTTCTGTACATAGTGTTGAAGTTTTTCTTGGTCTCCTTGATGCAGTTTAGCAACTATCTCTAGAACGGGAATCACCTCTCGACTCCTATACTTGTTATTCACTGTCGTTTACGATAAAGGGACGTTGTGGGCCACAGTATAAAACGAAAGAACTTTTTGGAAGCCACTTTGGAGCATATATCAGCTTAATTGGAGTTGAGCTTTATTTCAATCCAATATCAGGCACTGACAGAAAAGAGTACTGATGTTCAGTATGCCACCTAGAAGAAGAAGTCTACAGGATAAGGAGTACAAGTGTTACTACAATACGTAATTTGTACTTAACGCATCCTAACTCCTCTTCTTTCAGGCTACGGATAGATTTAGCAGCAAAAGCTAAAACAGGAGAAGGAATTGTAAACAAAAGACCGTAAAGGTCTAGGCAAATATATTCGAAAACAAGGGTGGACCAAGGGAGCATCTGCTCAAGAGCAGATGTCGGATGGAAAATGCTACTTACCAGTATGCATCTGTTCTTGGCATGTAGAGCTGTAGATTCGTATACTTGTGCATAGATCGCCATCTGGTGTTGGGTTCGGATGTTTGCACTTTGTTTTTGTCTTGGAAGAAGTCTTTTGTAGTCACGAGGTAGGAGACTCCTCCTTAGGACGATAGTGCGCATGGGCATCGACTCCATCTCCAGATTGTTTTGCCATGGAGGGTTATGATGGAGTTAGTAAGAAATAGAAAAGGATGTCCATGTGTATTGTATCTAAGATAGTACTGGAACAGATACAGGTATCCGGGGAGGCGGGTGGGCGTATACGAATCTACAGCTCTACATGCCAAGAACAGATGCATACTGGTAAGTAGCATTTTCCGTTCGAGGCATATGAGTTGTAGATTGTATACTTGTGCATAGACTATACAGCAGTTACCTCGTTAACGGTGGCTACCTGTAACTGTTGCAGTGGTTTGAAAAAGTGTTCTTAATACAGCCTGGCCCACACTAGCTTGTTGTTTTGCTTGCACGTCTACACAATAGTGTTTTGTGAACGTGTGTGGTGTAGACCAAGTTGCTGCTTTGCAGATGTCATTTAGGGGAATGTTCCCTAAGAATGCCATAGATGCCCCTAGTTTACGTGTGGAGTGAGCCCAAGGGGAAATGGTTAAGGTGCGTTTGGCTTTAGCATAGCATATTTGGATGCATTTAACAATCCACCTTGCAATCCCTGTTTTTGAGATAGGATTGCCTTTATGAGGTGGGGAGAAAGCCACAAAAAGTTGTTTAGTCTTTCTAAAGGATTTTGTTCTTTCAATGTAGTAAAGTATCGCTCTTTTTATTGTGCTTTTATCGATTTTTCGACTGCGTTCGATAGTATAGATAGACCGACATTGTGGAGAAAAATGGAGAATATGGGAATCCCTTCTGATCTTCTCACAAAAATAATCTCCCTACATACAGCAACTTGGTGTAGAGTCCAGATGGGGGGAGAAAAGGGCCTAACTAAACCATTTTCTACGGAGAATAGGCTGAAGCAGGGCTGCTTATTAGCCCCCTTACTATTCTCTATTTATATCAGTGATCTACCAGGGCGCTTTTCCCAAATTAAGAATTTCCCTCCAAAGTTAGCACAAGTAGATATACACTGCTTAATGTATGCAGATGACATCATCATACTCGATCGTACTCCAATTGGCCTGCAAAGAAATCTGAACGAATTAAGCCAATATACAATTGAACATTTTCTGGTCCCAAATATATCTAAAACTGAAGCTCTCCCTTTTAATGGCAGAAGGAAACCTTTATCTTTCACTTGGTCACTGGGAGGTAAGCAAATTGAGACAGTAAAAGAATATGTATATTTGGGCCGTACTTTTAAGCATAATCTACAAGATACAGCCCACCTTCAACATCTAGGGCGGAAGGCACAATCGCATGTTGGGGCATTACTGAGATTTTATCGTTCTACGGGAAACACACACTTCAAATCGTTGTTGGAGGTCTATGGCATGAAAATCCCCCCGATATTATCCTATGCCATGGAATATACTCAAATCAAAACATGGCAGCAGATAAAAATAAAGGAAGGTAGTATACTTCGAAAACTGGTAAAAGTTTCCCAATCTGTCCCAGTTCAAGCTCTTCGCCTTGAGCTATCTATAACGGGAATATTTGCCCGAGTGATTTCTAATATCATAAGGTGGGCACATAATCTCTTACATGCAGCGCCAGACACATTAAGATATTTGATAAAACTGGAGACTTTTAGAGAGGGGGCGTCCCGGTATACTTTTAATAGGAATTTGCCAAAAGCCCTGGAGGTCTCACAAAGCACTTTAGCACTTTTACAGGATTGGTCTCCAGCTCATCTGAAGATTTTTTTTTAAAACATATGGCCCCAAGAATCAGTTATGAAAGGGATAAAGAATACTGTATTCAACTAAAGCATTATAAAATCTTTGCTGAGAAAATAGTATTTAAAACACCACAGCCTTATTTACAGTTCCAATTAAAGCATGGGGCAAGGCGTTGTATCCTCCCCTTACGATTGGGTATTCTCCCTTTAGCAACTCTTATAGCTAAGTGGGAAGGTCCAAATAACTCTAAAGGCATATGTGATCTATGCAAAGGCGGCCAACAAGATCTGCATCATGTTTTATTAATTTGCCCCAACCCGAGATTGGTAGAGGCGGGAAACGACCTTTACAACGCGGTCGTTACAACGCGATGCTTTTACATCGCAGTCATTACAACGCAAGTCATTACAACGACTTGCGCTGGATGGCGCTCTAGACTAAGGAATAGTAAGATTTACTATTCCAACACCTTCCCTACTGTACGTAGACTGGAGTTGGAATAGTAAATCATACTATTCCTAAGTCCAGCGCCCTCCAGCGCAAGTCGTTGTAACGACTTGCGTTGTAATAACTGCGATGTAACGTACCGTGTTGTAATGGAACGCGTTGCAACGTCACATATTCGTAGAGGCTAGACGACGGTTTATATCGCCTATTCAGTTAAGATACAATGCCATGTTAGCTCAAGATCTAATTATGCTGTGTAACTCTCCTGCCAATGAATTCGTCTGTTATCACTTGTTTAATTTTTTTTAAGTTTTTTGATAAAAACGTATAATTTTAGCATTTCTATTAACTGTATGTTGTATAGAACAGTACTAATTAATCATTTTAATTAGAAATTCAATAGTTTGATTAGAGTCCCAAGAACAATAATTTTAAATATCTGTATTTGTTGATCTCTTGTGGGGTCTGAATCAAATTTTAAAAAAATGAATTTAGAATTTTTTTGTATAGCTCTTTTAAGTCTAGCGTGTGAAGAGCCCGTTCTGCTACTGAGTCTGGTAGAGGGAAAAACACTGGGAGTTCTACAGACTGGTTAAGGTGGAAAGCAGAAACGACTCTAGGTAGAACTTTTGGGTTACTCCTAAGAACCACTTTGTTATGATGGATTTGGAGAAATAGTTCTTGTATGGTTAATGTCTGGAGTTCACTCACTCTTCTGAGAGAGGTGATTGCAACTAGGAAAGCTACTTCCCAGGTGAGAAATTGTAATTCGCGTTTATGCATAGGTTCAAATGGGGGACCCATGAGCCTGGTAAGTACCACATTTAGGTTCCATACTGGAGAGGGTGGAACTCTAGGTGGAATTATTCTTTTAAGTCCTTCCATAAATGCCTTGATAGCTGGTACCCTAAACAGAGACACGTGTTGTCTGTTTTGGAGATAGGCTGCTATTGCCGCAAGATGTAGTCTAATTGATGTATCCGCTAGGTTACATTGTTGTAGATGCAAAAGTTAACAGATGATGTGTTGAATAGAAGCGTCTAGTGCATAGGTACTCGCAAACATTTGCCCAGGGGCCACAAAGTGCGGTCTGTGGTGTGACCGAGGGCCGCACTGATGCCAGCAGGGTGGTGGTAGGGGGTCTGGGTAGTTCAGGGATTGTGTAAGGAGGTCTAAAAATAGATTAAATAAACAGGCAAACATTTATTTGCAAGTTAATAAATGCTTGCCTGTTTAACATTTTTTTCTGAATATTATTGTTCAGCAACTAAACAGCAGCTCGTGCTGCTGTTAACCAGGGGTGCTGCATGTAAGGGTCAAGAGGGCCGCAAGTGGCCCCCGGGCCGTACTTTGAGTATCACTGGTCTAGTGGGTTGATTTTGTTATTTGTACAGTAAATTACAAATCTTTTCCATTTTGCGGCATAGCAAGCTCTAGTGGTAGGACGTCTAGCCTCTTTAATGATGTTCATGCAGTCTGGGGGGAGATTAAGGTAGCCAAACTTTAAGACTTCAGGTGCCAGATCGCAAGGTTGAGTTGACTGAGATCTGGATGCCTTATCTCTCCATAGTTCTGAGTGAGAAGGTTGGGTGAGAGGCGTAGCTTTTGATGAGGAACTACTGATAGTTCCAAGAGGATTGTGAACCATGGCTGTCGGGCCCATGTTGGAGCAATCAGGATCATTGTGAGGGAATGCTGTTTGAGTTTCCGAACCACTAGCGGAATGAGTGGGAGAGGCGGAAAAGCGTAAGCAAATTTGCCTGACCAGTTTATCCATAGCGCATTGCCTTTGGACAATGGGTGTGGATACCTGGATGCGAAGCTTGGGCATTTTGCGTTTTGGTGTGTGGCGAACAGGTCTATTTCTGGGTGGCCCCAGATTTGAAAGAATGGAAGCAGAACTTGAAGATGAAGTTCCCATTCGTGGATCTGCTGTGTTTGGCGACTGAGTAGATCCGCAATTTGATTGTGTACTCCTGGGAGGTGTTCTGCAAGGAGATATATGATTTGAGGAATGGCCCATCTCCATATGCTCTGAGCTAGGTGTGAAAGCTGGAGAGAGTGTGTCCCTCCCTGTTTTTGTATGTAATACATTGCTGTTATGTTGTCTGTACGGAATAGAACAGCTTTGCTTACGAGGTGGAGTTGAAAAGGTTTAAACGCTAGGAAGACTGCCAACAATTCCAGGTAATTTATGTGGAATTGTTTTTGTTGAGGGGTCCATATGCCCTGAATGGTATGGGTTTGAAGATAAGCTCCCCAGCCGGTGAGCGATGCGTCTGCTGTTAGCACTATGTGTGGAACCGGGTCGAGGAACGGCCGCCCTTTGGAAAGGTTTTGTGTGTTCCACCACTGCAGAGAGCGATGGGCGCGGTCGTCTACCAACACCAGATCTGTTAGCTGACCTTGAGCCTGGTTCCACTGACGTGCCAAACACTCCTGTAACAGACGCATTTGGAGTCTTGCATAAGGGACGATGAGAATGCAAGAGGCCATCATCCCGATTAGCTGCATGAACACTTGCGCTGGTAGTGAGTGTTGAGGCTGAAATATTTGTATTAGAGCTTGAATGGCACTTATCCTGACTGGGTTGGGGTATGCTAGAGCTTTTGAAGTGTCTATTGTAGCCCCTAGATATTGTTGTATGCTGGATGGTTGGAGGTGGGATTTGGTGAGGTTTACCGTGAATCCCAAGTGGTGAAGCACTTGGATTGTTTTGTGTGTTGCACACAGCTGTTGTGTGACTTGGCTTTTATGAGCCAGTCGTCCAGATAAGGGAAGACATGAATGTGCTGTCTTCTTAAGTGGGCTGCAACTACTGCGAGGCACTTGGTGAAGACTCTGGGGTCACCCTGAATGGGAGGACCTTGAATTGGTAGTGTTGACCATCTACCATGAACCCGAGATATTTCCTGTGAGCGGGGTGAATGGGAATATGAAAGTAGGCGTCCTTTAAATCGAGAGTGGAGAGAAAGTCGCCCTGTTGAAGTAGTGGGAGCACCTGTTGGAGAGTGACCATGTGGAAGTGATCCGACTGAATGTAGAGGTTTAGTGGTCTGAGGTCCAATATGGGCCTGAGAGAGCCATCCTTTTTGGAATTAGGAAATAGAGGGAGTAAACCCCTGTGCCTTGGTGAGGCAAGGGGACTGGTTCTATTGCATGTTTTTGTAATAGGGAGAGAACCTCTTGTTTGAGAAGTGTTAGATATTCCGAGGACATTGGACGTTGTCTGGGAGGAATGTTTGGGGGGGTAGAGATGAGTTCCAGGCAGTAACCATACTGGATAATTTGTCTTACCCACTTGTCTGTTGTGATTGAATTCCAGACAGGTAGGAACTGTGAGAGACGTCCCCCAACAGGAGTGGGATGATCGGGGGGGAAGTGCAGGGAAGTCACTGTTTGGTGGTAGGGGAGGTGCGGTTATTGTTGCCGTGACCTCTTTCCTTACCATTGTTGCCTCTGTAGCCTCCGCGAAAGCATCCTTTGGAGGACGTTTGAGTGGGGCTCTTATAGGACGAAGAGGGATGTTCTGAGCCAATAGTTTTGGAGCCGGCTCTGTAGAAGGAGCGGCGAAAAGAGCCTCTAGGGGAAGGGAATTGTAAGGCCCCCATAGACTTAGCAGTTTCCGTATCTTTTTTCATTTTTTCTAAAGATGTGTCAACTGAGGGCCCGAAAAGATGCTCTTGATCAAAGGGCTGATTTAGAATAGCAGATTGCACCTCCTGTTTGAATCCGGAGACCCGGAGCCAAGCGTGCCAGCGCAACAAAACGCTAGTGTTAATAGCGTGAGATGCGGTATCAGCCGCGTCGAGCGCTCATTTAATTGAGGTGTTTGTGATCAATTTCCCCTCTTGGATAAGGTCGTTGGCCTTTTGTTTGTACTGGTCAGGAAGGTGTTGCATGAGCTTTTCAAGCTCGTCATAGTGAGCCCTGTCGTACCTGGCCAATAAAGTTTGGGCATTGGCAATCCGCCAATGATTTGCAGCCTGTGACACAATACGTTTACCAGATGCGTCTATTAATTTGGACTCCTTATCAGGAGGGGGGGTGTCGCCTGTACTCTGAGTTTGCCCTCTTGCGTGCGTTAGACACCACAAGAGAATCCAAAGGGACCTGACCTTTAATGTAAATTGGGTCATTGGGAGCTGCCTTATACTTTTTATCTATCCTGGTGTTGAGAATTCTGGCTCTGATAGGGGTCTTAAAAACTTCTGGGGCATGTTTGAGCATGCCTTTTAACATTGGCAGGGTGTGTGGACTTTTGCGAGGGTGCAAAGGTTTCAAGTAAAAAATCTTCCTCTAAGGGATCAGAATGTAATTGTACCCCGTGGTATTGGGCAGCCCTATTGATTAGTTGCGCAAACCCAATGTTGTCATCTGGTGGTGATGGCCTAGATGGATAGAGGTCCGGGTCAATATGTAGGTCGGGATCTGTGTTGTAGTCATCCCAAGGGTCTACATCGTGTGGGATGGTATGTGCATCATCATCCCCATGTGGATCTATATTCTCACCCCTATCGGTATGATCATCCTCAGTATCTGATGTTTGATGTGAAAAAATAGGTGGTGGGGAGTGTGGTGGAGAAATCAGAAGATTTGGATCAACTGGAGAAGGAGGTGGGGAGGTGTTAGTACTCATCTCCTTTCGTTTCAAGGGTATTTCAGATTTGTCTGAAGTGTCCAGTTTCCTCTTTTTTGGAGGCTTGGTGACGACTTTGCCAGTCTGTGGGTCGATAAAAAGAGTTTTTTGTTTTGGATCCGAAAAATCAGGTACAGGCTGTGTGGGTAAAATGTCTTTTTTCGGTGCCGAAGATTTTGGGTCAAAATGTTCTTTGGACCGAGTCTCTGATGCTTTCTGTGGGGTCTTGGACTCCTTAGATTTTTGTGGCGCCGAGACTTTTTTCGGCTCCGATGATTTTTTGGATTCCGAAGCAGGTTTCGGCTCCGAAGATTTTTTCGGTTCCGAATGTTTGTCTTTGGCCTGTTTCGACGCCGAGGGCTTCGGTGTCGAGGTCATTTTTGGCGTCGACGAAGAAGTGGCACGTCTTTGGTCTGGTGCTTTGGTGCCAAAGGTGACCGGAATGGGGTTGGCTCGAGCCCGAAGGCTTATCTTTAGGTTTAATAGCCGGGGCCTGAGGGCGGGGCGTCTGAGACATGATGCCGGTGTCGACCTGAGCTCGAGGGTGTTACCGGAGCCTTATGTTTGGATTTTGGGAGGAGGGTTTCGGTACTCACGGACCCCTGAGCCGGGGTGAATGTCTCCTCTTCGACGTCGGAGTAGTCAGCCTCGGAGATGGAGAGGTCTTCTTCATCACCTTGTTGTTCCGGCTGGACATTGGGATCTACTCCGAAGATGTCCGGAATCGAGCTGCTTCCGCGAGACATTTCGTGACGTCGAGCCCGACAATCACGGATGGTTTTCTTCGACCTGAACGATGCACAGGCCTTGCAGTTTTTGTCGTCGTGCTCCGGGGAGAGGCAGAGATTACAAACCTCGTGCAAGTCCGTGTGTGGGAATTTAGCACCACACCCGGGGCATTTTTTGAAAAGAGTCCTTTCCTTTGACTGCAGGCGTGGTCGGCGCGGATAGGCCCAACGGCCCGCGTCGAAGATCGAGGAGTTTGTTTTAAAGTTGCGCGTCGAAAGGGAAACGCGATCGAGACAATACCGTCGAGTGGAGAGGGATTGCGCGTCGAAGGGAGATTCGAAACCGATATCGACCCGTAGCGCAGCAAATCACATCCGAACCCGATGGCGGAAAAAAACAATCTGGAGATGGAGTCGATGCCCATGCGCACTATCGTCCTAAGGAGGAGTCACCTACCTCGTGACTACAAAAGACTTCTTCCAAGACAAAAACAAAGTGCAAACATCCGAGCCCAACACCAGATGGCAATCTATGCACAAGTATACGATCTACAGCTCATATGCCTCGAACACACTGTTTTCCAAAGTGTTAGGCTGCTCTGCAGAAACCATTTGTCTAACCTTTGAGGTTGGCCGAAGATCCAGAAATGCCAGCGTCCCTGTGTAAAAGGTCATGTTTCTACTGCCTCTGAGGGAGGTGGGGCCAATGCATCAGTAGTTTCTGAGACCTGAACGCAGGCTCTAATCTGGCAGGCTAGGTTGATAACAGATTGGACACGTTGCACATGACTTTTTAATTATGATGCTTTTATTTTAACCGCCAGGCTCTACAAGGTTCATGAGGGCAGCTGATGTCCTCCATGCAGAATACATCAGCTCTCACCACCAGAACTCAATTGTTATACAAAAAAAACACACTAAAAAAGTGCACTTCATCCTAAGGCAGCTTTAGGTACTGACAGAAAGGTGCCTAAATGGGACTTTGGATTTTGCTTTTTTTGGGATGATGATGTCACATACAACCAAGAACAGTACCCAGAGTAAGCTTGAAAAGCATCTTAGACAAGTACATGATGTAGGCCGTTTTGGCACACAGTTAAGCTGTGGGTATGATGCACAACCATGTGGTTAGGCTATGACTGCCCTCCCACGGTCGCCCCAGAGTCAAAAGTGCTCAATGACGAAAAGTTCTCTTTCCGAGTTAGAAAGATCTGTCATAAGGCAGGGTTTCCTAATAACTTAAAAAGATTGACTCAGCTTTTGCATTTTCATAACCAGTCCTGGAACCTCTGAAGAGTGTAGGTTGTGGAGATGTGACCTCTGAGTTGAATAGTTCTTCAGAGTCATGGCTAAACATTAGTCACACCCAGAATGTGCATGTGGGTCAGTTATGATATCTGCAATCAGCAGGTGTAACAATCATTCAATATGGGGAACTGCAGTGTAAGTGGGGATGCAGTAACGCATGGGGAACTAATAGGGCAAGATGAACTGCTGGCTGAAAAAAAACTGATTCCATGTGGTAAAGCAAGAGGGGTCACCTCAATTGAAACACCTTGGGTGAGTTGTGGGAGGAGCGTGCACGGTCTGTAGGCCTGAAACCCACTTTCATTTTAAAATGGACACTAAGTACACTCTCTACATCAAATTTGTCACGAAGATCAAATCCGTCCAACATTTACAGACTAACCAGTGACTAAGTACATAAGTGCCATTTCAGTTCCTAGTATGCGCATTTATATCATGTGGAGATCCTGAAAATCTACAGTGGAGCTTACGTGAACGTACCTGCTATGCGTACTAGCGAGTCCATCCCATTAGACAGAAGGAAGAGAGCTGTGACACTGAAGCAAAACTTTAAACATGGATAACACACTAAGCTTCAGTAGAGTGCTCCCAAAACTATAAACCTAATATATAATGGAGAAGTGAGAGCATGCTTTGAATTATAACCCTTACATCAGCAGCAATGTCATGGTCCGATTAACTGGTAGTCTTACACTATACAAGGCAGTAAAATAGTCTGGATGAAACCATGCATTGCCTAGGACGCAGGGAGGTAGGGAAGAAGGAAAGATATGAAAGGAGACAGTTCATAAAGCGTTGACTGCTGACACAGGCAGGATTTTATGAAGAGGGAAGGCTGGGAAGAAGTGGAGGGTGCAGGATGCATGTACTAGCTGGCTAGTGAATTACTGAGAAACATGCAGAAGAATTTTAGGCAATGCTGAGGAAAAAACAGACCAGCTGTAAAAAGCAAAGGGGATGAGAAAGGAGCTCATGGGATGGGGATTTAAGGATAGTGGTAGTGAACTGGAAACTTAGAGAGGGTAAGGCAGAATGAGTGGTAATAGTAATGAGATTCCCCTGAATGCGCAATGCCATGAGAATGAAGGCAAATAAAGAGTTTGTTGGAGGGAGAAAAAATATGTAGGCCACACTATGCCTCATGAGGGCTCAGATGGACAGAGCTAGAGGTGGATAATGTCAAATGCAGATAGGTTTCAGGAGGGAGCAAGAAGCAGGTTTGAGGTGCTAGAGCCGGTGAAGCATGAAATTGAGCAAGGAGTTGTGGCTACAGTCAAGGTTGCAGGATGAGATAATGGTTCATAACACAGGATTGATGAGCATGGCAAAGGAAGGAAAGATCTGAGCAGGCTTTAGATAAAGTATCAATCATACAATACCTCACACAAATCCTGAGACAATGCCGCAGCAGA
This sequence comes from Calotriton arnoldi, assembly GCA_963921515.1. Lineage (NCBI taxonomy): Eukaryota > Metazoa > Chordata > Amphibia > Caudata > Salamandridae > Calotriton > Calotriton arnoldi. The sequence goes on along the minus strand of CAWUFW010009735.1, from coordinate 646,809 downwards.
GAGAAGCAAAACACATAAGTCAGCCATTCAACTGGAGATGCCAGAGACCAGAGAGTAAGAAATGGGATGATATAGCAGAGTGTACAAGGCTGAGCTTCGGGCCTTGAGGAACCATTAATAGTACATGGGTCTACCCGTGAACCTAGTTTAAATACGGGATATTTGTTCAAAGAATCCAGGGCCTGGCAAGTAACTGAGAATGGCAAAGCCAGACATGGAGGTGGCAGGTACAACATCACTCTAGGTACTGAAAACTACAGAAACTGGCAAACCAGGGAAAGGGCTGTGCCTTTCACTTCCTTACAGGAGACCTGGAAACACCAGTTTGACTTTTGAAGCATTTAAAACATACAGTAAATGCGAGTAGACAGCATGTGTCAAACACCACTTGCTCCACCAGCCTGTCCAGTAACCAGCCCTATGCACTGTGTAGGTCAAAGTATTTTTTCAATAAAGTAATTGATTAGAATAGCAACACTTCTGCAGGAAAGCAGCTTCATGTTATGTCTTCCTTCCTCTTACCTTGCATATTTTAGTCCTTTTCGTTCCTTTGATATGTCTTCTAGACCATCTTCCTTAAATTGCACCTAAGCTGTTCAGTCATCGTGCCCTTCCCCAGACTTTATTCATACCCTAGAGGCATTTAAATGGCTCAATCATATATACCATCATTATGCTTTTCTTCAGACTATACATATTTAATGTAATGTATCTTTCTATTACAGGCCTTATATAATATTGGGAGCTCTGCTCCGGAACCGGTCAAACCTATCTTAATTTCTGTGAACAAGGGCCCTGTAGAACTAATTAGAATGTGAAAGATCTGATTTACATAACAGTTACACAACCCCTTTCTATCTATTTGATTGATTATTTTTTCTGTCAACACCCCCTTATGATTCTCAAGCATCCCACGGTTTAACCCATGTGTCCCATATCCACACTTGCAAGTACCAGCCCAACTCTTCCTTCCAAAACGGACGTATGGTGACTTTCTTCCATTTGTACATCCGTTAGTGGGTGTACAGCCACGTGTTAGCTGGGACTGATTACAAAACTATTTCAACATTCTGACTTTTACCTATTCTTTCTACATGTCTCAATACTCCCTTTAGTCTCGCAATTCAATTCTTGCCCTTATTCATAGGACAAATATACTTAAAATACCAATTTTATTTCAATGCTCGGCCCTCATTTTCAGACATATCTGCTTTAACAGTGTTTGACTTTGCTTAAGTGGTGAATTTTGAAACGCTATATTAGTTTATTTAACCATCATTCTATAATACAAAAAAAGCGGTCTAAAAAAATCTTTATACAAATGTTTGTTACTGCTGTGCCTTTCTGACCCCAACAGCAAAATAAATTAAAAAATGAATAAATAATGAAAACAGTGGGAAGACAACCCCTAGGAGTGAACCCACCCCTTGAGGGCAGCCGTCAACAGAAGAAGTCAAGTTTCATACACACTGCAGACTGGCAGCTAAGAAGGAAAATGCTACTTACCCAGTATGCATCTGTTCTTGCCATGTAGAGCTGTAGATTCATATGTGTTAGCATAGATCGCCATCTGGTGTTGGGCTCGGATGTTTGCACTTTGTTTTTCTTCGAAGAAGTGTTTGTAGTCACGAGGTAGGCGACTCCTCCTTACGATGATAGTGCGCATGGGCATCGACTCCATCCCCAGATTGTTTTCGCCATAAAGGGTGATGATGGAGTTCGTAAGAATAGAAAGAGATGTCCATGTGTGTTGTATCTAAGTAAGATAATACTGCAGCAGATAAAGGTACCCGGGGAGGCGGGTGGGTGCATATGAATCTACAGCTCTACATGCCAAGAACAGATGCATACTGGGTAAGTAGCATTTTCCGTTCGAGGCATATGAGCTGTAGATCATATGCATTAGCATAGACTTTACAGCAGTTATTTTCCCTGCGGTGGCTGACCTGTATCTGCTGCAGTAGTTTGAAAAAGTGTTCTTAAGACAGCCTGGCCCACACTAGCTTGTTGTTTTGCATGCACATCTACACAGTAGTGTTTTGTGAAGGAGTGAGGTGTAGACCAAGTTGCAGCCTTACAGATGTCATCTAAGGGTATATTCCCTAAGAATGCCATAGAAGCCCCTAGTTTGCGTGTGGAATGCGCTCTAGGGGGAATAGTTAATGTGCGTTTGTTTGGCTTTAATGTAGCATATTTGGATGCATTTAACTATCCATCGTGCAATACCAGTTTTTGAAATGGGATTGCCTTTATGCGGTGGTGAAAAAGCAACAAAGAGTTGTTTGGTTTTCCTAAAAGATTTAGTTCTTTCAATGTAATAGAGTATTGCTCTTTTGACATCTAGTGTGTGAAGTGCACGTTCTGCCACTGAATCTGGTTGAGGGAAAAACACTGGTAGTTCAACAGACTGATTGAGGTGAAAGGCAGAAACAACTTTAGGTAAAAAGTTTGGATTAGTCCTAAGAACCACTTTGTTAAGGTGAATTTGTAAAAAAGGTTCTTGTATGGTTAGTGTCTGGAGCTCACCAACTCTTCTAAGAGATGTGATGGCTATAAGGAAGGCTACCTTCCAAGTGAGGAACTGTAGCTCAGATTTGTGCATAGGTTCAAACGGTGGACCCATGAGTCTTGTAAGGACAATATTAAGGTTCCAAACTGGAGAGGGATGATTCTTTTGAGTCCTTCCATGAACGCTTTGATAGCGGGCACTCAAAACAAAGACAAGTGTTGTATGTTTTGTAGATAAGCAGTAATTGCAGCGAGATGCAATCGTATAGATGTGTATGCTAAGTTACAGGGTTGTAGGTGTAAAAGATAGCAAATTATGTTTTGAATGGAAGCATCCAGTGGATTGATTTGATTGTTTGTACAGTAAATTACAAATCGTTTCCACTTTGCTGCGTAGCATGCTCTTGTGGTAGGACGTCTAGCTTCTTTAATGACGTTCATACAGTCTGGCGGAAGATTGAGGTAGCCAAACCTCTAAGATTTCAGGTGCCAGATCGCAAGATTGAGTTGATTGGGATCTGGATGTCTTATCTCTCCATGGTTCTGAGTGAGAAGCTTGGGTGAGAGGTGTAGTTTTTGATGAGGAACTACAGATAGTTCTAACAGGGTTGTGAACCACGGTTGTCGAGCCCATGTGGGAGCAACCAGGATCATTTTGAGTGAATGCTGTTGGAGCTTCCGAACCACTAATGGAATGAGCGGGAGAGGCGGAAAAGCGTAAGCAAATGTTTCTGACCAGTTCATCCATAGCGCATTGCCTTTGGACAATGGGTGTGGATACATGGACGCGAAGTTTGGGCATTTTGCGTTCTGGTGTGTGGCGAACAGATCTATTTCTGGGTAGCCCCACATTTGAAAGAATGGAAGGAGAACTTGAGGATGTAACTCCTATTTGTGGATCTGTTGTCGCTGACGACTGAGCAGATCTGCAATCTGATTGTGTATTCCTGGAAGGTGTTCCGCAAGGAGATATATCTTTTGAGGAATGTCCCATTTCCATATGCTTTGAGCTAGCCGCGAGAGCTGTAGGGAGTGTGTACCTCCTTGCTTTTGTATATAGTACATTGCTGTCATGTTGTCTGTACGGACTAGGACAGCTTTGTGTAGTAGATGGGCTTGAAAGACTTAATGCTAGAAAAATTGCCAGAAGTTCCAGGTGGTTTATATGGAACTGTTTTTGTTGTGGAGTCCACAGGCCCTGAATGGTATGAGTTTGTAGATGAGCTCCCCAGCCGGTGAGCGATGCGTCTTCTGTGAGCACTATTTGTGGAACCGGGTCGAGGAATGGTCGCCCTTTGGAAAGGTTTTGTGTGTTTCACCAGTGCAGAGAGCGATGGGTGCGGCTGTCTACCAACACCAGATCTGTCAATTGGCCTTGAGCCTGGTTCCACTGACGTGCCAAGCATTCCTGCAGAGGACACATTTGAAATCTTGCATAAGGAACGATTAGAATGCAAGAGGCCATCATTCCAATTAATTGCATGAACACTCGAGCTGGTAGTGAGTGTTGGGGTTGAAATTGTGATATTAGAGCTTGTATGTTGCGTATCTTGACTGGGTTGGGGTATGCTGGAGCTTTGCAAGTGTCTATTGTAGCTCCTAGATATATTTGTGTGTTGGACGGTTGGAGGTGGGTTTTGATGAGGTTTACTGTGAATCCCAAGCGGTGAATGTAAGAAAGTGGCTCTGTATATACTGCACCAAAGTAAGGTTCAGTGTGCACAGAGTCCACAGTCCCCAGAGGTTTGGCAGAGGCTAAAGTTAGATATAACCTTACTCTCTAAAGTGGTAGCTTGGTCGAGCAGTAAGGCAGTATCAGAGGACAGTGTAAAGCATTTGTTGTACACACTCAGTCAGCAAATGAAGCCACACACTCAAGAACTGAACTCTAGGCCAATGGTTTGTATATAAAAATATAGTTGTTTTATTTTAGAACCAACAATGGGTGTCAAAATATACTTTCTCAGAATGAGATGCTTTAGTTAACTACTGTTCAATTGGCAATAGACTTTTGAATGCAATCGTTACAGTTGTTGCAATATGCAACACAATTTTAAACACAATTATACATTGAGCTCAATGGAAATTTCTGGTTAAATGCAATAGATTACTTTTTGGATTACTTTTTCTAACCACGGGACTGGATCTTGGATTCAGTCCCGGGACACTTCCTGTAAACAGGTGAGAAAAAGCGTTTTGGTTATGGTAGTGATTTTTGAGGAATATTACTGTATTTCAAAAGTTGACACTTAGAAACTTTTCTGGGTAAAATTACCAATGTTATCCTAGGGAAGGAATTACAGTTTGCAAGCAAAGTATGTTTACGTTACTTTTGTAATCCAGTGCTGGACTCCTAGGTTCAGCACTGGGACATTTACTTAAAACAGGTAAGTAATTACGTTTTTGTAGTTTGTACGATTTTTAAAGAATATTTGTATGATTCAGAAATCGACACTTAGAAACTTTTTCAACAAAAAGCAGGCAATGATATCCTATGAGAGGAATTTCCAGTTACTGGTAAGTACGGTAAAAATTACTTTTCATGGTCGGTACTGGACTAAAAGATGCAGTACTGAGGTCTCTCCTGATAGTAGGTGAGTAATTCGGAATTCGTTACTGTTGTGATTTTTAAGCAATATTTTGGTATTTCAAAAGTGGACACTTAGAAGAAATTTCACAGAAAACCAGTCAATGGATCCCTATGTAAGAAAATTCAATTCGCCGGTAAGTTACTTTTAACGTTACTTTTGTAATCCAGTGCTGGACTCCTAGGTTCAGCCCTGGGACATTTACTTAAAACAGGTAAGTAATTACGTTTTGGTAGTCTGTACGATTTTTAAAGAATATTCTTGTTTTCAAAAGTCGACACTTAGAAACTTTTGGAAGAAAAAGTGTCCATGTTATCCTATGAGGAAAAATGAGTTATCGGTCTCGAGGTAAGTAATCGGTCTTTTGAGTTAGGGTTCTGGGGTTAGACTCAGGGGTCTCCCAGGGTCAGTGATGCACTGTTGTTGCACCCTCAGCGGCACTAGGGCGGCCGGGTGCAGAGTGTTGAGGCCCAATGTTATCCTATGGAGGATAGGGGACTCCGGTTGGTGGCGGCTGGCAAGCAGGCCACGGGGTTGTGGGAGCAAAGCTCCTAGGGTTAAGATCAGGGCACGTTGGGGACCAAGTTAGCACCAAAGAGGCACCCTCAGCGGCACTAGGGCGGCCGGGTGCAGAGTGCTGTTTTGAGGTCGGGTGCCCTGTTGATTTCAATGGAAATTTTCGGTTTTGGTTTTCAGCTGCAGGCTCGGTCCAGGAAGACTTCCAGGAGGAACCAACAGCTGGGCAGGTAAGTTGGAGGGCTCGGGGACGTAGGTGCACCTCGGGTTCCTTTCTCCAGGGCGCAGGGCGTCTGGATGCAGGGGTGTCTTTTGAGGTCGGATTTCACCTTACCGGGCCACTCGCGGTTGGGGGTTCTCCGTGCAGAGGCTGCAGGCGACGTCGGGGAGTCCTGGAGGGGTCAACCCACGGTGGACTCGGACTCTGGAGAGCTGGGGGACCTCGCTGGGACCGGTGGGCCACTTGAACTCGGGCTGTAGGCGACGGGTGCAGTGGTGGTTCCAGGCGTCGGGTTTCTTTCTCCTCAGCAGGCTCGGAGTCTTTGTTTGGTGTTTCTTTTGAACAGAGCTGCTGTTCACAGGAGATCCGGTCTTTGTTGAAGGCAGTCAGTCCTCCCTGGGGTTCTGGAGGTCGCTGGCTGCAGGACAAGACTATTTTTGGCGCAGGATCTCTGGAAACTGCAGACGGGCCGGTAGGGCTGGGGCCAAGTCAGTTGTTCTCTGCAGTCTCCTCTGCTGGGCGTCTTCTTTCGTCCTTTTTCTTCTTAGGTTGTGGGAATCTAAGGAAGGAAGGTTCAGGGTGCCCCTAAATACTAGATTTAGGGGCGTTACAGATAGGTAAAGGGCAGGGACCAATGGGTCCCTGCCCTGGGAGTGGGTACACCCCTATCCTGCCACTCTCCTGTGGGAGGGGGCAGGAGCCTAGTCCTGATTGGGCAGGGCTCCCCATCTTCAAGATGGCGAGAGCCCGGAGATGTGCTTCACCTCGCCTCCCCCACCTGAGGGGTGGGGTTGGCAGAGGGTGGCACACCCCCTTTCCTCCCTTGGTGTTTCCCTCCAGTCTTCCCACCAGGATGGGGGAGGAACCGGTGGGGACCAGTTGCTGAGTACAGCAAGTGGTCTGGGGAAGCTCACAAGGCGGAATGCCTTTGAAGCTTCCCCTGCCCATCCTGGGGAGGGGGCCTAGCACCTCACCCAGGACGTGCATTGTTGCAGGCCCGGGAGAGCGGATGGCTCTCTACCCAGGGGTCCAGCAACATGTCTGCTGTGTGGCAGCCTAGGCAGCCCCTCAGACAAGACGTGGATTGTAGGTTAGGTTCAGGGGGTAACTCTAAGTTGCCCTCTGACGTGCATTTACAGTAAATCCCACACTGGCATCAGTGTGGGTTTACTGTGCTGAGGAGTTTGATACCAAACTTCTCAGTCTTCAGTGCAGCCATCATGGTGCTGTGGAGTACGTGCTGACGACCTCCCAGCACCATATACTCGGAATGGCAGACCTGCACTTACAGTGCCCAGGAATGGGCCTGGGTACTGTAGGGGCACAGGGCTCATGCACCTGTGCCCTCACCACTGGCATAGGGCACCCAGCTAGAGGGGTGACTGAGGTATGCCAGGGCAGTGTGTTTGTGGGCATGGCACACAGGGATGTGTGCCATGTCGACTCTCTGTTTTGTTCTGCACCAAGACACTCAGCCTGCAAGGGCAGTGTGTGTGTGTCAGGGTACAGGGCCTCTAAGGGTGGCACAATAAGTGCTGCAGCCCTTAGGGGTCTTCTCTGGTCACAGTGCCCTGGGTACCTAGGGTACCATTTACCAGGGGCTTACCTGTGGCCAGAGATGCCAATTGGGTTTAGGCTGAGTACAGTTTTTAGGGAAGGAACACAGGCCCTGGGTACCTGATTGGCAGGGATCCAGGGCACACCAAGGAAAAGTGCATCAGTTATCAGGCAAAAAGTGGGGGGGTTACTGCAACAGAAACCCACTTTCCTACAGTGAAGCAACTGAATTGTTTTGTGGGTGTGCTGAACACAGCTTTGTTGTGATTTGGCTTTTATGAGCCAATCGTCCAGATAAGGAAACACGTGAATGTGTTGTCTTCTTAAGTGAGCTGCAACTACTGCTAGACACTTGGTGAAAACTCTGGGTGCTGTGGTTACCCCGAACGGGAGGACTTTGAACTGGTAGTGTTGACCGTCCACCACGAACCTGAGATATTTCCTGTGAGCCGGGTGAATGGGAAAGTAAGCGTCCTTTAAATCCAAAGTGGAAAGAAAGTCGCCTTGCTGAATCAATGGGAGCACCTGTTGGAGGGTGACCATGTGGAAATGATCGGATTGAATGTAGAGATTTAGCTGTCTGAGGTCTAGTATTGGTCTGAAAGAGCCGTCCTTTTTTGGGAGGAGAAAATAGAGTGAGTAAACCCCTGTGCCTGATGAGCTAAGGGGACTGGTTCTATTGCATGTTTTTGTAACATGGAGAGAACTTCTTGTTTTAAGAGGGTGAGATGTTCTGAGGACATTGCACGATGTTTGGGAGGAATGTTTGGTGGAGTGGAGGTAAGTTCCAGGCAATAACCATATTGGATAATTTGTCTTACCCACTTGTCTGTTGTGATAGAATTCCAGACAGGTAGGAACTGTGAGAGACGTCCTCGGACAGGAGTGGAATCATCGGGGGTAGTGGGGGGGAAGTCACTGTTTAGTGGTAGGGGAAGTGCGGGTGGAGTTACCTCTGCCTCTTCCCCTATTGTTATTCCCTCTGTATCCTCCCCGAAAATACCCTCTGGATGAGGATTGATTGGGGCTTTTATAAGACGTGGAGGTGTTTTCTGATGCAGTTGTTTTTGAGCCACCCCTGTAAAAGGAGCGACGAAAAGAACCTTTATTAGAAGGTAGCTGTAATGCTCCCATGGATTTAGCAGTTTTGGTGTCTTTTCATTTTCTCTAATGAAGAATCAATTGTGGGACCAAAAAGATGTTCCTGATCAAATGGCTGATTAAGTAGTGCTGACTGTACTTCTTGTTTGAATCCTGAGATCCGAAGCCAAGCGTGTCTGCGTAGCAAGATGCTGGTGTTAATGGCACGCGAGGCTGTATCAGCTGCATCGAGGGCACATTTGATGGAAGTGTTTGTAATGAGCTTACCCTCTTGTATGAGGTTGTGAGCTTTAGCTTTGTATTGGTCTGGTAAGTGTTGCATCACTTTTTCTAGCTCGTCATAGTGAGCTCTATCATAACGCGCCAGAAGAGCTTGTGCATTGGCAATACGCCAATGATTGGCAGCTTGAGATGCGATTCTCTTGCCTGATGCATCTATAAGTTTTGACTCCTTGTCAGGAGGAGGGGCGTCACCTGTTGCCTGAGAATTTACCCTTTTCCGTGCATTTGAAACAACAAGAGAATCTAAAGGTACCTGACCCCCTGATGTAAATTGGGTCTGTAGGAGCAGCTTTATATTTTTTGGCAAAGTATTTGTGGTTTTTTGGGAGGGAGTGAAAGTTTCTACTAAAAAATCCTTGTCCAAGGGATCAGTATGCAATTACACCCCATGGTATTGAGCAGCTCTATTAATGAGCTGTGCGAATCCAATATGGTCATCGGGTGGTGATGGTCTGGAGGGATATAGATCGGGGTCATTAGTATGATCCAGGTCTTTATCATAGTCATCCCAGGGGTCTGAGTCCTCAGGAATGTCCTGATTATCATCACCATCCCCATCCCCGTCTCCATCCCCGTCCCCATCATTATCATCCTGTGGCCCAGGTAAAAATTGTGGCGGTGGTGAGTTTGCTGGTGAAATTAGTAGATTTGGGTTAAAAGATGGAGGAGAGGGAGGTATGTAAGGGGGAGAGGGGTTAGTACCCATGTCTTTTTTCTTAAGAGGTATGCGGTAGTCTTCAGGGAGGTCCAGCTTCCGTTTTTTAGGAAGTGTTGCTCGAAGTTTTCCAGTGTCTGGGTCAATATGCAATCGTTTTTGTTTTTGATCCAAAGATTCTTGTTGAGAAATATCTTTGGATTGAGTCTGTTTATGTTCGGAAGGTTTATGAGGGCTTCCGTGCTTTTTAGGTTCGGTGCGGGATGTTTTGGCTCTGAAGGCTTGCCTTTTCCCTGTTTCGGATCCGAAGGCTTTTCTTTAACTGGTTTCGGCTCCGAAGCATTCGGTTTAGCCGGTGTCGGTTCCGAAGCTTTTGATTTTGGTGGGATCGGCTCCGAACTTTTCTGTTTCTGGGAATCTTTCGGTGCCGAAGAGGTCTTCGGTGCCGACAGCGCAGCGTCATGCTTAGTCTTGTGTTTCGGTGCCGAAGACGTGGGTTCGGCACCTGCATGGGGTCAGCTCGATCCCGAGCCGGGAGACTTGTCCTTATGTTTCATAGCCGTGCTCGAAGGCGGGGCGTCTGAAATGGTATCACGGCGTCAACCTGAGCCCGAAGGCGAAGGTGTAACCGGAGTCTTTGGTGTTTTTGTGGGTAGTTGGGGCTCGTTACTCACAGTTCTTTGAGCCGGAGTGATGTTCGAGTCCTCTTCCATGTCGGAGTCGTCGGCTTCAGACACGGAAATGTCTTCTTCTTCGGCGCCGGGTTGGGATTCCGACTCTTCTCCGAAGATATCTGGCACCAGACTAGTGCCGCGTCTCATCTCGTGACGTCGAGCCCGACGGTCACGAATGGTTTTCTTGGATCGGAATGATCGAGAGGCCTCGCAGCAGGTTTCTTCGTGCTCCAGGGAGAGGTTACAGACCTTGTGCAAGTCCGTGTGTGGGAACTTAGCACCTCACCCGGGGCATTTCTTAAATGGAGTCCGTTCCATGGACTGCTGGCGTGGTCGGCGCGGGTAGGCCTCACGGCCCGCGTCGAGTCGTCGATCTAGGTGGTTGGATTTTACGATGCGTGTCGAAAGGGAAACCGCGATCGAAAACAATACCGTCGAGTAGTAAGGATTGCACGTCGAAGGGGTTCGAAGACTATCCCGAACCGGAGCGGCGCAATACACATCTGAACCCGATGGCGGAAAAAAACAATCTGGGGATGGAGTCGATGCCCATGCGCACTATCATCGTAAGGAGGAGTCACCTACCTCGTGACTACAAACACTTCTTCGAAGAAAAACAAAGCGCAAATATCCGAGCCCAACACCAGATGGCGATCTATGCTAACGCATATGATCTACAGCTCATATGACTCGAACATTTAGCTTACTGGAAAACAACTTTTACTTTCCAGTGCCCACCAGTATGGCAGAACGGCTCTCTTGGAGCATGGACAAATTACACTGCTCACTTTTTCGGGGGCTACTCTTTTCATCTCTATGTGAGTGCATGTGTTTTCCAGCTGTATCCCTAGTGTGCTTCTCTTCCCCTCTCCACGCTGCTTTCTCGTCCATGTGCTTCAGCTCCACCACCTTCTGTGCTGAGCTTGACCTCGTGTGCCCCCCCACCCGTGCTTTCTCGTGCTTCTGCCCCCTCCCAGCTCCAAATGCTCTCAATAATTTGCACTTCTCTCCCACCCTTGATGCTCCAAGTTGGTCTTCTCACACCCATTTGCTCTTCCGAACCTTCCATGTTGCTACGCCCACCTGCGTCCAGCATGTTGTTTCCAGACCTCTGTGTTGCTTCAGACTCTCCTGTGCTGCATTCAACTCAATCCGCGTGTGTTATTTTCCCCACTCACTTTCCCCTGTATTGCTTCCCAACCCACTTTCCAAGAACAAAAATACAGAGCCCTGCTTTACAACATTACCCAAAGAACCAACATTTTTATGTTTTTTTTCTTCTTCTTTTTGATCAGTTGGATCAGCAAATAAAAATAAACATAAAAAGAGCACACATCTGAATGCATCATTTACCACATCAATGATCACTAAATTGCAAGTGCACTCTCAACCAGGATCTTATAGGCTCTTCTTAATGTATTGCTGCTCTGGATATAGTGTAACTCAGTTTAGAATTACTGATCGGCTTTGGAGTTATTCAGTCTGCACCACTTGAATCCTCATCGGACACTGGCAAACAGGGTATGATCCCTCCAGCTGCCCTGTGCAGCATACAGGAAATGATCTCCCCAGCTGTCCTGTGCATAAACCCATAGCATCAGTTCTTCTGCCCGACACTAGAGTATCTAGGTGGAAAACCAGATGAATGATATATCCAACTCCAACAGCCAATGTGGAAAGCTCAAAAGAGGTATCTAAGAAGATCTCCTAAATGAAGAGAATGCTTCAAAAGGCACCCTTGTGAATTCAGCTTGACAGTGCAAGCATTCTTATTACCACTGTCAGAAAGACTGCAACGCCTCACCGAGAGTTTACTATTTCTTTGGTCATATGTGTCATAACTTCCTGTGCTAAGGCCTTAACCAGATCCTCTCAGCACATTTTACCTTCAGGGTTGTGTCTGAGATAGGAAGAAGTCTTCTCCCTCCCTTCATAAACACAACCCATGGACTTTGCTATCAACAGACATTAAGGTTTGAGAAGGCTTTCAAAGGACCACTTAGACAATGAAACAGCCGTCAATAATAGTCTTTTGCAGGGTGTGGAAAATGGCAGTAGTGTGCATAACATCTGGTCTACAGCTACACATGCTGCAAACTTATTTATTCTCTAGCTGTAATAGTATTTATAAAACCGAGCAATCCTCCAGAAACCAAGAGAGAGAGAGCACTTACACCAAGCTGATGATGAGGAGCACTGTGGATACACTATGGCCTGAACCCCGCTCTGAGGGCATTTCAGAGAGTCGAGAGGATAAGCTGCCTGTAAGGAAAAAAGAAAAGATTATTAAATACTTAAATTCCTCTATGGCAGACTCATTTAAGCTTAATTTCTTTCACAGTTCATTAATTTAGGTGTCTTTCTCTTCTCCCAATCAGCACTGGTACAAGGTTCCCATCCTTGTCCTGTGAACATCTGGGCCACATTTCTGACCAGCTCCACCTTGTTTAGCTCACAGGCCCACACCACTACAGTATACAAGCACAAATCGGGGTCGCGTCCCCCGTATTTGAAGCTGAGGCAAGTGAATCACCTTATTTTGTTCTTTTGCATTGTGCGAACATGCCGTGTTTTGACCTCTTAAGAGTACTATGCATTACAGAAGATGCAAAATGAGGTGGAATAACATAGGTGTTCTATATACCACCAAGAGGATGTTAAATTGTTGTCTCTGGTGGCTAAATGTGTCCTGCAGAGAAATGTCAATGATGGAATGATCATGGAGGCCAACCTTGAAAGATGATCTCCCGTGACAAAGGCCATGAGCTGAATGAATGGGCCTTTCAATGACATCCTTCTCTCACCCAGCCCTTTAAATCTATAGTTGAATTAATGCCCCACTTGCCCCAGAAGAAGATTTTTACACAAAGAAGTCAAGGAGTAACAAAATTGCATTATGCCAACATTCCTCTTTGATTTTCGAGGGCGAGTCTACATTAATAAGACATGGATTTTCCCAAAGCTGGTCATGGTTGTGTTGCGTCAAAGTATTTTTAACATGGAGGACCTTTGCACTTTGTCTGCCTCGTTATAAAAGACTATCTTATTTAAGGACTGCAGATATATTCCAGCTTGCTGATTCCTATGTATACAAGGCCCAGTAAATAATCAGGAGAGGGGGAATAACCTTGGCAATAGGATTTAAACCCAATTCGAAATGGAGTGCCACTAAGGAAACCCAGGGCCAAACACAGGAGTGATTTCAAACAACTGTTCTCAATCTTTTGTAACATCATAACATCAATATAACCCCATAGCTCTGCAGCATAAACTTCTGCTTCTACTGCTTACGGTCTGTTTACATGTATTACTGAACTCAGAGACTGACCTCTAATCTTCTGTTTGCACCTAAATTTGGCAGCAGTAGCATGTTTCAAGGTCGAGGCTGCTTTCGCTTTCTTTGAACAATGATTACAAGATATCAAATCATATGCCTAAATAATCAATCCTGTCCACATGTTCTAACAACTGATTATTAACACTGAAAGATTTTTTCAGAGCAGAGCCTGGATTCACAACCATAACCTTGGTTTTTAGAAGCATTTATCGTCAGCTGCTTCCTTCAAAAATAGTTACTAAAACCGTTAGCTGGTACATGTGGAACTGTGTGAAAAGCATCGTCTGCAAACAACAGTTTTGGAATATTTATGTTGCAGAGTCTTAAGACTGAGGGACTAAAATGGTCAGTGTAATGTTAATCAACTCTGAGACCACATTGAACAAACAAATGTACACGCATGCATGCAGAATAATGTGGCCAGAGTTAAGACTGGCTGCCAGGTGGTCACCAACAGCTCTGCTGGGATTAATAATGGATTGCAGTCTTCCATACTGCATAATATAACCTGTAGTAAGTGTGAGGAGGGCATGGCGCCCAGGAGAACAAACATCAGCATTACACCATCCGATTCCTTTATATGGAACACTCTACAATACTACTGACACTCAACATGTGCTTCACCTAAAAGTTGAAAACTGCCCAGGGTTTCATATTTTTATGCATAATTTATGCAGCACTCTAAGCCTGAAAGAGCATTATTTGGGCTTGTACCGGGTACTCCCTTTGTATCTAGACAAAGTTATGCTTCTCTGACAAACTCAAAGTAGAGCAAAACATATGCATCAGGAGCCGCTTTTACTTGAATCAGGTTGGCTTGGATGTTTGTCAATCTAAAGTTGTAATACTGTGCCTGGATTCTTAAAATGCCTTTGTTACTTTCTGGCTTGGTATATATAGCTTTTGCTGATCCTCTGCTTAAAGAGGATGCCAAAAAATGACAAAAGGCTTTGTCACTTTGCTAGCTTGGCATGGATTGCATCATCCTATGCTTAATTATTCTCTTAGAAAACAGACATTTTGAGATGAGCAGATTTAGAGTGTTCGAGGTGTTGCAGAGTGCTCCATATGAAGATGCTGCTCTCAGCCGAAACATTGAAAACTACCCAGGCTTCTCTGCTCTTTTTTTTGCATATTTTATGCAGCAATCTAAGCCAAAAGGGCACTATTTGGATGCATACATATTTATTTATAAATGTATCATACTGTGTAGTGCTGTGGATAATTATGTACTGCATATTCCTGTCATCTAGCGTTGGGCCAAATATTTGCAACTTGTTTTTCTTCTGAATAGTTCGAGTCACAAGACCTGTTGTAACTCGACACTTGATCCACAGAGCACCAGCACACAGTAGTGTAAGTGAAGTGCAGTGTCGAAGACAGGGTGTGCTGTGCATAGTAAAGCAAGTAAAAGACAATGGAAATAATATCCGTGATCATCGCTGGTGTCCAGGGAGGAGGGTGGATGCATGTGAATCTACAGCACTACACTCTACGAACAAATGGTTACATGGAAAGTAACATTCAGTGTTCATAGCACGTGGGGCTGAAGATGCACATGGTATGCATAGATTATAAAGCCATCCCTCACCAAAGTGCTGGCTAGCAAGCAGATGCAACAGATGTTTGAAACAGTGCAACATGAAGCTTGGCCAACTAAAGGCTGCTCATGTTCTAGAACGTGGAAAGCCGATGTTTGTTCTAGAACATCAACACCATAATGCTAGGTGAATGTATATGCCACTGACCAAGTAACAGCCTTGCATATATCCATTATAGGGGTATTACATAAGGTGGCTTGGGTTGTGCCCTTTTTATGCGTAGGATGGGCTGTAAGGGGCACAGGGAGTGTGTTCTTACCCTTGGCACAGCAAGACTGAATGCACTTAACTATCCATCTGGCAATACCAGCTTTCAAGATGGCACATCCCCTGTGGAGTTTTGTGAAGGCTACAAAAGTGGAATAGATTGTCTAAAAAGCTTATTTCTAACAATGTAGTACACAAGTGCTCTCTTGATATCCAGAGTTTGAAGGGCCTCTTCAGCTACAGACTCTCACTGTGGAAAAAAGACAGGCAACTCAATGGTCTGATTCATGTGGAAAGGTAGAACAACGTTGTGCAGATATTTGGGGTTCATATGAAGAACTACCCTATCTTTGTAAAACTGGCTAAATTGTTCTTGGACTGTAGTAGCTTGGAGCTCATTAATGTGTCTGAGGGGAGTAATTGTGATTAAGAAAGCCACCTTGGATGAGAAGAACTTTAACTGGCATGAGTGTAGGGGTTCAAAAATTGGACCCATGAGTTGCGTGAGAACTACCTAGAGGTTGCAGATAGGAGCTGAAGGTGTCTTTGGGGGTATTAACCTCATTAGACCCTCCATGAAGGCTTTAGTGAATACATTCTAAACAGGGAAGAATGTTGTCTGGTTAGAAGATATGCCATCAATGTGGTTACATGTACCCGAGAAGTTCCCACTTGCATACTTGTTGATGCATCCTGCTGATCAGGCCCACAGTTGTTCTCCAATCCAGGTAAACACGAACAGGTGAATGTTGGCCGTTTACCCAGTTACAAATCCCCTGAGTTAGCGTAGAAAGCTGGGGAGACTGAGTCCTGCCTTGCTTTTGGATGTAGAACATGCTTGTCATGTTGCCTGTCTTTATTAATACTGTATTCCCCTACAAAAGTGGGAGGAATGCTTTCAGTGAAAGTCTGATGGTTTGAATCTCCAGGTAGTTTAAGTGGTGCCCCTAGTGTGAGGGGTCTAGTCGCCTTTGGCAGCCATGTTGCAGAGGTGAGCTCCCTGCCCCATGAGAGAGGCATCTGCTGTTATAGTCACCTGCGCAAGGGGTCTAAAAAAGGGCCCGACGATCAATATTGTTGCTGTTCCACCAAAGCAGGGAGTACTGGGCCTTGGCTATTACCCAGTGCCCTCCCACTTAAGTTAACTGCCTTGAGAGGCATTCTTGTAACATGAACATGTACAACCTGAAGTTTGGTACAATTACTATGTATTACTATGAAGGAGTTTTGGAATGTCATCCTTCTATTCTGATCGGTTTACGCTTTGCCTGCTACCGCATTTAGGTAGGGCTGAAAACGAAGATGCAACTTTTTTCTCATTGATGGTGAAACATAGGCTGTGAAGTAGAGGCACTGCTGTTTAAGAATGTGCTAGTAATTGTCGTTTGCTGCTACTCTTGATCAGCCAATCGGTTAATTATGAAACGTTGTGTATGGCTTTCCGGCTCAGGTGTGTTGCCACCACCGCTAGGCACTTTGTAAATATCTTTGGTACTGTGGCGACTCCGAGAGGTGATACCTTGAACTGATAGTGTATATTAAAGAATGAGTCGTTGCTGCTACTCTTGATCATCCAATCGATTAATTATGAAAAGATGTGTATGGCTTTCTGGCTCAGGTGTGTTGCCACCACAGCTAGGCACTTTGTAAATACCTTTGGTACTGTGGCGACTCTGAGAGGTGATACCTTGAACTGATAGTGTATATTAAAGAATGAGTCTTTCAGATCCAGTACTGATATAAAGTCGTCTTGTAACAGCAGTGGGGTGACGTCTTGTAGAGTGGCAATATGAGAGTGTTTGGAGAGGATAAATCTGTTCAATGGCTGGAGGTCGAGGACCGGCCTAATACCTCGGCCCTTTATGGGAACTAAAAAGAATATACCTCCAAACCTTGTTGTTGCGCAGGACTGGTTCTATTGTGCCACACATTTTCCTCCATAATCAAATGGAAGGTTTGAGAGGTGCTGTTGCACCTCAGGTCCAAATCTTGACATCCTAAACCAGGCATGCCTAAGAAGGAAGATGCTGCTAATACCCCTCAGATTCATATACTGTCGGCATTGCTGATTGTTTCCTCTCAGCAATCAACTCCTGTCCTCTTTTACAAAAGACCTCTGTCAGGTTCTTTTACTTCCTCCTCCTCCTCCCAGTGGTATCAGTCATGCCTGGAGAGGAGGCCCATTGAATAAGAGCTGCGCCAAGCGCTACCCTCTTTACTGCAGCTTCAATCTGCATGCAGACCTTGTCAGGCAGAAGGTGGCCTGTGCAGAAGTCCTTTTACAGGCAGTGTGCACAACTAAAGAATCAGGGACAATATGCAGAGCTTTAATTGATGGTATTGTGCAATCTTATGTTTTATTGCATGGTATGCAGTAGTATTGTCCAGTGGGGACGATGTGGCAGGGTAGTGCTCTCGATCTGGATCGTCCTGGGGATCTACCACAGTCTTCGCAAGGATCATCCCCATCCCGGGACTGCCTGGTTGAGTCAATGACTTGTGTTGTGGATGGGAGTACTGGTGGTGTTGGTTTGAGGAGGATGAGGCATGTGGAGGAAGTGGTGGGAATAGGGCGGGTCTGGTGGCGCAATCCCTTACCCTTTTATGACTTGGTGTGAAAGGGTCGATATCTGGTTCCCCCTCGAAGGCTAGTTGGCAATTTTTGGGGGATCTGGACGAGTCCTTGGGCTGGAGGTTTGCCAAGTATTGTATCTTTGTCTGGGTGGATAAAGAGCTTTTTCTTTGCATCCGGGACTACTGTCTTCAGCATTGAGAGAGGGGTTTTGGTACCGGCTTTGAGGTTCTTTTAGCGTCTATGTCAGATTCAAGTGTGGCTTTTGGAATCCTCAAGCTGATGTGGCGACTGATGCTGAGTGCAGTTTTTCAGTGACTCTGTGCTGCGTGAAAGCCCGGCATCTAAGGATGGGGTTTTGGCAGGCATTGACCCAGCCTCTTGACTCTCTGCTGCCCTGGCTGGAGGAGCAGAAACCAACCAGCTTGACATCAGACTCCTGCAGGAGTGGGTCTCTGCCTCAGTCAATGTGCATTTTAGGGTTCAGGATGACCGCAGAAGATAGGCATGGCTGTCTTCGGCCCAGATGCTGGTGGGTGTTGCACTGCTGGTATGACAACTTTACCCTCCTCCTTCGCATCGGAGCCCTCGGAGAAGATGGCCTCCAGACTTCATTAGTCTCAAGCTTCCAGAATGCCAGAGTCCGGCTTCTTTTTCTTTGGCACCTGGCATGTGTTCAGCAATCCTGCTTCTGCATTTCATGGGAGGCCTACCTTCTTTTCCTCTGGAACTCTTGTGTTCTGGGAGGATACAGAGTTTACAAGCCTTGTGATGGCCGCTCCAGGGATATATTCAGCATTTCACCTTAGGCAGAAGTGGAAGGCAGTGCATTCCATAACGCTGCCCTAGGAGCAAGGAAAAGATGGGAAGTTGCTGGAACCAAGAAGAAGATCTGGTGCATAGTAATGTGTCAACATGGGAGCAGTGTTATGATGGAGGGAAAAAAAACAATCTGCGGTGAAGCCATTGTGCTGATGCACTGTAGACCAAGGTGGAGCCAAAACAGGTCTTGTGACTCGAATTTCTTTGAAGAAAAATAAGTTGCAAATGTCTGGGTCCAACATGAGATGGCAGAAGTATGCTCATCTGTAGAGAGTGAGTGAGTGAGAGTGAGTGAGTGAGAGTGAGTGAGTGAGTGAGAGTGAGTGAGTGAGTGAGAGTGAGTGAGAGTGTGTGTGCGTGTGTGTGTGTGTGTGTGTGTTAACAAATACATACAGGTTTAAAAGGAGGGAAATATGTCCTACCTGATACTCTGAGGTTCCTGCCCCCCTTCTGCTCATCGGGCATTGCAGTGATGGTACTGTGCAAGTCGATGTGTGGGGCTTTCCAGCTCAGGGTGCGCTTCCTGCGTCGGATAGAGGACAGCAAGCCATGCTTCTCCTTCCCACATGCCTCTTCCAGCCAGTGCTTCTCAGCTTTGGACAACTCATTCTCTATGAGAGGTAAGGGAGTGGAGCGAAGACAACGCAAGGGGAGAGGCAAGGGCAAAAGGGACAAGAGAAGGGCAGAGAGAAAGAGGAGAGGACAGTGAGGCAAGGGAAGGACCAGAGAAGGTGAATGTAAATGGTAAGTGATATAAAGGGAGATGAGTGAGGCAGCAAGAGTGATCAGAAAGGCAGGAAAGAGAAATCAAAGAATGGATTTAGAAAACACCAATAGCCCCTTCCTTTGCCACTATTTCCCTTTTGGTAGCTTCCTTCCTACTACCCACATCAGCATGGCTTCATCTTCCCTTTCAGAGCTGTAACTTTTACAACATCAATCACATCCTTCCAAGAGCCAAAGCCATGTTTATTTTAGCTTACCACCCCAACTTCATCATTTCAAACTCCCACAGTCATCCACAATTTTCACTCTGCTAGAATTGTCCACTATTTGTCCGCCTCCAAACTCCCTCACGCAAGAAGCAGAGCAGTTGTCCTACTACTCTTAGCAGAGTTGACGACAGTTTCTAATCGCATTCCCTAAATCCTCACGAATCCCAATCTGTACATGTCACATTGCACCTTAAATTGCTCATCACACTACAGGTATTGGTTCAGCATGTCTGCCATATCTGCGCCCCCCCCCCCTTCCCCGCCCATGTCTTCAGAGACTCTCCAGCTCAATATTTTAGATTGTTTTGCCAATATATTTTCAGGTTTGCTTCCTCAATGGCTTTGTAGATTTGCACTCTGCTCTTTTTCACAGGTCGGTGTTAGGAAAGGATTAGGTTTCTTACCCCGTAAGCATCTGTTCATAGTGTGTTGTGCTGTAGATTCACATCCTCTGCATACTCCTATCATTCAGTATTGGACATAGAGGTTTGCAAGTTGTGTTTCTTCAAAGAAGTCTTTTGAGTCACAAAGTATATAGTAACTCCTCTCTTAGCTGGCATAGGCACAGGCTCCATATTAGATTGTTTTTCACACAGTGCGGGAGAGTAGCATGGAGTGGTGAGCAGACACAATGCAGTGCATATGTGTAGTGTGAAAGGAGCTTAACTAGTAGAGAGAAGAGAACTGTGATCAGAGCCACACACTTCCGGGGAGGAAAACGGGCACGTGAATCTACAGCAATACACACTACTAACAGATCCTTACAGGTTAAGTAACATTTTCTGTCCGTAGCTTGTGTTGGTGTAGATACACATGCTCTACATGGAATGTTATGCAGTGCCCTTCTAGAAACTGTGGCTAGCGTTTGGATGATGCAGATGTCTGAAATAAGGTCTTTAAAACAGTCTGCTAACTATAGCCTGTTTTCTAATGAAGATGTCCGCATGGTAGTGTTTGGTGAATGTGTGTCAGGTTGACCAAGTGGCTGCTTTATGTAGTTCAGCCAGGGGAATGTTTCCCAGGAAGGCCATAGCTGCTGCCTTTCTCAATGTAGAGTGTGCCCTGGGTGTAACAGGGAGGACTCTTTTGGTCTTGTGATAGCAGGTCTCAATGCACTTAATTATACATCTCGCTATACCTGTTTTGGATATGGGTTGAGCCTTGGGAGGTTTTGTGAAGGCTACAAAGAGTTGGTTAGGACCTGTGGAAGGGGTTAGTCCTGTCAATGTAATACATGAGGGTGATTTAACATCTAGTGGGCTCTCTCTGCTACAGAGTCTGGTTAGGGAAGGAAGACTGGGAGTTCAATTGTCTGGATAGCTGGAAAGGGGAACTGCCTTGGGTAGGAACTTAGGTCCTGATTTAGATCTTGGCAGATGGGTTACTCCGTCACTACAGTGGCGGATATCCTGCCCACTGAAATATAAATCCCATAGGATATAATGGGATTTATATTTCGGCGAACAGGATATCGGTCACGTTTGTGAAGGAGTAACCTGTCCACCAAGATTAAAATCAGGCCCTTAGTGTTGGATCTCAGCACTACCCTCTCCTTATGAACCTGAATGAAAGGTTGCTGTAATGTGAGTGCTTGCAAGTCACTAATGTGTCTGAGATACGTTATTACTGCAACAAGAAAAGTACATTTCCAGAAGAGGTACTGGAGAAGGCAAGAGTAGAAGGGTTCAAAAAGGTGTCAAATGAGTCTGGTGAGGACTATGTTGAAATTCCACACTGGGGCAAGAGGAACCTTCGGGGAAATGACCCTTTTGAGAACCTCCAGGAAGGCCTCTACCACTGGTATGCGGAAGTGAGCAGTGTTCCCTAGTTTGCATGACAGCTGCTAAAGCAGTGAAGTGAAGCCGTATGGAAGTATAGGCTATGCCAGACGTCTAGAGATAATGTCAATATCCTGGACTGTAGGTTTTAGGGGTCTAGGTTTTAAGGAATGCAGTAGCAGATGAATCTCTTCCACTTGGCTGTGTAACATGACTGTGTAACTGGTCTGCGGGATTCTTGCAAGATGTCCATGCTTTTTTGATGGAGACACAGGTAACCCAACTCTAGCACCTCAGGTCCCAGATTGCTAGATTGAGTCGCTTGGGGTCTAGATGTCTAATCTGGTCTTGGTTCCTGGTGATAAGATCTGACCTTTTGGGGAGCTTCTCAGAGGGTCTGATCGATATTTTGAGGAGTGCTGAATACTAGGTCACTCTGGCCCAGGTGGGGGCTATGAGGATGAAAGTCTGACATTTGCCTCATTTTCTTCACCACAAATGAATAGAGTAGGAAGGGTGGAAAGCAAAAGTCCCTGACCAGTTCAACTATAGTACATTGCCCAGGGACTACGGGCATGGGTACCTGGATGTGAAACTTTGGCATTTTGTGTTTGAGGGTGGCAAAGAGATCTATTTGAGACCCAGAGCTGGAAGTAGCTGAAGAGGGCTTGTGGATGGAGTTTTAACTCGTGGACTTGTTGGTGCATCCTGCAGAGCAAGTTCACAAGGTCGTTGTCTTCCCTTGGAAGGTACCCCGCCATGAGGTGAAGGTGGGGATGGGGTGCCACCCTGCTTTTGTAGGTATTACATGGTGGCCATG
Organism: Calotriton arnoldi; assembly: GCA_963921515.1. NCBI lineage: Eukaryota > Metazoa > Chordata > Amphibia > Caudata > Salamandridae > Calotriton > Calotriton arnoldi. The sequence continues at coordinate 624,576 of CAWUFW010009735.1, read as the reverse complement.
TTGTCAGTCCTGACAAGTACCACTTTGCCCCAACTGAGTGGAAGGAATGGCTTTGAGGTTGAGATGGATTGCTAGGGGCTCTAAGTAGTTAATGTGGTGCCCTTGTTGATGTGGGGACCACACTCCCTGTAATGTAGTCAGATTGAGATGTGCCCTCCAGCCGGTGAGAGGCGTCCATAGCAATGGTTACTTGCAGGATGGGGTCTAGGAAAGGCCTGCCTGGAAACAGGCTGTTGCCGTTTCACTACTGCAGAGTGATGTATGCTGCCCGTTACCAACACTATATCCTCCATTAGAAACTGTGCTTGTGAACATTGTGAAAAGAGGCACTGTTGTAATGGGTGCATGTGCAGCCGGACTTGGGACACTATGGCAATCCCATCATGCCAAGAAGACGCATAACAGTTCTAACTTTTAATTACCAATTTGGGTGACAAAAAGGCTTTAGTTGCTGAAAAGCCGAAATCCTTGGTGGACTGGGATAGGCTTTACCTGTGACTGTGTTTAGTGTTATCATTGTAGCTGCATGAGTAGGCGGTGGGATTTGAGGCATTGATGGTGAATGTGAGGCTGTGAGATGGCAGGAGTATGCAAAGCATGTGATCTACAGCTCACATGCCTCGAACAGAAGTATTTTCCACAGCTTATGTATATTTGTAAATTGATGCATAGTATTGAGTAGTGTGTGTATAATAAGTGTACTCTTCCTTTTTTAAAAAGAAAAGTACAGACTGGACAATCAATTGAGTGTTACTTCTGCGTACCTGTAAATGGCAATTACTAGCCCACACAACCTCCCTTGAGTAAGCCTTAGTCTGCTCTGCAACGCTACCCTCAGAGTTAAGCGCTACAATGGGGTTCCCAGTGAAGGACAAATGTAGACCCATTATTTGTGCAGGCCTCACAACTAATGTCTCGTTTTCCAACACTCGTATTATAACCTCTACTACATACCCAGGTGGTGGAAGTAGTCCTCAATGCCACTCCAGGTGTTCTTCTCAATTAGGGCCTTCACCAGGTTCCAAGGCTGCTTCCTATAGCGGATCTCAGAAGACACTCTAAGGAAAGCAAATTGACACAATGTCAGAAACCACAGAATCGAGTGGTAAATTCACACCAGTGGGTGAAAATGTCAACACTGGCACTTTCCAGCACTCCACCACACCAGAATCACTAAAGATGCACCAGGGCTGGATGAGACATGATAACTTCACTATCAGTCACGTGGAGATGTGAACACTTCAGTCGGGTACCAAGGAGTGAATGGGGCACAAACCCAATCTCCTGTCTACCCACCTGCATGTGCTGGAGTAGTAGTCAATGATTAAAAAAGTAGAAGGATGATCTTGCACCCACTGGCTAAAAGTTATCCTCCCAGAGAATGCAAGAATATATAGAGCTCAGCGCTGATCAAACATGAGGAGGGCCAAGAAATGATTTCTCATCAAATGTGCATCTTCGCTGAGCTCTTAAAGTTACACCCTTCAATGGGGTCAACCATGCTGATGCTTGTCAAAGATCACGCACTTTAAAGGAAAGCGAACACTGTCGGGCTGTATATCTGATATGGACTGCTTTCGTTTATTTCTTGCTGATATCATACCCAGCTAATCCAGGAAGAAGCCTTATAGACCGTTTAGAGGAGTGGGATGAGGGAAATAGGTGGTAGGATATATATCGGGTGGGTAATGAATAAAATTGTCAGTCTTAGCCTTCTCTGGTAGTTGGAGTCTGGACTAAACCGATGAAATGTTCAGATTGTCTTTGGTCATTCGCTGAGGGTCAATGAGGTCTAGTATGACATAGCTCCAATGTGTTTAACTGATTTTCAGGACATGAAAAATCGTTCCTAGGGATTATTTTTTATGTGTCAGCACCACTTTAGATGACAGACCAGTGTGGAAGAAGAGGGGTGAATTGCAATGTGGGAGACCAAGAAGAGACTTGTAATAGGAAGATGAGGGGACACAAAATAAATGGGGTAAAAGTACAGGGGACATATTTCCATAGTGAACGATGAAGGAGCAGTGTCGCTGGTATCAGAAGTGAAAGGACATACCTGAGTCGGGCCTTGTTCTTAGCGACGCTGGTGATGCAGTAGCGGTGTGCTGTGTAGAAATAGTCCTGGTACGGGATACCATGTGTTACCACCTCAGAGTCCATCACAAACCCTGTGCTCTTTTGACTTGATTTGTAAAGTGTCTGCACCAAGAAAAAAAAAAAGAGAGATGGAGAAACTGCTCAGATTATAGAAAGAGGGTCCAAGAAGGGCAGGAAAGAAATGAGAAAAGAAAGAGCACAAGGAGGAGAAGACAAAATAATAACAGGTGGATTGAGGGGCAATGGAGCAAGGCAGTGAAAAGTAGGACCAGAATGAAGACCAAGCGGGAAGGCAAAAAGGAAGCAAAATTGAGAACAGGAGCAGAAAAGACATAAGGAAACAAAATGGAAGGGTGGGGGACAAGAGGAATGTTGTGAGGAAAGATGGTGGTGCGCAAGAAAGAAGAAAAAACTAAAAAAAATGTATTAGCCCTTCAAGTGTGGGTGTCGGCTAATGGCCGACACCTGCACTACCTCCACAGTGCGTCATTGGCCGACACTGGGGAGGTATATAAAGGGCCCTCTGGTGCTCTGCACCAGAGGGACTCCTTTAGATTATTTTCAGCTGGGGTTGCTGGGGAAGAGCTTTCCTAGTAGCCAGAGTGTGTTTTTTTTTTACTGTACTGACGATCGGCGCGCTGACGTCATTATAGTAAAAGTGAAAGTAAAACGAGGCGATTGACTTGTTTTACTTTCACTGAATCAGTGCTCGGGGGAATATCTCAGCCCCGAGAACGGATTCTCTTGGGGGAGGTACCACTGGATAGGGTAGAATTTTCCCTTCCCTATGGTACCTCTGCCCAGTGGATCCGTGCTTGCGGATCACCACAGGAGAGCGATCCCCAAGTAGGGATCCATCCACTAGGTGCCCAGGATAGGGGGAGCGGCCCCTTAAGCAAGGGTTTTTGCTCCCCCTAGCAATTTAATTATTTCAGTCTCACCCCAACAGGTGGGCAGACAGTATCTCTGCCCCCTGGGCAGCAGATGGGGGGAAATTACCCACTAGACACCAGGGTCAATAAAAAAGAATAGGGGGCCATGCCCCCACCCCCGAAACAAATATGGTGACAGTCTTTATGCTCCCCCGGAAGGCAGATGGGGTGATTGCACCCAATCTGCAACCCGAGGAGGGCAGAAAGCCCACTAGCCACCAGAAAATGTATTTTTTTTTTAATATAGGGATGGGGCTTCTGCCCCCTTGGTGGGGGGGGGAGGGGGAAGGGGGAGATGGAGTAAGTACCCCCAATCTGCCTCCCCACACTAGACACTAAGGTCTAATATAAAAATAAAGATAGGGGTGAGGGCTGTCCACTATGGGCATAGCCATGACCAAACCCCCCCAAATAATATGGAGACAATATTTCTGCCCCCCACCCTCTCCCTGGAAGGCAGATGGGGTGATTACCCCCAATCTACCCCTAAGGAGGCATAAAGCCCACTAGACACCAGGGGTAAAATAGGGGTGGGGGCTGCTCACTGTGGGCATGGCCATGCCCCCACCACAAAAGAGCACAGACAGTCTTTCTGACCTCCTCGGAAGCAGATTGGGGCAATAACCCCAATTTGAGAAAGCCCACTAGACACCAGAGATTACATTTCATGCCCCCCCCCCAAAAAAAGAACAACCCATCCCTGCGTCCCCGGCAAACATGAGGTGTGCCCCAATTTGCCCCTGGGGCCAGAACGCTCACTGTATGGCAGAAATATATTTTTTCCATAAAATAATGCGGTAGTTCTGGCCCATCCTAACATCTGCCCCACCCTCACCCCTAAAGCCTTAACAGTCTTTCTGCTCCCCTGTGCACTAAGAAATCCCATCCCAATGGCAAATGAGAGGACATTTGATTCCTTTGAGTGATGTTTTTACATATGGGCCAGAAGAGTGTGGCTAAATCCCAATATCGTCCCACTTGCAATGGTGAATGGCTGCACTTGTTGGGCTTGGGTTGGCTGCCACCTGGAAAAACCTACCAGACCAAGACAGTTCTGAAAACTAGTGGATCCCCCAACATTTTCTTACCCACAATGCCCTGCAAACCGCAAACTTTGACTAAAAACACACACTTTCCTCACATGTCTGTGAGGAAAACTTCTGGAATCTGTAGGGGGGCCACTACCATCCAGCATTCCCCTAAGTCTCCCGATACCAATGGTACCTTACTTGTGTGGGTAGGCCAAGAGCACTTCACACAAAAGGCCCTAAAACACTACGTGGAGAGATCAACGATAGGGGGTAGCTGCGGGATTTGATGCTGTGCTGAGCTGCCATTCACAGAAACCTACCAACCACAGACATTTTTGAAAACTAGACACCCAGAGGGTTCCAGGGTAGTGTGTCTTGCGTGCATCCCCTGAGGTTTTCTTACCCACAATGCCCCGCAAACCTCAAATGTTACCGAAATCACACATTTTCCTTACATTTCTGTGATGAAAGCTTCCGGAATTCGCAGGAATCCACAAAATTCCTACAACCCAGTGTTACACTTGTGCCGATAAAAACTTTGTGCCACTGGTATGACTGTGCCTATTGCCAGGAACAGGTCAAATCAAGGTCACCGGTCCGGTTTCTTTATTTGAACAGTTAATTTCTTTGGGGAAAACTCAAGGGATCTACAACTCATATCACCCCTTGCTGAATTTCAAATTTTGTCTACTTTTCAGAAATCTATAACTTTCCTGATCACACATGGGTTTCACACTGGTTTCCACCACAAGCTGGAAGTAGGCTGAGAGCACAAAAAATAGGAAAAATGGGCTACCTCTTTGAAAGATGCCAAACCTACGGTAAAAAATGTGGTTTCTCTTTCAGCTCTACATGTTCCCGAAATCTAGCCGTTCATTGATGCCATTTTCAGGAAAGAAAAAAACCAGACACTTCTATCCAGAGATCTTTTTTTCCTTTTTCGCCACCCAAAAACTCAAAATTAGCTATATTTTGCCTATTTTCTCGGTCCCCTCCAGAGGAATCCACAAACCCTGGGTACCTTTAGAATCCCCATGATGTTGGAAAAAAGGAAGCACGTTTGGCGTGAAAACCATTGAAAAAAGTTATGGAGCCTTAAGTGCAAACTTACCCAAATAGCCAAAAAAGGACAGGGGGAGGGGAGGTATACGGCCCAGCAGATAGGGGTTAAAGAAGGGGTGGGAACAATTATGCATACACGCAGGGAAGGTCAGGAACAAAGGTAAGAGAACAACAAACATTGCTAAAGCCAATTGGTCTCACCTTTTCCAAAACGACAGGTGACCTATTGGGTTTAGCTGTGTTTGTTTTCTTTTGTGGATGCTAATGCACAACAAAATGTTTTTAAAAATAAGTTTAAAAAAGGTTTCTTGATATCAATGCCCACGGTGTTTGACTGGGGGGCAGAGAAACAAGCAAGGTAGTCTATAAGAGCACATGCGTCATTATGCATGCACACATTTGTCTTATGGAGGCCCCCCAGAGTTATGGCGTATACGTGTGCATGTGTCAACATGCATGCATGCACAAATGTCCTGATGTAGTGGCCATTTAATTTTTTTATTTTTCTATTTACGATTTCAAGATGGCAGACATCCATCTTGGTACAGTATATTAAAAAGATAAAAATGACAGAAAGAACAGTTACAGAAAGGACTGGCCTAGAAGCAAATTGACGTGGTAGAATGTGGGAAATCAAAGGACAAGTGGGGGGGGAGGAGGAGAATCATGGAGAGTGCAGAGGAGGTTGAGGAAGGAAGAGGGAAGCAGTACACAGTGGAGTGGGAAAGAGCAAGAAAGCCCATGCACTCCCACAGAGTGATGATACAAAGATAAACGTAGTTTACTGAATGTAAGCAGAGGGGGAAACAAGTCATTACGTCAGAACATGGCAAAGAAGAAATGCTCCAAAGACAACGAATAGAGAGGGAAGCCTTCAAATAAGAAGCAGGGAAATTACTTGCACAAGAAAGCCTTCCAATCAAGAGCAAGGGGCTGACAAAAAGAGCACTGTATGCATACATATTTTAATGTATTGGCAACAATAGGTCTTTGACAGCTAACAGCTAAACTTGTCCGTGGGCGAGTTCTAAAAATTACAGAGACAATAAATTTAAAGGGAAGTTAAAGTATGATACTGAGAGACAAGGGCCAAAATAGGTAGCAAACGAAGAGTAGGCAATGAACAAAGGTAAAAATACACAATGCTGAGAAGTGAAGTGGGGGAGAGGCAATAGAAGAGTGTTTTGGGTTGTAGTTTCCCCTTCAGCCTGCCCGTCATGATCAAAGTATGTCTTGACCCATGCAGGTTGCAAGGCAACTACCTATGTGGAATGATCCCCAGGCTGGTTCCTATCAAACACATCCTTTGTGTCACCATTCTGCTCCTTATGGCTTTATCTTCCTGTGAGAGTTGGTATGTGTCAGTGCCTGACCAACAGGAAGGCAGAATGTTAGTTAAAAAGCATGTTCCAGTGACTATTTGATCACTCGCTCCACATCCACTTGTGGGTATGGTGGTATCTGGTGGTATCCGCCATGTTTCACACATCTGATACTGCAAAATAAAATACTGTGATGCAGCAGGTGGCTTTCCTCCCTCAGTCCAGACTCACGATGCAGTGGATGCATTCCAAGAAAGACTGCAATAGAGCAGAGCTGAACTGGAAGACATCCGTCTTTGTTTACCTCCCCCAGGATGAACCTTATAAATCACCCTTGTCTGCATCCAACAGAGGTTATGGTATTTTCTTTTTATTTCGACAAGCACGCTACTGCACTGTTTGAAAGAGGAAGTGTCTGTGGGTTTCTTTTTTCTCACATGGTGGGGGGCCATTTAATAATAGAGGTTATCAGGCAAGAACTCTGGATCAGTTTGAGTTGGATGCCTTGTTTTATCAGCAAATCAAATCCCTCTTAAAGTACCTAGCTAACTTGCTTGGTTGGGACTGAAGTCTGATCTGGATTGGTCCATGGCTGATGCTAGTTTATAAAGATTAGAGAGCAGTGGGGGAGGAGTTGGGTGTGATTAATGGAAGGCGACTAATAAATGGTCAACCGATGCTTGGTGCTGCATGTTCAGATCCTGGAATTCAATATTATATGGGAATATCAGATACAGAGTGTGACATGCCGTGCGAGGTGGGAAATGCACAACTTGCTAAAACTAAGAGTAATCAAGTTTTGTACAGATATCAGTGGGTTTTCTATTGGAGGAGTCCACACACGGATAAATGTCTCTCAAGGCAATGTTCATCTGGGTGATGGTTTGAAGATGCAAGGCCATTTTTAGTATCTCATCCCGGAAACAGAGGTTATACCCTGGTGGTCATAAGATACCTACGGGATAACGCAGCATGGGACTAAACGACTGATGGAGGAGTAGCATAGGTTTTGAATTTGAGTGCACGTTAGTGACTTTTGGACGTGTCAGTTCATCAAAAATGGAATACAAGTGGCCCCTAAACCAGGATTCAGTGAGCCAGCGAAACCTGTAAAGCTTAATAATATCCAGTCTGGGTTCAAGCTCCCGGATATCCGAGTTATGTTTGTTGGGAGATATTAAGTTGATATGGTCTAAATGTATCATTCAATTGAACTTTCGATGAATTGAGACTTGCACGTTGCAGAGATCATTCCTTTTGATACATTCTGAAAGGATGTTATGAGCTGCACTGCTCTGCCAGTGCTGCACCCATTCTGTGTGAGGGAAGCTAGGAAGCAACTACTGAGTGTGAGAAACTTGCATTGATACTTCCAATGCTGCACTTTAAGGAAACTTGCATTGATACTTCCAATGCTGCACTTTAAGGAAACTTGCATTGATACTTCCAATGCTGCACTTTAAGGAAACTTGCATTGATACTTACAATGCTGCACTTTTTTAAGGAAACTTGCATTGCTGTTGCCTGGGATGTATCTTTTGTATGCTAGGGTTCCTTAATGTTCTTCACTAGCAGACAGCTATGGTATTCTTCTACCGTCTAACGGCAAAGCAATCCTACCTAGGAGCCAAGTGTCACACCAAACTCAACCATCAACCACATATCTCTTCCACACAGCCATCAGTCATACCTCTTTGCTACTATACATAACTTACACTATTCTACCACAGACAAAATCCCTACATTGTTTTTACAGATCAATCAGCAAACCAGAAAATACCACTAAGCAACCGGAACAACCTGAAGCTATCAACCATTTGTAGATCAAATGACAGTAAATAATGTCCTCCATTGAAAGCTGGCTTGATTTCCAAAACCCATTGTAGTAAGGGGCTGTGCCTAGCAGATTAGAACAGAAGTCCCCTATCGCATGGAACCACATGGTTGTCAGTCTTTTCATGGACAGTAAGTAGCAGTCGATATCACACAACAATCGCTTAACATTGCATCAAATGACAGGGATAAGAGAAAAATCATGGATTATCTGGGTGTTTTGTGTACCGCTCACCTATGACCTTACCTGTGTTTCTACAGCAGGGGCGGACTTGGGCCCAAGGGGGTTATTAATGGGGATGGTGTAGGAGATGATCCGTGTCTGCTTGCTGACGCCATCGCGTGCCCAAGAATTAAGTGTAACATCTATAAACAGGCAAAAGCAATAGTGTTTAGATTCTTATTGCCATTATCTTTCCATGTTGTGAGTAAAATCCTCCAATGCCTGTACAACAGCTTCTTAACAGCAAATGAAGTGCTAGAAATCTGCAAATTACTTTTACAAAACAACCAGTTGTAAGACCAGGATCTCGTCATCTGCAGAGGATGCCTGGGCAGAGATAGGCTTAGAAGGTGTGAAGGGAGGGAATTGTGGCTCAAGATAAATGAAAATATGTTTATATCGGTTATGCTTATAAACAGTAAAACGTGCCAAGATGCATTATCGATAATGAGGTGCAGAGATCAGAAAATGTTTTGGGCATACAAGGTACAAGTAGGCTAGTTTTGGAGAGGACATCTGCCCTTTATCGAGAGAAAGAGCAGTTCTACTCACTAGGAAGAGGGAAAAACATTTAAGATTCTCAAGAACAAAACAATTCTTCCAAAGCGGAAATCTCAAGTCCTTTCTCTGACCAATTAGGAGCAAAGCCATTATCCTTTCCTTTCTCTGAATGGCTTTGTATCCCACATAAGCATCGCTTATACAATGCATGCTAGCCATCACAATTTACAAGATGACCTGGGAGACGGTGGGCAAACGTTTGTGTACCTCTATTAAGGATTAGGCTCAAGGTGTGTCTATCCACGGCCAAAGGCTCCATTCACCAGTATATAATGCATTGGAAAGTCTGTCCCATTTAACCATCAAAGCAACTGTGCCGCGCTCTATGGACATCCTCGCTGGGAGCATGCCCAATCCTTTTCTGAGAGTAACGATCAATGCTCATCTCCGATTTGAATTCACAATTGTTGTTGGTTTCAATAAAAATTTGAGACTGATTCATAAACTGCTCCCCTTTCTGACCAACAATCATGACAATGTGTGTTCTATTCTTGCATGGAAAAGTATAATACCATCTTTTAGACTGTCTTTTAAAATATACATAGGGGCAGAAATTGGGTGATTAATTTTGGAGGACGCAACCCCCTACAAAACTAATAAATGCAAATTAGTTAGGTGAAAATAAAGTTCTTTGAGAATCTCTGCTCAACCCCTGCTAGATATGGCACAGGCAGCAGGCAACTACCAGAAAGGTGTGGTTCAAGCACAACCAACAAGTTTGAAGTAAAGAACACAACACAATAAAATTCCTAAACCAATGTCAAACACAGAAAACTTCAGCATACTGAAAGGCAGTAAGATCATTATAATCGGATATGGAGGATATGAATTTATAAAGTTTTAAGCCAAAAAGCACCAAGAAAAAAGAAAAGCACCAACCAAAAGCTACTGTTCGTTATTGACTGGGGCCTAGGTGCGATTTCAGGTCGACCATGATGGAGAGGAGGTAAAAAACACAAAGCAGGTCTCCTGACTCAGACTCTTAAGTCAAACTTTTCCAGAGGGGCAAGGTCCAAGGCTGTTGCAGATGAGATTCCCTTAATGTGGGATATGTTGTTGTCAAGCCCTCGCTAAATTCATATTTTGTCACCAAAAGCTCAAAGCAGGACAATCCTTGATTTCATAACCACTGAGATGGCTTTGCAGGTCTGATAGATTTGCTGCTTCACCTTAGTCAGCTTTTTGGAAGACAAAATCTTCCGCTGAGGCAAGCCTGAAAGCTGAAGCTGGGCAGGGCTCTAAGTTCCTGGATACCTTTATTGTGAGGTCCAGTTGAACCTGTGTTCAGTGCGGCAAAAAGGTTGAGCAAGAAGAACCTACTTTATTTGCCCACCTTGGGTGCTAACTCCCTGAGCAGGCGTCAGCGCCTTGTCACGGTCATCAAGAGGTGAAATAATTACTACATCCCACTTTTCCAGTCAGTCTTGCAACCAGGCTTTTAGGCACTGGATTATTCTCCAGCCAGGGCTGTTGAACAGTCCAGTTGTCTGTAGACAGCCGGGCTCTTTTGGAGTGAGGATTCTTCCTGCAGATTTTGTCCCTGAATCAGGTAAACAGGAAGCCATTCACTTGAACCTTGGAGAGCAGTTCCAGCACCCAGGCCTCATCAGGAAACCTTGGGTAAGTCCTCGTTTTCCAGCTGAAGTTAGGAGCCCTCTTCCGGCAAGGTTGTGTTCTTTAGGTGGGGGTCTTCTCCGGTACAAGAATATTCCGAGGAGGTGGTGGTTGAGCTATCAGATTTATGCTGTGCACTAGCCAGTGACTGGAGACATTCTTCCACCCAATCCTATTTTCTCCTATCCTGTAAGGAAGTGGATTTCTGTTGCAGTAACCCCTCCACTTTTTGCCAGACCACTGATGCACTTTGACTTGATGTGCCCTGGGTCCCTGCCAATCAGGTTCCCAGGGCCTGTGTTCTTTCCCCAAAACTGTACCCAATTGGCATCTCTGGCCACAGGTCAGCCCCTGGTAAATGGTACCCAGGGCAGTGTGACCGGGGACGACCTCTAAGGGCTGCAGCACTTATTGTGCCACCCTTAGAGGCCCTGTACCTACACACACCTACACACACCTACACACACACACACACCTACACACACCTACACACACACACACACCTCCCCCCTTGCAGGCTGCATGTCTTGGTGCAGAACAAAGTGAAGAGTCGACATGGTACACATCCCTGTGTGCCATGCCCACAAACCACTGCCCTGGCATACATCAGTCACCCCTCTAGCTGGGTGCCCTATGCCAGTGGTGAGGGTACAGGTGCATGAGCCCTGTACTCCCACAGTACCCAGGTCCATTCCTGGGCACTGTAAGTGCAGTGCTGCCATTAAGAGTATATGGTGCTAGGAGTTTGTCATTACGAACTCCAAAGCACCATAATGGCTACACTAAAGACTGGGAAGTTTGGTATCAAACTTCTCAGCACATTAAACCCACACTGATGCCAGTGTGGGATTTAATGTAAAATGCACAACAGTGGGCATCTTAGAGATGCCCCCTGAAACTCGACCAACTCCCAGTGACCTGACTGAGTGGCTGCCGAGGCTGTCACCACCAGACATGTTTCTGGACCCCTGGGTCGAGAGCTTGCCGCTCTCAGGGGCCTGAAACAATGCACATCCTGGGACGAGGTGCCAAGCCTCCTCCCCCAGGATGGGCAGGGTTCACGAAGGAGAAGCTTCAAAGGCATACCGCCTTTGTGAGCCTCTCCAGACCACTTGCAGTACTCAGCAACTGGTCCCCACTGGTTCTCCCCCCCACTTTGGGCGGGAGACCCGGCAGGAAAAACAAAGTGAGGAAGAGAGGTGTGCCCACCTCTGCCAACTCCACCCCTAAGGTGGGGGAGGCGAGGTGAAGCACAACCTCGAGTCCCCGCCATCTTGAGGATGAGGGGACCCAGCCAATTAAGGACAGGCCCCTGCCCCCCTCCCACTGGAGAGTGGCAGAGTAGGGGGTGTACCCACCCCAGGGAAGGGACCTATTGGTCCCTGCCCTTCACCTACCTGTAAAGCCCCTAAATTCAGTATTTAGGGGCACCCTGAACCTTCCTTCCCCAGATCCCGATTCCGAAACAACAAGAAGAAAGAAGACCAGCCGTGCAGCTGCTAACAAGAGGACGACACCAACTAACTTGGCCCCAGCCCTACCGGCCTGTCAACCCTCGAACCTGCTCCTGCTAAAACCCAGGCGTCTTCAGTGGTCAGCAAACTCAAAAACCCCGGAGGACCCGACTGCCTTGCTCAACTAAAAGACTGGGACTCCCACGAGCAGTGGTTCTGCTCAAACATCTGCAACCCCAGGCCCCGGCCTGAGACCGCGGATCCTGCCCACTCTGCACCCGACGAGTCCGGCCCGAGCCAAAGTGGACAAAGACCATGAGGACGTCCTCCCGGCGACTGTGACCAAGAATCCAGCACCCAAGGACTCACCTCGACGCTCCTGACGACGCCTGCAGCCCAAACACCAGGGACCCCTCCAACCGCGACCAGCAGAGGGTAAGATTTCCCGACGCCTAAAGATACCCCTGCACCCGGCGTCCCACGGCCCCCTGTGCCCAACTCCTGGGTGTCTACCCCTCCTACAGCATCCCAACTTACCTCTCGAAGTGGTGGTCGCACCTGAAGAATCACCGTCCCAGAGTTTGCAGCCTTTGTTAGTCTTGCAGCTTTCCCATTGAAATCCGTTGGGCGCCCGACGGCCCAAAAGTCTACTGCACCCGGCCGCCCCAGTGCACCAACTACCCTGTTCGACTTCCCCTGAGTAAGTGACCAGGAGCTTTGCTCCCACAGCCGAGTGGCCTGCCTGCCAGCAGCCACCAACCAAAGGCCCCCCGCCCGCCATAGGCTAACGTTGGGCCTACTCTCTCTGCACCCGTCCGCCCCTGTGCCGTTGAGGGTGTAACAACAGTACAAACCTGAACCTGGAAGACCCCGAGTCTTGCCCCAGAACCTTAACTCTGCCAGCCGAGTACTTATCTGAAAGCCGATAACTTGCATTTTCTCCATAGGGTAACATTGACTGGTTTTCACTTGGAAATTCTTCTAAGTGTCGAGTTTTGGAACTTAGAAATATTCACTAAAAATCGTCCGAATATCAAAAACGAAATTACTCACCTGTTCTCAGGAGAGATCCCAGTGCTGGATTTAGGTACCCAGCACTGACTAGAAAAAGCGATTACAACTGTGATTTTCCGATAACTTGATTTTCCTCCTCAGGATAACATTGCCTGGTTTTTGCCAGAAATTCTTCTAAGTGTCGATTTTTGCAACATACAAATATTCCTTAAAAATCGCCTGTGTAACAAAAACGATTTCTTTCAACCGTTTACAGGAAATGCACCAGGGCTGAATCCAGGATCCAGCCCTGAGTAAGAAAAACGTTTGTAAAGTAATTCTATTACGGTTTACTTAAAAATCCCATTGAGTTCAATGTTATAGTATACCAAGTATTGTGTTGCCTATTGCAACCCCTGTGCCATATTGCATTTAAAGTCTATTGTTCATTGAAAGTATTCAACAAACAGCATCTTATTTTGAGAAAGTATTTTATGCAAACCTGTGGTTCTAAAATAAAACAGTATATTTTTTTATACAAAACAATTGGCCTAGAGTTCAGTTCTTGAGTGTGTGGATTCATTTGCTGACTGAGTGTGTACATCAAATGCTTTACACTGTCCTCTGATACTGCCTTACTGCTCGACCAAGCTACCACTTTAGAGAGTAAGGTTCTATCTAACTTTAACCTCTGCCAAACCTCTGGAGACCCTTGGACTCTATACACACTGTACCTCACTTTGGTGCAGTATATATAGAGCCAGTTTCTTACATTGGTGGATCAGCGGTGGGATACAAACTTGCATTTGTTGGACTACTTGGTTACCACCTGATCACACGACAGAACTCTTAAATTGCCTTTAGAATTCTGATTTTTTCAAATTGGCATTTTTTTTCTCCAAACTACTAAAAGTCTTGTTAGGGCCTTGCTTAAGTCCCTTTATAATTTTAGAAAATAAAAAGTCACTATAGTCAAGGGTAGAGGGGTTAGAACTTTTGTTAGAATGTCTCAAGACAAGAACCCAGCTATTAGTGAAGATAATAATGACATGCAGGACATGGTTGAGGAGCTCGACCTCACCCCTTACCTTCACTTGTCTTTCAAGGAAGTAAGGTCCTTATGTAAACTTAAAAATATACCAATGGGCCGGCATCCAACCAAACAAGGGCTCCAGGAGCTCCTGGCTGAGTATTGAAAGGCCCACCCCTCTGAGCATGGTGATGACCAAGCAGAGGAGGAAAGGAGTGAGGAGGATGGAGAAAGGAACCCACCTCCACCACTGCCTAGGGAAGAAAGGGTCCCTGCACCCTTATTTCTAAGAATTAACCGTTGGGGACCTAGAGGCCACACAGGTGGTTCAGGTCCCAGGGAGGACATTGAGGACAGCCTCAGTGAGGAGGACAGCCTTTTAGCAAGGCTGGCCAAAAGGCTAGATCTAGAGTCCAGACTCCTGGCTCTAGAGAAGGAAAGAAAGGAGATGGGATTAGCACCCATCAGTGGTGGCAGCAATACAAATAATAAGGATGAAGAGCAATCTTATGATCCTAAAATCCCCAAAGGGATTGTCCCTAAATATGAGGAGGGTGATGATATCACCAAGTCGTTCACAGCCTTTGAGAGGGCTTGTGAAGCCATAAGGGTGAAGAAGACTTTCTGGAGGGCACTCCTGTGGGAACTGTTCTCTGGTAACTGCAGAGACAGACTCCTGACCCTTTCTGGGGCAGATGCTGGGTCCTACGACCTCATGAAGAGAACTCTGATTGAGGGATTTGGGCTCACAACTGAGGAGCACAGAATTAGATTCAGGGGGGCTCACAAAACCCAAAACCAGTCCTGGATTGATTTTGTAGACTACTCAGTAAAAACACTAGGTGGCTGGTTAACTGGAAACAATGTGCATGACTTTAATGGAATTTACAACCTGTTTATGAAGGAACACATATTAAGTAATTGCATTGATGAAAAGTTGCATCAGTACCTGGTAGACCTAGGTCCACTTTCTCCCCAAGAATTGGGAAAGAAGGCAGACCACTGGGTCAAAACAAGGGTCAATAGGACGTCCACTGGGGGTGACCAAAAGAAAGGGGTTACAAAGCCTCCCCAGAAGAAAGTAAGGAGTCCCCGGTAGCCCCCCAAAAACCTGTCCAGGAGGGTGGGCCCAAAGACACCTCACAAACTAAAACAGGGTACCAAGGTAAGAATTGGGATCCCAACAGAGTATGGTGTCACACCTGCCAAAAGGCAGGACACCACACCAAGGACCCTAGCTGTCCTAAAAACAAAGTCCCTAGCACAGCTCCAGGGGTGACTAGTGTAGCTCCAGGGGTTGCCAGTGTAGCTTTGGAGGAAGGGTCCTCAGATGAGGAAGCCCTCATAGCCTTCAACTGGAAAATGGGGCCACAAGGTAAGCTGGAGATTCCAGAGAGGAGTAGACACTTCCACCACCTACTGGTGAATGGAATCTCAGCCCTTGCCCTGAGAGATACCTGTGCCAGTCACACTGTGGTGCATGACAGGTTGGTGCCCTCAAGCCAGTATGTCCCAGGGGCAACAGAAAGAGTAAGGACTGTCCCAGGGGGTGTCACTGTTAGGCCTGTGGCTGTAGTGCCCCTAGAAGTAGCTGGGTCCCTTAGATGGAGAAAGGTGGTAGTCAGTAAAGACCTCCCCCTTGATTGTCTCCTTGGGAATGACCACCCAGAGGTTGGTCTGAGCCAAAGAGAGGTACTGGTCCAATGCCAGACCTCACCCAAGAAACCTGGGGGGCTCAACCTGCAGCTAGTGAAGCCAAGCCCCAAAAGAAAAAGAAGAAACAGTGTAGGAAAGGGGGGCAACTGTTAGCCACAGTCCCAGTGGGCCAGGGAGATTCCATCCCAGTAAGGGGGAACTCCAAAATTGGCACTGGTGAAGTCCCCCCTAGCCAACAAAAAGCCCTGACTAGTCAGACAACTGTCCAGCCTGAGTTGGTGGCTCCTCAGCTGGCAGAACAGAGGGTGGAAGAAGGGTGTTCCCTACCAAGTGTAGTGACCCCCCCCACCCTAAAACAGCCGACAGGCAACCAAAACCCAAAGAAGCCTGTAAGCCTACACCTACCAGTGAGGAGCTAAAGGTGTGGTTCTGGGCACTGACAGCTGTCAGTAGCCTCTGCTGGGTGTTAGCCTTCATGGCAGCACTGTCCTTGGCATGGTGGCCTAGCCCCCTGCCAAATAGCAAGTTAGGCCCCCTGACCTTATTGGTCATGGTGGGGTTGCTCAAGCTGTGGGTAACCTCTGTGCTAGCTAAGTTAGGAATTGCAGAGGTAGGCACCTCTGAACCCAAACTAAAAAGATGGGGTGAAGGCACTAAAGAGATAGGAAAGGAGCATTGGGAATTAGGTCCTGAAACTGTTGAGATAGGCCAGCTCCCTAAAGGGGCTGACCTGGACAGAAGGATGTAAGGCAGAGTAGGCCCTGCAACTCCCAAACCACTTCCTCTGCTCTTCCTCGCCTGAAAGACTAGGAAGACTCTTCCAGCTTTGGCTGAGTCTCCTGGCCTTTGGGCTGGGGGGGTTGTGTAAGGAAGTGGGTTTCTGTTGCAGTAACCCCCACTTTTTGCCAGACCACTGATGCACTTTGACTTGATGTGCCCTGGGTCCCTGCCAATCAGGTTCCCAGGGCCTGTGTTCTTTCCCCAAAACTGTACCCAATTGGCATCTCTGGCCACAAGTCAGCCCCTGGTAAATGGTACCACAGGTACCCAGGGCACTGTGACCAGGGAAGACCTCTAAGGGCTGCAGCACTTATTGTGCCACCCTTAGAGGCCCTGTACCTTTACACACACACACTGCCTTTGCAGGCTGCATGTCTTGGTGCAGAACAAAGTGAAGAGTCGACATGGCACACATCCCTGTGTGCCATGCCCACAAACCACTGCCCTGGCATACATCAGTAACCCCTCTAGCTGGGTGCCCTATGCCAGTGGTGAGGGTACAGGTGCATGAGCCCTGTACCCCTACAGTACCCAGGTCCATTACTGGGCACTGTAAGTGAGGTGCTGCCATTAAGAATATATGGTGCTAGGAGTTTGTCATTACGAACTCCACAGCACCATAATGGCTACACTAAAGACTGGGAAGTTTGGTATCAAACTTCTCAGCGCATTAAACCCACACTGATGCCAGTGTGGGATTTAATGTAAAATGCACAACAGAGGGCATCTTAGAGATGCCCCCTGAAACTGGACCAACTCCCAGTGACCTGACTGAGTGGCTGCCACCACCAGACATGTTTCTGGACCCCTGTGTCGAGAGCTTGCCGCTCTCGGGGCCTGAAACAATGCACATCCTGGGACGAGGTGCAAGCCTCCTCCCCCAGGATGGGCAGGGTTCACGAACGGAGAAGCTTCAAAGGCATACCGCCTTGTGAGCCTCTCCGGACCACTTGCTGTACTCAGCAACTGGTCCCCACTGGTTCTCCCCCCCACTTTGGGCGGGAGACCCGGCGGGAAAAACAAAGTGAGTTAGAGAGGTGTGCCCACCTCTGCCAACTCCACCCCTAAGGTGGGGGAGGCAAGGTGATGCACAACCTCGAGTCCCCGCCATCTTGAGGATGGGGGGACCCAGCCAACGAAGAACAGGCTCCTGCCCCCCTCCCACTGGAGAGTGGCAGAGTAGGGGGTGTACCCACCCCAGGGAAGGGACCCATTGGTTTCTGCCCTTTACCTACCTGTAACGCCCCTAAATTCAGTATTTAGGGGCACCCTGAACCTTCCTTCCTCAGATCCTGATTCCGAAACAACAAGAAGCACAAGAAGAAAGAAGACCAGCCATGCAGCTGCCAACAAGAGGACGACACCAACTGACTTGGCCCCAGCCCTACCGGCCTGTCGACCCTCGAACTTGCTCCTGTTAAAACCCTGGCGTCTTCAGTGGTCAGCAACCTCAAAAACCCCGGAGGACCTGACTGCCTTGCTCAACTAAAAGACTGGGACTCCCACGAGCAGTGGTTCTGCTCAAACATCTGCAACCCCAGGCCCCGGCCTGAGACCGCGGATCCTGCCCACTCTGCACCCGCCGAGCCCGGCCCGAGCCAAAGTGGACAAAGACCACGAGTTCGTCCCCCCGGCGACTGTGACCAAGAATCCAGCACCCAAGGACTCACCTCGACTCTCCTGACGACGCCTGCAGCCTCAACACCAGGGACCCCTCCAACCGCGACCAGCAGAGGGTAAGATTTCCCGACACCTAAAGATACCCCTGCACCCGGCGTCCCACGGCCCCCTGTGCCCAACTCCTGGGTGTCTACCCCTCCTACAGCATCCCAACTTACCTCTCAAAGTGGTGGTCGCACCTGAAGAATCACCGTTCCCGAGTTTGCAGCCTTTGTTAGTCTTGCAGCTTTCCCATTGAAATCCATTGGGCGCCCGACGGCCCAAAAGCCCACTGCACCCGGCCGCCCCAGTGCCGCTGAGGGTGCACCAACTACCCTGTTCGACTTCCCCACTTGCCCTGAGTAAGTGACCAGGAGCTTTGCTCCCACAGCCGAGTGGCCTGCCTGCCAGCAGCCACCAACCAAAGGCCCCCCGCCCGCCATAGGCTAACGTTGGGCCTACTCTCTCTGCACCCGGCCGCCCCTGTGCCGCTGAGGGTGTAACAACAGTACAAACCTGAACCTGGGAGACCCCTGAGTCTTGCCCCAGAACCTTAACTCTGCCAGCCAAGTACTTCCCTGAAAGCCGATAACTTGCATTTTCTCCATAGGGTAACATTGACTGGTTTTCACTTGGAAATTCTTCTAAGTGTCGAGTTTTGGAACTTCGAAATATTCACTAAAAATCGTCCGAATCCCAAAATCGAAATTACTCACCTGTTCTCAGGAGAGATCCCAGTGCTGGGTCTAGGTGCCCAGCACTGACTAGAAAAAGCGATTACAACTGTGATTTTCCGATAACTTGATTTTCCTCCTCAGGTTAACATTGCCTGGTTTTTACCAGAAATTCTTCTACGTGTCGATTTTTGCAACATACAAATATTCCCTTAAAAATCGTCTGTGTAACAAAAACGATTTCTTTCAACTGTTTACAGGAAATGCACCAGGGCTGAATCCAGGATCCAGCCCTGAGTAAGAAAAACGTTTGTAAAGTAATTCTATTGCAGTTTACTTGAAAATCCCATAGAGCTCAATGTTATAGTATACCAAGTATTGTGTTGCCTATTGCAACCCCTGTACTATATTGCATTTGAAGTCTATTGTTCATTGAAAGTATTCAACAAACAGCATCTTACCTTGAGAAAGTATTTTATGCAAACCTGTGGTTCTAAAATAAAACAGTATATTTTTTTATACAAAACAATTGGCCTAGAGTTCAGTTCTTGGGTGTGTGGATTCATTTGCTGACTGAGTGTGTACATCAAATGCTTTACACTGTCCTCTGATACTGCCTTACTGCTCGACCAAGCTACCACTTTAGAGAGTAAGGTTCTATCTAACTTTAACCTCTGCCAAACCTCTGGAGACCCTTGGACTCTATACACACTGTACCTCACTTTGGTGCAGTATATATAGAGCCAGTTTCTTACATATCCCCAGTCTACTTTTGCACCACTTCCTTTTTGCCTTACTGTGAAATTACTTAGGAGCCCCTGTTTCAATATGGCAGAACCCTTTTGGCACCAGAAGGGCCTCTTCTTACCATTGCTACTTCACTACTTAGATGAGTTCTTCTCCAACCTAACAGAATCAACACTAGTTTTCTCTCCCACTATGACTGAATTCTGGCTGCCCGAGAGGGTCTTGGGAACGAATAGAAGCCTTCCCTGGTCTCTTCAAGTCAAAAGAGATGCTGCTAAGACTGCCCATAGTTCTGCGAAATGTTTCAGTTCACTCCCAGATAGCTAATCCCTGCTATGTGATAAGCAATTATCACGCATCTGCTATTCCTGGTCTTAGAGGCAAGTTATTGTTTTTGAGAGATATATATTAACGTTCCCGCTAATGGTGTGTATTCCAGGTCTGTAGGAGATAAGTGGCAAAACCGGTTTTGGCCAGTTTTGGTACCAGCAGTACAAACACACATGTTCATAAGGTTACATTTCTACTTAAATTATCAAAATTCTGATTTCAGCTATTGAAAATTATATAAACAATTGCTAATTTTTCTAGCATATCCGGGTGGTGAAGAGCAATGACATGTTACTTATCTCGCAAGTATCTGCAGCGTTTAATGCTGTAGATTCACAAGCTTCGCGCACTTCTGCCATCTAGTGTTGGCTCAGACACAATAACTTGTTTTTCTTCCAAGACATTTCGAGGAACGGAATGTGTTGCGCCTCCTGCCAGGTCCACAATAAGCGCGGGAACAGACTCCACTGTAGATTGGTTTTTTTCCGCCATCGGGTTCAGACATGTTCAGCAGCAGCTCCGAGACGGACACAATCCTCACTGCTTTTTTTGGGCCTAACAGCTCCACTCTTCAAGAATGACAACTCCGAAAACAATCCTAGTGAAGTTCATGTCTATCAGACGGTCCTCAAAACAGAACACTGCTCTAACTCCAGCATCCTCTTCACGTCGATGTCCCGGCGCTCGGCACCTCAGACTCCTGCTTTAACTCGGTCAAGCCCTCTTCAATATCCATGGAGCACAACCCAGAAAATGTATACAGGAGGGAATGATGGAATAGCATACCCTTCGAATTTTGTCCAAAGAAAAATACCCATGGGCAGACTGAAACGGCATTTACAGCCTGTGTCTCTCCCTCCTCCTCACCTCCTGTGGGTTTGCCTCGCCTTTTGGTGCAAGAAGACCATAAAGTACAGAAGGGAATGGGGGTGGGAGAATTCAAAAATGCAGTAGCAGTCATCCTGGGAGACACCAAACCTTTTCGCTGAACAAGACTCTCTCAGGTTTGAGGAGGAAGAGGTAGATCCTTCCACGATTCAGACGATCCACCCGACACCCAGCCCTGAGGCACGGTCATCGAGTGCCTTCGATGTAGAAGATCAAGACCGGCCATGTTTGGCATCGAAACAGGCAGGACCGTGAATCAAGAAGACATCAAACTGTCTCAATATTACTCCAGTGCAGCAATACCAGGAGACGAAACACTTTTCCATCAAGCACCCCCGCACCTAGGCAGAGCATGCACTCCCATGGGAATCGGGCGTCAAGCCCAAAGAATGGCAGAAAGAAACTCCCTGTCTCCAGCCCCATTGCTTTCCTCTGGCTCTCGTCAGCACCATGAGCAGGCTTTAGAACCGAGTAAGCTCCCAGCAAAGGACATCGAGCAACAACCACCATCAACCAACCCTCTTTCAACAAAAGGGCAACCAACCTCCCCCTTCACAGCTAAAATTGATGCTGAAAGCACCTCCAAGACTGTGCACTATGTCAACGCCAAGAGCCCCTTTGACCCAGTGAAAGAGAGTAGTCAAAGGCGCCCATCCTGGAAAGATTAGCAGAGCAGCTTGATGACAGGGAAGTGTGACTCTTCTTCCGTCGGGAGACCGGCAGGATTGCTGCTGAGCCAAGGCCTTTCAAAAGCCATTATCAATGCGGTCTCCAATTCCTAAGAAACAGAGGATAACTTTCGAGGAGGAGCTTGCCTTCGATGCACTACAATATCCAGTGCCGAAAAAGCACAAGAACAATGGCTACAAGCCTTCCACCTCAACCACCCACACACAGGTAATCACCACCATCTCCCCCTGAACAAGTCCATGTTCATTGTGGACTAAAAGAGCCACAGCAAATATCGTGACTCAAAACTTCTTAGAAGAAAAACAA
Source organism: Calotriton arnoldi (assembly GCA_963921515.1). Classification (NCBI taxonomy): domain Eukaryota; kingdom Metazoa; phylum Chordata; class Amphibia; order Caudata; family Salamandridae; genus Calotriton; species Calotriton arnoldi. The sequence goes on along the minus strand of CAWUFW010009735.1, from coordinate 602,691 downwards.
GTTGTAAAGGGTGAGCCCAATAAAAGATGGCAGGAGTATTCAGAGCATGTGTATCTACAGCCACACATGCTACAAATATTTTAATATCATCTAGGACCGTTCAGTGAACAGTATAGCAAAGACTACACAGTTAAATAGCTTAAGGGTTGAATCTCACTGTGAAAGCACCCAGACTCCAATATATAGTGCACCCTATTTTTAGGTTTCGCCTGCACAGCGCTTGCGCTGTGCTCGAAAATTCTATTGTTTTTAATATATACTTAAAATGGACTTGCATCCCGCCTTCTCTCTTTCCTGGCTTCTCATTGGTTCCTGTGCCTGCCACTTACCTTTTCTATTGGCTGTAGCATATTTTCCTGCATTTACCAATGCTTGTTCCTCATCTGCTTCTCTTATCAGTTTCCTGCTGCCGAAGTACTGTTAACATCCGCCTTGGTGGAACTATATTTTCATAAAGTTTTGCCTTTTACTCTTGCAGCATATTTATATAACAATTTATCACCCGGAGAAATTAAGTGATTTGCATAAAATCACAGGACGTTGCGCGGCGAACCGGGATCCCCAGCTCTTGAGTCAGCAGCTCTGGTCGCTGCGCCACATCCTCTCAAACTCCCATGTTATCGGTCAGTGAGCTCTTTCCTTCTGATGATTGATGAAAACAGCTCTTTATTCACTACATAGGCGAAACCGATGCATTACAAATGCTTGTTCTATATTAGCACCCTGTCCTGTAGGCATACAAGGCTCCCTTTAAGTGTGACTTGGTAATGTATATAGGCTTTTTCTACATAGCAAAGGCATGCCATATAGCAGTGCAGTGCATTTAAACTGAAGCTCAGCCAGAGTACACTACTGCTCCTGGCAGACATATATTTTAGTCATATGTGGGCAGTGTAAACGCACACTGCAGACCACCTAATAACGTCCATGCCAGAAGTGAATTGTTCATGCGATCTACAACTGCTTTAGAGGTCAGCTAAATAGCCAGTTAGGTAAAATTTGACCAATATCATTTTTCAGGCAGAGCAAACACTGCAGCACCGACTAGAGGAATCAAATGGTGCACAGCCCTAAAACCAGCAATCCAGAATAAGGCAAAAATCTTAAAGTGATTATGTGGAAAAGGTCGCAATTGCTACACAAGCTACAACTAATATACAATACTGCTGCGAGAGCAGTCTTGGATAGTCATAGATTTTATTCAATCACTAGAAAAAATATAGCTTTACACAGACGACCAATCAAGACAGAAAGCAACTTTGAAATCCCTTTGTATTGTGCCCGGGATTCTCCATGCATCACAGCCGCATGTGTGTATGCAGAGCTACCTGAACATTTAGTGGTACTAAAGTCTGCAAAGCTCAGATTTCAGCTCATGCATTGAACGAATGGACCTCATTGGCTTGGTTGCTGATTTTGTAACCAGGAAATGAAAACTGAAACTTCAGTTTGCCGCTGACCAAATTGTGTGAACCTGGCTACAATTACCGCACTTACCAAAATCTGGAGTTCCTAAAGAGACTAATCCTAGCAATATGGGAGGAGGTTTCTGTTTCGCTGAGCTCATTAACTGCCTCCTCTTCTTACTGATCACAAACCTAGTCCTACTTTACACTATGAGAACAGTATTAAGTTTCCCTTTCATAAACATCCATCAGTTTCCAAAAAAAAAAAAAAAATGCAAAATTCCTACTGAAAACATAAGTCTTTAACAGAACACAAAATACATAAAAATGTTTTCTTGATTAAAATCGAATTATTCAACAATCAATAAAAATAATTCTTCTAAATTTGTTTATGTTTGCATTCAGATTTGTAATATATCAAGATGCCCATTAGATCATCAGACTCCACCATAAAGTACCTAAAGGATGAATGTTGCTGGATTATAAAAGGTTTCATACAGTAACAAGGGCCAAATAGGGATGTTTGATGACATCAGTTGGTTATTTCTATACTCCAAATAGGACTATTAAATGTTCAACAGATCACTTTGAGACGGTGTAATTGTATTTAATAATTAAGTGCACTTAATATTTTGTATATATATATATATCATATTCAATGCAACTTAAACAACATGTTTTATGAAGTGTTAATTCTTGTTAACAGTGAATACTAGGATTGTACTTTTCTGTAAAATCTATAAAACAATCGTTAAAAACATTGGACCAATAAGCCATTTAATTATCCATTTCTTCAATTTGCACTTCAATGCAGCATGTTCCAGAGGTTCAATCCTTACGCACAAGTTACTAACTTGTGTAACGATATATCTGTAAGAGACAGTAGTTAGTGACAGATTCCTTACCTTAGAATATCCCCAGGCGTCAGGCTGGATCCGGAAAGTTTTTGCGTAGCAGTACCCTTGCGCGTCGGTAGGCGGCGTCGTGCGGCTCCGCGTCCGGCGTCGTGATCGCCGGGATGACGTTGCGGGCAGTACTTAGACGCCGCCCCTGCGCGCGGACGTCAGTTCTGTACACGACTTTCCGCGCCAGGAACGCAGAGCCATGCAAGAAGCGGACATAGGTGTCTGAAAAAATACTAGGGCCCTGAAAGGGATGTCCTTAACCCTAGAAATCAGTTCGCAGAACGGGGAGGATGGGTGGGGCGGTAAGGAATCTGTCACTAACTACTGTCTCTTACAGATATATCGTTACACAAGTTAGTAACTTGTGCATCTGAAAGAGA